>JAUTXW010005122.1:670000-990577 GCA_030620095.1 Kuschelorhynchus macadamiae
AAAGCAACGAGTAGTCTTACCATATGTAAAAGGCACAACTGACAGAATCGGAAGAATTCTGAGGAAACACAACATACAAACAATACACAAGCCACAAACAACTATAGGTAAACTACTCGGAAACCCAAAAGATAAAATCAAACTGGAAAACCACGGAGTGTACAGTATTCCGTGCCAGGACTGTGAAAATTTATACGTAGGGCAAACTAACAGGCGAATATCAGCAAGAGTGGAAGAGCATAAACTCAGCATCAGAAATAAACAAACAACCTCAGCTTTATTCCTACATCATCAGGAAACCGGCCATAAAATAAATTTCGATGGGTGTAGGGAGTTTGCCAATATCGAACATTATAAGACCAGAATAATCCGAGAAGCCATAGAAATTGAAAAACAAGGTGATTTGAATAAAAGGGACGAATCATTAAAACTACCAACAGTATGGAAGACAATAATCGACAAATCTAAAATGGCAAAAACTCAAGCGCAATTAGCGCAACAACAGCACCATTCGGAAAACATAAATAACGACCAACGCCTGCGCAGATATAACCTTCGGCCCCGAGTGGGGGTATAAAAGGAAGCGTCGCAGTCACCAACACTTCAGTCTCTATTCGGACGAGAGAAAGAAAGCTTCGAAAATGCCAAATGTGATTTTGGCGAAACGTCAGCAAAACTGTTCTTTTCAGAACGACAGTAGTGAACGGATGTACACCCGGAATGAAAACACATTGTATTTTTCCATCCGTGAAGGAGTAAAAATCATATATATATATATATATATATATATATATATATATATATATATATATATATATATATATATATATATATATATATATATATATATATATATATATATTTTTTTTTTTGCTTTGTGTTCTTTGACCTTTTTTTCAATATATATTTATCTTAATTTTTCTTTGTTTGAGGTCAATACATTAACAACAAAATTAGTACATATATATTTGTTTCTAAGGTGACGTTTCGACCATAGTTTTGGTCTTTTTCAAACCTAAAATTTGTTTAGCACTATTTTTTTTAAGTTTATAAAATACTAAAAATTTAATAAAATATTAATAATAATTAATATAAAATTTAATAAAAGTACACATAATCCACATATCTGACAAATACTACACATATTTAATTTACATTTTAAAAATATTGTGGACGTTTATTACAGACAAATTACAAACTACTGAGCGAACACTGTTACAGTATATATACAATTTATTTAGGTTTTTTATTTATTTTTTGTCATTTATGGCGTTTTTGTTTTTTTGAATTTCAGCCATCTCAAAAAATTCTCTTTTTTTCAACTGAGGTTCGGATTTTAATACTTTACTTGTTCGTAGCTGAAAGTATGTTTTTTGGACATCTCATGGTGTGTTAATGAGGTGCTGTTCTTTTTTATCATATTTGTGACTTTTCAGTCTATTTTCTAAGTATTGGCTTGTTTGTCCAATATAAACACCGTTACAATTATTGCAAGGGATCTGATAGACTATATTGCTTTTTTTATTAATTGGCGTTTTCGATTTTAAGTTGCTGAAGTTCTTTGATAATAAGTTATAGGCTTTGTGACTTGTCGTGATGTTATATTTTTTAAAAAGGTTTTGAAATTGCTGAGATAAACCATTTATGAAAGGCAGAGAAATGTATTTTGTTTTAGGTAGATTTGATGTAATAATGGCATTTTCAGAATTGTAATATTTATGTATTCTGCTTTTGAATAATTTTTTAGGGTACTGATTTAGATTTAATGCTGCTTTAGCCTTTTTAATTGCTCGTTCTCTGAATTCAGAGTCGGACAGCTTAATTGCCCGATCTGCCAGACCAATAATTACAGATTTTTTTTGAGACATTCGGTGACAGGAGCTGAAATTTAGGTATCGAGAGGACCAAGTTTGTTTTGTGTACCATTCCGTTTTAATTTTATTTCCTATAAGATGTAATGTTTGGTCTAAAAAATTGATTTTGTTGTTATCTTCGCTTTCAATTGTAAATTGTAGTCTTTTATGGTATTGATTAAATTGCTTTAAAATAATTTCTGTTTGGCCAGATGGGATTGCAGTAATACAATCATCGACATAACGATAAAAAAATGGTATATTAAATTCCACATTACTTAGAACAGTCTCCTCTAAATCTTCCATAACTATTTGGGCAACGACGCTTGATATAGATGCTCCCATAGCACAACCTTCTATTTGTTTATATAACTGATCTTCGTATATAAAATATGTAGAATTTAGTGTTAATTCTACTGCTTTAAGGAATTCATCTTGAGGAATATCTGTGTATTTTTTTATTTCAGACCATTTCTTTTTAATTATTCTGGTAGCCAATGAGATTGGAACGCTGGTATACAGGGAAACAACATCAAGCGATATCAGTTGGTAATTTTCCGGAATTTCTAACTGTTTTAATTTTTCTTTAAATTGATAGGAGTCCTTGATATAGTAATTATTTTTATGTACAATATTTTTTAAGATTTTTTTTAGAAAATTCGATAGTGGTGTAAACGGGGATTGAATGCATGAGACAATTGGCCGTAATGGGATATTTTCTTTATGTAGTTTAGGCAATCCGTAAATTTTGGGTGGTACACTATTGCGGATTTTTAGTTTTTTAGCAGTGTCGGGTGATATAAAAAGATTTTTTTCCCAAGAGTTAACTAATTCATTATTTCTTTTTTGATACTGGTTTGTGGGATCTTGTTTAATTTTTTTATATGTTTTAATGTCATTTAATATTTCATTCATTTTTATGTTGTAGTTAGCAGAACTCATTAACACTGTTTTGTTTGTTTTATCGGCTTTTAGAACCTTTATAGAAGGGTTATTTTTTAAAAAACTTTTAGTTTTTGTTAAGTTAATTGAGTGTTTTTTATTTTTATTTGTTTGATTTTTCAGTTTAGTTTTAAAATTTGTTAATATATTACAAGATTTTGCTCTAATTTCGTCTTTCTCTCCATCTCTCAAATGATTTATACCGTTTTCAATGTTACATAGTATCTATCATTATTTAATTCTGTTGCAAAATTAGGTCCTAAGCTTAAAATTTCCATAGCGTAATCTGGAATATTTTGATCTGTTAGGTTTTCCACCCACATTGATGTTGTTTTTTGTTGAGGGGGAGCTTTTTGCTTTGAAATTAGGTAGTCTAGTTTATTTTTATTGTTTTGTTTTATTTCTTGGAAAAGTTTTTCAGTTTTTTGTATATTGCAGATTTTAAATTTAATGAAAATTGTATTTGGTAAATTTTCCGTAAAGCGATTTTCGAGATGCTTGAATTTATTTCGTAAATTTGTTATGTTTAAAGTTGTTTCTGTAATTAATAAATTTAATGTACTTAAAATAAATTTTGGTAAGACAAACTGGTTATATTTACGTTCAAGGTTTACATTTTCGAATTTTATATGAGACATTTTAAGATTAAGAAAGGTTGGCTGTAAGTTTTCTGTTTTACATCTCAATAAAAAGACTCTTCTATTCTTTTGGTTGGCAATTTTTCGAGAGATGTTTTCATATTCTTTCATTTCCTTCACAATATGGCGTCCATATGTGCTTTCAATTGTTCTGTAGTTTAGTACTTCTTCACCCATACTTATATATATTTTTTTTTGCTTTGTGTTCTTTGACCTTTTTTTCAATATATATTATATATGTTAATGCGGTGCTGTTCTTTTTATCATATTTGTGACTTTTCAGTCTATTTTGTAAGTATTGGCTTGTTTGTCCAATATATACATTTCTCTGCCTTTCATAAATGGTTTATCCCAGCAATTTCAAAACCTTTTTAAAAAATATAACATCACGACAAGTCATAAAGCCTATAACTTATTATCAAAGAACTTCAGCAACTTAAAATCGAAAACGCCAATTAATAAAAAAAGCAATATAGTCTATCAGATCCCTTGCAATAATTGTAACGGTGTTTATATTGGACAAACAAGCCAATACTTAGAAAATAAACTGAAAAGTCACAAATATGATAAAAAGAACAGCACCACATTAACACACCATGAGATGTCCAAAAAACATACTTTCAGCTACGAACAAGTGAAAGTATTAAAATCCGAACCTCAGTTGAAAAAAAGAGAATTTTTTGAGATGGCTGAAATTCAAAAAAACAAAAACGCCATAAATGATAAAAAAGACATAAACAACCTAAATAAATTGTATATATCTTTACTGTAACAGTGTTCGCTCAGTAGTTTGTAATTTGTCTGTAATAAACGTCCACAATATTTTTAAAATGTAAATTAAATATGTGTAGTATATGTCAGATATGTGGATTATGTGTACTTTTATTTCAACTATTTTACGTTCTATGGTAAGTCCTAAATTTTTAGTATTTTATAAACTTAAAAAAAATACTGCTAAACAAATTTTAGGTTTGAAAAAGACCAAAACTATGGTCGAAACGTCACCTTAGAAACGAAATATATGTTTAAAAATATGTACTAATTTTGTTGTTAATGTATTGACCTCAAACCAAGAAAAATTAAGATAAATATATATATATATATATATATATATATATATATATATATATATATATATATATATATATATATGTTACCGTAAATATCTGAAATCCGTAATAACGAGATCTAACTAGTAAAAATGCGAATTTTCTAAGAGTGTTAGTAATATCGGGTTCTTACTGGTAACATCGCGAAGTGACTAACGCATTTAGTAAAATACCAACAAATTATTAAATATCAGCATTTTACTGAATGTTTTAGCCAAAAACCGGTTCTTACTGTATGCTAAATGGTAAGAATACGATCTAGTATATTTTGGAATACAGCGCACTGATTGGTCAAGAGAAAGACGGTTTCGGTGAAATTGACTGAATTTTTTATATGTTGTAGTTTTTGATCTCCTGAATAAACGACACTCTGGACAGAATATAATCCTACCACTAGTCTTTCATATACAGGGTGTTAAAGTTTGCCCAAACTCCATATACAAAACATGGAGAAAACAGTATGACACCAAATAAGTATTTTCAACATATTTAACGTATAGTACTTCACAAAATAAGAAAAAAGTTTTGTATAAAAATAGGTCTGCAAATGCTTTATTTTCAAGATACATGGTGTTATATTGTAAAGAGTGTTCGCCCTATATATCGGAATTGAAGGGTTTTTGGTCCTATATTCATATAATTTTTTTTTTATTTTGGGACGTACTTATACGTTAAATATGTAGAAAAAATTAATTGGTGCCATCCTATCTTCCCTATGTATTTTATATGAGGTTTAGGCAACCTTTAACACCCTGTATATTTAAAACTATTCGTAGAATTAAATTGTGCCCATGGTATCTTGTGCTCAGGAGGTCAAGCACTACAACATAAAAAATTCAGCCAACTTCACCGAAACCGATTTTCCATAAAGTGTGAGCTTGGTCCTTTGTCTTTTGGTATTGGTTGAACTAGTTGTATTATGCCCTTTGAATAGTAGGCCGATTTTTTATGAAAACCGTAAACTTGAAAACGTCGCCAATATCACTATCTAATGCAGCACGTTCCCTGAAGTTTCTTACTGTAGTTAACAAGGTTTAAGATATTTTTTCGTATATTTTCCAACTTTCGCTCTGTATAATATTGTGTTCGTATTTTTTTCTGTTTCTGTATCATTTCTACATTTACTAAGTTTTTATATAATAGTTTTTATAGTAAGCAAAGGCTAAAGTTATTTGTTATAGACATTGATTGAAAATAGGGTAAACAATGTATGGATTTTCTAGTTTTCTTATGTTTCAACATAGTGCGGTAGAAAAGTTTGTTAGCAACATATTTCTTTTGACTTGTTTTAAAATTTTATCAATACTGCTGTTTCTTCCTGAAAAAAACTTAGTCGGAAATATATCCTTTTTTATAGATCGCATTTTTACTATTACATTCTTAGTAAGAACAATTTATCTAAAAAACTTAGTAAAATTGCGAAATTATATTTTTATTCGGCATTTTACTGTTACCAACACTTCAGTCATAACTAGATACTATCCGATATTACTAACACTCTTATAAACTTCGCGTTTTTACTAGTTAGATCGCGATATGACGGATTTCGGATTTGACGGTGATAACCGTTTTGATCTATTTTCTAAATAGGAATTTTTTTTAATTTATAGTTTCTGTTGTAATTCTGACAAATACAGGTATTTAACTTTAAATTTTGAACATTATTACAGCCCTTAGTACTAGACCTGCAATTATGTCCTGAATTATACAATGAATCCAATATACAGAAAATATACAAACTTGTACTAAAATGGCACTTTTAATAATAAACCTTTATGATACGTCAGAACATTACATTGATTTATTTTTACATTAGCAACCGTCCGTAATTAAAACTTACCAACAGAAATGTATGAAATTTCTATGAATTAATGCCACTTTTTAGGATATCCTGCCACGTTGTGTGGCGAGAGACCACTTTTTCCACTTGGCAAGCGCCAATCCTCAATATATTGCACGCCGTAAGGCCTGGCTATTGCTGCCGCATCCGCTGCTTCAAGGTTACTGAATATGGGTAAATGGCGAATATTATTACTGAAAGTGGATTAAAACTGGAAAAGCTATTTCGTGTAGACAATTATGTGATAATTTTATCCTATACGTTGGCGCAACGTAAACACTGACCAAGGTGTAATAACCATTGATAACATTAGAATAACAACATTTTTTTATTAATAGTTAAAGTAAATTACATATATATCAAAATATGTTTTTGTTATTTTAAATATTTGTTTATGTTTATTGTAATTTGTTGTTCCTGATACAAGATTTTTTATAAAGAAGGGAGATGTCGTAACCCAGGGTAGTGTATTGTTTTTACTGTACGGTCCAAATGACGTCGTAAATTAATTTTTCTTTATTCATTATTTTTATAAGTGTGTGTATTAAACAATAAGTAAATGTTTACGAAAATGTCTTATAAATAAGTAAGGCCGTTAATATTTTACAAATAATGGAAACACATTAGAATTACATTATTTAATGGTTAATCTGTTTTTTATTAAGAAATAGCATTTGTTTTGTTTAGCAGATACATTTTATGAAGGCGTTTGTTTGATGCTTAGTTAGCAGCATACATATATGGTGGATTATTACTAGGTATCCATAAGCAAAATGATGTTATAGTAAATCGCGTGCCTTTATTTATTTTTTGCAGGAACGACTTCAAATTCAATTAGATGAGCAAGCCCAAAGGTACGAAGAACAACTAACTGAACTGCATTCTGTGATAGCTGAGCTTACAAGAAAGCTACATCAGCAAAGAACCATGGCAATAACTGAAGAGGACGAAATATCAGGTACGCATACAGATTTTAAATTTAAAGAATAATTTTTTTGATTACCTATTTAGAAAATTTGATGCCTTACAAAATGTTTTACTACAATTTTATGTAAAGGTATAATATCCATTAAAACATTTTGGTCGAGTAAACGTTTAGAATTATTTTTATTAATGAATATCCGAAGATCCATGATTTTTTAGTTTCAAAATAAGGTTGGATTAACAGTTAACAGGTACTAGGCGAGGCATACGAAGCCACATGAGTTAACAAAGAATCCAAAACAATAAACCTGTCTTTAGTAGAGTTAAAAAAAGTACAGAAAATTTTTTTTTCCAAAAATGTGTTTTAACGTATTTGTACTTGCACATACAGGATGACGTTGTAAATAGTTCTAAATATTTTGTTAAATGGCATAAACCAATGTTGAATGAAATTGATCATTGCGCCTGCGATATTGCAGAATATGTTTCCAGATAGTTTAGATCGACATCACGTAGCAATATATCATTTAATGCTGTTTATTTTACAAATATTTTTCAGGAAATGATCTTATTGTTCGGGTTGGTAATATCAAAAATGATGATACGCTACGAGAAATAATCTTTTTTGGAAATGGTTTGCTCTGCAAAACCGATATCGAATCGAAAAACTTCGTTCATGTGGTTTTTGATATATGTTCGTAGGAGTGCAGGGCACACGGTTACTGTAGAAAAAAACAAGTTGATTTAGGTTAAGTTAGGGGTAAAACGCATGAGTTTCGGGAAAGAAACAGTAAACGTTTTTACTCATCATTTATTAAGATGATAAACAAAGGTAAACATCTTAACGCGACAAGCTACTATTTAAAGAAAACATTGTATAATGCAATCAATATTAATTATCCTCTTCACTAAGGTTAATTTACCAGTTTGTATTTGTCATAGTAACTGGTTTGTTTATATTTGTTTTTATGGATGTAGTGAAGTAAACTGCTACTAACTATAAGTGCATCACTAGCCATTTTTAAGGTAAATTTGAAGTCAATTATTTCAAAAACCAAAATAAGTATGGGCATGCACCTGTAAGCATTTTATAGAAAACGTTTGAATTTTTTATACAGGGAGGATAAGATAAGCTTAATTTTTCATTAATATTCGTGATTTCCGGTTTTTTTGGTATATCTTTCCTTGATTGAGTTGCTCCATGAATTGTTCTTTTAATTTTTTTTTTCAATCCAAACCCCATTTTATACAGTCGCGTGCATAAAGTTGAAACATCGCGTATTATCAGAATCTGAAAGATTCGGGCCGTTTTTTTAATAAAACGTAATGGATAAAAACAAGTAGTTCTTTTCCACAAACGGAATAAGTAAATTACGCCCTCGAAGCGGTTTTGCAACGTTTTCAAAAAGGACGTACATACCTTAATTAATTTATTTAAATATGTGCATGATGACTCGTTTATTACGTGAGATTTTTATTTTTTAAAAATTATAAGAATTGTTTAAAAATTTGAGTATTTTCTGGTTTTTTTATATAGGGACAAAAGGTACTTCCAATAATTTAGGAGTACATAGATTTGATTAAAATATCGCGATTTGCCTTAATCCAAAAGTTATTATTAAGAAAGATACAGGGTGATTAAGTTAAAATTTTATTTTCGATTTTTTAAAATAATATCCCTGGTTTTTGAGATATTAAAGTGTAAATTGGTGATAACAGATTTTTTATAACCAGTAATAATAATACGCCTTAAATTTTGATGTAACTTGTAGACGTTCTACTGTCTTTTCTCCCAAAAAAAAACTATACTTTATAAATCTACCTAAAGTTCACCGTTTACGAGATATTTGAGGTTTTATTACTTGATGTAGTCTCATGTTTTCATCATTTAGCATATTACAAGTTTTATCATTTTTATAAATTTTAGTAAATCGTTCAGAAATAAGGCTAATATGTTTCTTTGCGATAGATGTTAACCCCATTTGTTTCTTGTTTGATAAAAGCCTACTTTATAAAAATGATATAACTGGAATATCCTAAATGGAGAGTACACGGGGCTGTTTCAAATAATAAAACAGCATATCTCGAAAACGATAAAATTTAGGTAGATTTATAGTGGCGGCTCGCGGGTGAAAAAATAAGTGAAGTGCAAATGAAGTAAGAAAATATCGCAATAATTTTCCAGAATTTTTTTTATATGTGGAAGGGGTAGTATATTTTGTTACGACTTACGTAAATTTTATATACTAAATCAATTCTCCTATCCTTCATAGAAGCAAATTTATTTATAACGTCCTCATAAAATGGATGAGTTGCCCTAATCTCCTCCAGAAATTCCTTTTGAATTGAAATATTACCTAGAGAAGTAAGTCTTTCTTGAAATATTGTATTTCTTAAATAAGTTTTTACACGTTTGAGGCTTGTCGACGGTATTGTCAAAATAAGGGAAAACACTTTATATGCTTTGGCTAAAATATCTTATTTTCATTCATTTTTTTCACTTGCTCTTGCAGCGATATTTTCCAATTACTGTCATTGGCAAAAATAAGACCAAGGTCATTTTTAACTCGTTGACTTTTTTGAAAATATTTCCCCATATAACTGTAACAAATTTTCAAATGGGCCAGTCGGAAAATTTAAACTATATTCGGAAAATTTAACAGAATCTGCCAAACATAAAAATGTAAGTTTTTTACAGTCTTGAAAGCTTAGTGTCATTTCCATTAAAATATTTCATAAAAAAAGGGTTCTATACTTAGCCCTAATTTCTTCAGGTAAAAACTTAGCAAGCTCACGTTTGTAATGATTTATTTCTGTAAAAGAATTTGCTTTATCAAACATGGTATTAAAAAAAATGTTTATTTCTTTTTTTACAGAGCGCCTTACGACAGCGTTTTATATTGAATATACAAAAATTAATGTCAAGCGATTTTTTTTGAACAACGCAAATAGTATGTTCGTGATTGAAAAAATGTCGTAAACACTAATGCCAGAAACTTGAATTCAAAATCGTTCATCTCACCTAAAAATCCTTTTGCAAGCCGGATTGATTTTTCATCAGGTTTGTCACAGTTTGTAATAAATTCAAAGACGTCTTTTAATTTATTCCATTCTTGGACAATCACATTTACTAACTTCGAATTTGAAGACCGACCAACGAGTTTCTGTAATTGTTGGTATACGCCTCGTGAATGCAGATGTAAGAGCATACGTTCGTTTGGCTGAGTGATGAAAAAATTAGGGAATACCACTAAGACTTGCAAAAAAAATTCGACATTTAGAAATATTTTAAAACTTTTGCTGCATCATAAGGTTAAGACGATGCGCAAGGCAATGGACAAATACAGCCTGCGACGGTTTTTCTTTTTTTTTTTTGAAGGCCATTTAGATGGCCAGACATCACACTTGCGCCATCGTAATATTGCCTTATTAATTTATGTTTATAGTCAAATTAGTCCAAAATTTGATTCAATAGAAAATATAAATTCTCCGACGTTCTATCGGATCTGACATTATAAAATCCTAAGAATCTCTCGACTACTGAACCTTCTGAATTAACGTATTTTAAAATTATGGAGCACTGGGAGGTTTGCGTAATATCAGTGGTGTCATCCACTTGCACAGAAAAAAACTGTGTGTTCATTATTTATTTTTTTACATGATCATTTAAATAATCAGAAATGCATTCCATTATTTCGTTTTGAATAGTTTTCGAGTCACCAGTAAAAACATTTTTAATTTTTTCATGATGATATTTTAGTTCTTGGGAACTTCTCGATATTAATAAACCTAAAAGCTTTTTAAAATTCCCCTATTTATTGACTCGCTGCTCTCATCATGGCCGCAAAAGACTAACTCTTGTTTTGCACATGAATAGTCTATTTAACCGGACGTTTTCGATAAAATGTGTTTTATATATAGCATTTTCTTTTAAAGTGTCAGCTATAGTGCTTTGATTTTTTACAAATGTTACATGTTTATGTAAAGATCTTCATATATTTAACATACCTGCAAATCCTTCCTTATTCCACACTGAATATTTATTGGAAACTTGTAAACAAGGCCAGCAAAACAATTTTTGTAATATTTGACTACTACATAACCATTTGTACGCCAAAAACCAGGATGACGATTAAAACTCTGATCTTGTTCGTTCCATCGATTAAATGGAGTTTTCAACAAAATGCAAACCACATCCTTAAACAGTCAAGTAAACTGCAAAGGAACTAACCGGTTGCAGCGAAATTCGCGAAAATAAAAGTAAACAACCACCCCAAACTGAACGACACGTGGGTGTAGTGTACTGCGTTAGCAATTCACCGAGAGCGTTGTATGGCGCTGGTTAACATTATTCTTCCATGTGCTCGACGTCATCGCGAACGCATTGCCATGGCAACGTAGTAGGAAAATCGTAAACTAAACATAGCACCTCCAGCAAAGTCGAAGCAGTTTGCGCCACTGTTATAGTTGTTATAATAAAGTTCGATTGGAAGTTATTAAGACATGCCGCCAACGGTCAAGTAAAATATTTATTCGAGATGTACAGTTTATTTTTTACCAATTAGGTGAATAAATGAAAGTAAAAATTTAAATTTTAAGAGATATATAATAAATATAGTTAGATGTTTGCTCGTTTATTTTTCCTGGTGAAGTAGCACCTCACCTACTTCATCCGAATAGCCCCCACTGATAGCTTTTTTGTCAAGAAAAGATAATAGAAAATATTTTTTCTATACAAAATTTCTTAATTTTGTATTCAAAAAAGTTAGAACATTTTTAAATAAAAAAAGTAGGGCTCCTAGCACCTTCTAGAAGTTACATCAAAATTGAAGACGTATTATTATTACCCGCTATAAAAAATCCGTTATCACCAATTTTCACTCTAATATCACAAAAATTAGGGATATTTAAAAAAAATCGAAAATAAAATTTTAAATTGATCACCCTGTATCTTCCTTTACATTAACTTTTAGACTAAAGCAAGTATGGCTATATCGCGATATTTTAATGGAATCTTTATATTTTTCAATTATTGGTGGGATCTTTTGGGACACCTGTATACAGGGTGTTATATCACAAGCGTTAGATTTTTTTTTAGAAAAAATGTGTTAATATTCAATAACATGCTTGCTTTTTACCTTCAAAAATTGACTGCAAACACAATTTCTTAAATTTCCTAAACTTTTCGAAAAGTTCTGCGACCGGTTGGAAATAGGACGTTTTATGTTTTTTTTTGTTATGAAAAGCTAGATTTCAATATTCCTAATTTTTTTTTAAATAATTTAAATATAATAACAGATATTTAAATACATACATACATACATAATATAACAGAATACGAGTTTGTGATTTACCGTTTTGGAATTTTCTCTTAACATATACCCTCTGCACATGCTAATATGTTTCTTTGCAAGACTTATTTAGGACTTGTCTTTAGTGTTATTTATTTTGATGACAAGTTTTTTGGGACAATTTTCACAGTGTTGCCAGATAGCATATCTCAGTGTATTCTAATCCGCCCTAATAAGAACTTTTTAAGAGAGAAACAGAATTTAAATAAAAAAATAAACTTTTTTAATTGTTAGAATGGAAGGCAATGGAAGTCTTTCTATCTGAGTTATTTTTTTTATCGGGAGGGTATTCTGAAAGAGAATGTATGTCAGCGAACTCTAAATGAGCTGCGTTGTAAATTAGAAGCTGTCTTTTTTGTTAATTAAAGCCACTTCGTGCATGAAGCTATTTCTCGCTTAAAAGTAGATTATACGATATTTATCGCTCATGTCTGCAAGCATATGGAAAACACCGCAATGGTGCCTAGTGTCGGCCAATAGTTTTTGTCAGAATTAGTTAAATTTAAATCCAGTACGTTTTTAAGTTTTCAGTTTTTTTTTAACGAAAGTGAAGTGAATCTTGGGAAATACCTTTTTTAGTCAATGCAATTCTTGTTAAAACGTACCACGTAATAATGTTTTTTTAAGTAGTCTATTATACATTTCTTATATCGGCGGCTTACATATAGTGACATAAGAAATTTAGCAAAACTGTAAAACACTTGAAAATAGATGTCGTAAAATCTTCACATAAACATAAAAAAATATGATAAATAAATTGTGGAAAAAAGTGTATTATCTTATAAATAGGTTATTTACTAAAAATAGCCATCAGTCATTCTGAAACATGGAATCACAATCGTTCATTTTTAGTAATGATAAACTCGTTTTGAATAATTATATTTAGCGCTATATTATTATACAGTATTATATTTAAAAATATGAATAAATTAATACAATTTTAAATCTAATAAGACTGTGTATTATTTATAATTCATAACATTTAAGACATTTCATAATAAAAAGAGTAAAACTACTTATTTCTGCCCGGTCGCAGAAGTTTTATAAAAGTTTAAGCAATTTAGGAAACTGAGTTTGCAACAGAAAATAATAATCAATAAGTTCGAAACGATAAACTTCGAGTTCATTTCATTATACATCATCAAATTTTCTTTTTAGGTTTAGAACAATATACGAGGTGCCTCTTAAAGTAAAAAAAAATTGATACCTATCCACAGAAAACCGAAGACACTTGATAAAAGCTAATATTTATTAAAAGTTCAGATGCATCTATTGTATTTAAATTTTGAAATAATTCTTTAATTTCTAGAATAAGCACGAGCGTAGATATATATTTATTTAATTAAATGTGCGCGGTGGCTCGTCTATTACGTAAAGATACCTTATTTCAGACATTGATTAATTATTTAAAAATTTCGGCTATAGGAAATTTTCTGAAACCGACGCAAAATTCCCCGACAACAATTAGTCGACAAAAAATCCCGGGCTGGAAAATTCGCCGACGGTACCATTCCCATTCAACGAATGAAAAATTTAATATATTTTTATTTCACTTTTTTTGTAATTTTTTTTTCTTTTTTACTCTCTTCAGTAAGTTAAGTTGGGGGCTAAACCACGCAATTAATCGGAAAGGGTTATTTCGTCATATTCCCCTATTCGCACAGCACAATCACTGTGCTTCTTACAAGCAGGGGGGCCTTCAGCGTGTCCTACGTATTGCTCTGTGTCAAACTCAAGTAGACATTGTTCATGCTGTATGGGCTTTACGAATTCTCATATATTGGGACACTTGCGTCGCAAACGCTTGATGCTATCCTTCAGTTCAATTATTCATATTTGGTAGCTCTGCTACCACGGTCTTGTAACAATTTCACATATCTTGGAAAAATTGTGGTGAGCGCCGATGTTGGTGTCTTTGCGGGCGTCCAATCCAAGTGTCCTTGAAGTAGTACACATTTGGCTGTGCATCCTCGGATAACATATTTTCCTCAACTGTTTCAAACGCCTCCACTAAATGTGCTGCAGGCATAAATGCTAACGCTGGCAGTGATTTCGTTGCACGATGAAAAATGGAAGAAGCATCTACATAGTTTTGAGATTGAAAATTCATCATTTATCATGTCAGTTTCAAAATCTGTGAGGATGCTACTTGGTGACACACCAGGCATAAATCCCTTCACCTTCCAACGAATGAGATATTTTCGGTTTTGCGCTCTCAGCTAGTGGTAAACTATTTCTTATCGTGCTAAAAATCAGCATTCTGTCTTCATGTGGTCCAGAATCTTACAGCAAAAATTATCGTCCATTTCTTGTTAAAGTGTATTCTCGTGGAAAAACGATATCCCTGCAGAGCAGCTTCTTCTGTTATACGAGTATTTCTTATAGTTCTCTTCATGTTGGAAACTTTCGGTAAACATATTGCGGTATAGAGGCAATTGAGATGACATGATGTGGGGCGTTTGGGGTATTTATAGCGATTTCACGTATGTTATTATTAAGTTTTATTTTTCACTTCTCCGGCATCTGTAATATGCTTATGCTTTCCATTTTTTTAATGGACGGTTTGTTCAAGCTTTTAACTCGACCATTGCACCTTATTTTGTAGTAATAGTCACACAAAATGTTTTCTTCTCCTTTGTCATTTTGATACAAATAGCCATCAAGCAACTTTTTCTTCCTTTTTTTACTAAGAACAAATCCATCAGCCATTTTACGAGTTTAAATGTTGCTCGCGCTTTTTTGAAATAAATAATGTGTTTGGGATCATTTTCTGTTTTGCGTCAGCTTGCGCTATTACGCCTTTTGGATCATCGTTGATATATAGAGGTTAATTTTGTAAAATTCGCTGGGGAGAGGGGCTGGTTAGGGAGATTGTATTTCTTTCTATTGTTAGAGAATATATGAGAAGATTGTATTAAGTTGTTTAGAGACAAATCAGCTCTAATATAATAACTGGTATTTAATTTAGTAATAAATTCATTAAGATAAATTAGCTTACTCTCCCTATTTAATACGGAGTTGCGGACAAACCTGTCGGCATTAAGTATTATTCTTAACAGCTTACTTTGTAGTGACTGTAATTTATTTTTTGATTGCAATGGTGAGTGCTCCATTCAACTTGGACATTTGGATTTTCCTGATGTTGTCCGGCTATTTTATTGGGAAAATAATACCGCTTGAGTTTTATTAGGGTTTAGGCTCAGTTTCCATGAATTCCTCCATGTTTGGATAATGTTTATATGATTTTGAAGCCTATTTTGAATGTAATTTAGATGTTTGTTTACTGTGATTATCGCCGTGTCATCGGCGAATAGGTACAGCAAAGCTGGTTTTTTGATATGTCCGCGATGAAGATATTAAATAGTAGGGGAGACAACGGGGAGTCTTGGGTGACACCCGCTCTTATTGATTTAGGGTTTGAGTCATAGCCATCTATGTGGACTTTGAACTCCCTGTTACTTAAAAAGGATTGAATTACTTTCACTGGTAGTTAGATAGGCCTAGCCTTATCATTTTAATAATTAACACGTTGTAGCATATCATGTGAAATGCGTTGCGGACATTTAGAAAGATTCCCCCATTTTTTTTTCCTGTGAAATGCCTGAGAAATATCAGAAGCCAACCTTGTTGTTTGATTAACGGTACTTGTTGAGCTTCTAAAGCCGAATTGTTCATCCGGAAGAATATTTTTTTTTTCGTTATTTCGGCGCTAAGCAATTTAAGAATACATTTTCGACTATTTTACCTAAGTGAGATAGCGCCTATAGCGATTAGTAAGATTAAGTCGTTCAACTTTCTTTTTTATTAGAATAATTCAGGCGTTTTTCCAGAAATTTGGAAAGTAGCCTAGCTCTAGGATTTTATTTACACAGTATATATAAGTGATGAAATTATGTTAGGCGGAATTTTTTTAATTGCCATATTTGTGTTGGAATTTATGCCTGGCGTTTTTTATGTTTAAATTATTAATAATTTTGTAGATTTGTACATTGTTTGCTAGGGGGGGATACCAATAGGGGTGTTGTTATATATTTGTATAGCTCTATTTATTTGCTGTTCTTGTGCTATATTTGTGGTTGGACCCTCGTTGAATTGATTATACAGGGCAGACGCGAATGGTTCTTCCTTTTCTTCAGGGTTTGAAATAGTAGAATTATTTTGCATATTTCGGATGTTGGAATTATAAAACTGATTATTATTTTCCTCATCATTTAAATTTTCGAGTTTCTCGTCCCATTGCTCATTTAAGAGTTTTTTAGTTTTAATTTTATGTGATTCGTCTTCATTTGCCTCTCTTTTTGTCTTTGGGTCGCTCGTTCGGTATGCCAAGCTTTTGAGCCAATTTTTCTTTTTATATCTTCTCTCAAATGTGGCGCTAGATTGCCGTATTTAGAGAATTTGGATGTTTTTATTATAGTTGATTGATCGATTGCGTTGTTTATGTTTTTTTGTGTTAGACTTATAATCTGTTTTAACTGTTCTGGGTTATGAATATTATGATTGATGTTAGAATTTTTTAATATTTATCCCAGTTATTTATTTTTTTAATTATTTGTTCACTATTGGTAGAAATATAATATAGACTATTAGAATCGGTGACTGGTCCGAGGATAATTCGTGTAAAACCGAAGGACGAGTTATTTTTTCCGTATTTTTTGACACTAAAAAGTTCAGTATTCGCTGTAGACGGATATGGGTTGGTTCAGTAGGGGTAAGAATATTGTATTTATAAATATCCTATGAATTGACCAGAGTATATTTATATAATATGACAGCCTCAATCTTTGTGTTTGACGTTTAAAACGCCACCTATAATTATGGGTTCATTAGTATTAAAAATATTATGTACAATGTTGTTGTTATAGTTTTTCTCCCCTGATAGTGCTATGAGCCTAAAATCAGTGTGTTATTTTTAAGAATTATTTTTATATAAGTACCATATATATATTTAAATTGATGGCTGCGCAATGGGTTCTCCAATTTCTTCAACAATGGCACAGTCAGTAATGGAGTACTTGGAAGAAAAAGTTTTAGCTAAACTAAATGTTCAACCTATATTCTTTAAAAGATATGTTGACGACGGTTTAATAGCAATTCCAAATAATAAACTAAATGAAACTGTACATGAATTCAACAGCTTTCACCACAAACTACAATTCACGTGTAAGGTAGAGCAACATAATCAAATAAACTTTTTAGATATGTCCCTCATAAAGAACAACAAAATTCAAACAAAATGGTACACAAAAGATACTTGGTCTGAGAGATATCTGAATTATAATTCAAATCATTCAAAAAATCAAAAATTAAGTGTAATAACCGGTTTAGCTGATCGAGCCTTACAGTTAACCAGAATACAGAAAAGAGACTGTAAAAAAAGTAAAAAACGTATTACTAAAAAATCATTTCCCAGAGCAGCACATTAACAGAATAATTAAACAACGCACACACAAGTTATACAACAGGTCTCGTTATAAGAATAACCGCACTCCAGAAAAAGATACAAAATATGTTGCCCTCCCCTATACAGAGGAACTTTCACAAAAAATCAAATACATCTTAAAAAACATAACATTGTTTCCTGTGATAAATCACACAACTTAATCAACAAAATGTTTACAAAACTAAAAAGCAAAGTTCCCTTAAAAAAACAATCTAACATAGTGTATTCAATACCATGCATCAATGCAAAAAAATTACATCGGAATGACAAGTCAGCTTCTGGGAAATAGGATAAAAGGACATAAATACACAAAGAATGTCACAACAACATTAAACAAGCACATACAAACCGAAAAACACAACATCAACTATGAAAACACCAAAATACTAGCTAAAGACTCTAATTACAATAAATTAGCCATCAAAGAAATGATAGAAATTACTAGAGAAAAAAACTCCATGAATGACAGAACCGACATAAATAATTTAAGCCATATGTATGTAAATTTATTAATGTGACACCTTAATTTCAATTTTATATTAACTCTCCACACTTAAACGGCATTCAACATAAAACAACAAAAAAGCGTTCCGTTTCTTTTACGAGAGAACAAAAAAAATACAAGTCATAAATATTTCACTACTGCTCTAATACAAGTTCTGGCCGCATAAACAAATCTGTCAATAAATATCTGCTTATTTCAAGGTATGTACTTTTATAGTGTTGAATATAAATATGTTTTAACGTGGTAATATTGTTTTATATACGGTATGTCTCTTAAATGTTAATGTCTGTATTTTTATAATTTTAGCATCAAAAAATTTGCGAAACGTCAAATAAATGAAAAATTAAAATTTGGTGTTTAATTCGAACCTAAACCCAAGAATTTTCCACTTTTGTATACAATAACGGTTCAAGAAGACACAAGATATTGTATATATATATATATATATATATATATATATATATATATATATATATATATATATATATATATATATATATATGTCGTTCTGAAAAGAACAGTTTTATATATATATATATATATATATATATATATATATATATATATATATATATATATATATATATATATATATATATATATATATATATATATATATATATATATATATATATATATATATATATATATATATATATATATATATATATATATATATATATATATATATATATATATATATATATATATATATATATATATATATATATATATATATATATATATATATATATATATATATATATATATATATATATATATATATATATATATATATATATATATATATATATATATATATATATATTAATAATATATATATATATATATATATATATATATATATATATATATATATATAGATACATTTAGATATATTACATAGATTTTTTGACGGCAACATTTCCGTCGGTAAGGTGTTGTCGGAAAAATTTCTGGCTCCCATCTACGCATACAGAGGACTTTTTGAAAAACTTTCAAAAGAGTTTCGAGACCATAATTTGCTTATTCTATTTGTGAGACGGAACTAATATTTATTCACTTCGTAAACAACTCGAATATTTATACCGCACAGATCTTGAGAAAACGCCTAGGTTTTAGCTCTATGCACTTTTAATACAAGGGGGGCTTGGGTTAAAAAAAATTAATATTTTTAGAAGAATAATTCATTTACGAAAAATTATTGCCTCACGTTAAATATGAATAACTCTTAAAGGAGTTTTTCACAGTTTTGGAAGAATCAGGAAAACTCAAGAAAAAATGATAATATATCCAAAAACTGAGAAGCTAATTTTTTCTTTTAAGTTGCCATTTCTAAAATATAATGGAAAAATTTCAAACATTTGTGTGGTAGTTTGTAGGGAAAATGGATCAATTTTGAAGAAACATGATAATGGTTCATTAAAAAACAATATGCTAGCAGGCGCATGCCGATACCATTTTTGGGTTTGAAGTATTTGACTTTAAATTTATTAAAATTTTTAAGTTATTAAACCGGCATTGGGAGTTATGTCACTGTATATAACATTTGATTACGTTTTGTTTCAGAATCATGTACTAGTGCACATGAAGATTCAATTACATGCCCTTTAGAAGTAAGCGAATTGGAACCTATGGAGAACGAATTCTCAGATTTAGAAAATAAAATTCCGGTAAGTTACTTGTAAAATAAATTTGCTTTTTTGTCGAAGTGGTGTTATAAAGGAACCAGACTTGTTGTTTCCTTACGGCCTTACTTGAACTGACAGGACTGAAATCACGATTAAAAAAGTTCTTGTAGTGTACAAGTTAAACCTTAACTTTGATAGCAAACTGCCTTCAAGCCACAGGAAATAAAGAGACATCGAAACAAACGTTAAATTAGAAACTTACTTGACTTAAACAATTTTTTTTTTGGGTCGTTCAATAATGTTTAGTACAAAATTGACAAAATACATGTCAGAATTCAGAAATATTTTGGTATAATTAATTAATTCTTCTTCCTCTATTAACTGTTTATTTCTCAAAGTTTGAGGACCTTAGTTGGTTTTTAAATAGTAAAAGACGTCAAATTTCTTATATTTAATCGTAAATAGGTTTTTTTCTACTATACTGGGGATCCTAAAATAACAGCCTCCAACGAAAACATTTTTATTGCAAAACGGCTAACCTTTTAAAAAAACGGTGAAATATTTGTTTTTCTATACAGTAGATGAGACAGCCTCCTTAAAACGAAAAAAACAATGATTTCAAAAGCTGGTTTTTATCAAAACAAATTCTCATAAAAACAAAAAATGCGACTGCTTAGAACTAGTATATTATAAAAAAGGAAATCACAACACACACCAACATAAGCGGAACTCGGTACAAAATTTGGGCAAAATCTGTAAAATATATTCTATTTTTTGAGCTATATCTATTTCTATTGCCCCTAAAAGCATTTGCGGAAATATTTGCAATTTCCGGGACCATGCCGGGGGAGAATATCTTATTTTTCACACGGTACGTGGACGTAAATGAGTCGTTTCTTCTAAATCACATCACTCTAGATTCAAAAATAAAATTTAAATAAAAAATACTTTTGCCTGTCGGAATGACAAATGATATATTATGTCTATTTATATATACTTAAAGTGAAATTCGAAAATGAAATAAGATATGGTAACGTTGACATGGTTAAAATCTAAACCAAACTTTAATTGTAATATATTGACAAAGAAAAAGGTTATAAGGCTATTTATTTGTGGCATCCGGTATAATTAGAATCTTTTTAGTAAGCTCTTTAATTTGATACCTGTCACATTGAATAATAGAAATGAAATATTAATTTTTGGACAAAATGGCGTACCACCGTTTTGATTTTTTTCAGGCAGACTTACCTAAGAAAACTCTCTAGATACAGACGATTTTTCTAATGCCTCTCTATAGGCGATTCGCATGCAAGTGCTAACAAACAGTGCATAAATATTTACTTACGTACATACGTAACTGTTAAACACATTACCCCCCTCCCAATGGTAAAAATGGTAAAACACATTTTTTTTTTATAGATATAAATATTTTTACACTATACGGGGCACCTCTAGAGGAATGAAACAGCCCCCTAAAAAAGAAGAATGTTTCATTATTTCAATAACAGTTAGCTTTTTTTAAAATGCCAAAATACCTCGAATTTCTTTTATGTTATTACACATAAAAACAATGTTCCATTTTTATATTTTTTTACCCCTAGGTAGAATATAACGAAAGAGACACAGACAATACATAATAACAAGTTTATTTATTGGTGCAGATATGTTGACGATATTTTAGCTGGTTTCACAGGCACAGAGAATCCACTTAACCTTTTTCTAAATTGTATTAATACATTACATAAAAATATATGATTTATTAGAATTAGAGCAAAATAAGTCCATACACTTTTTAGATTTAAAAACCAGGAACAATAATAATAAACACGATTTTGAAATTTATTACAAACCATCGTATAGATATAGCCAACATAATACATAAAACCAACCATTCACACATAAGATTGCAGTTTTTCTTAGTTTTGTACATCGTTTAATTAATGTACCTGTTTCAACAGAAAATTATAACAAAGAACTTAATATTATAAAAGAGATGGCAGTTAATAATGGTTATGACGTAACCATAATAGACAAAATTGTTGATAAAAAACAATATAATAAAGCAATCAATTTGGTTTATTCTAATTTTATTACAAAAGACAATATTAAGTTTAGCACGTTAACATATACGGGAAAAATTAGCACTAAAATAGGAAAATTTCTTAAAAAATCAAATCATAAAGAAGCTTTTTGTACAAATAATACCTTAGTATATACAAGTCTAATACAAATAAGGACCAAAAATCTGGGCTATATAAAAAAAGACACAAAATGTCACATATTAAAGAAAAAAACAGATTCTAATTATGCAAAACACTTACTAGAAACAAATGACAATTTTAGAAATGAATTTAAAAAGTTAATTACTTGGAAAGTCTAGAAATTAACAAGAGGTAAAATCGTAATATTTTAGTCTCAAGTTGGTTTTTGAATAAGACACAGGGTGTCGAAACAGATGTCAAACTGACATAAATTAGTGGAAATTAGTAAACAAAAATCTCTTATTTTTGTTTATGCAATCAATTGTTTGGTGTTAAAAAATTGTACGGTCGACATTTTCAAAAAATTTTTATAATACATTCTTCATGTTGTGAAAAACACTGGCTATAGTTGCTAAAACCTACATTTTGATATTTTTTTAGTTACCTGAGAGCCCGTTAGAATTACCCGAACCAAAGCTAGTATCCTCAAACCAAGGAAATTCTGAACCTTCACCGAGTTCTGAAATCATAGAACCTTTAAAGCAAGAAATCATATCATTAAAACAACAGCTCCATGAAGCCCATACAAGATTAGCACAAATAACTTTAAGTCGAATAGAAGAAGCAACCGGCGATGAAGAAACCGTAACTAATAGTAAAGATGGTTTAGATGGGCCCAGGAAGAATGGTGGCATTTGTAACGAAGATTATTTGAATAGTGATTGTAAAATAAACTCAGAAGATTGTAAGACTTTGGAATCACCAGAAACTCATATTGAAATTGATTGTGAGCCTCGCTCGTGTCAGGAAGATATAAAATTTAGTAGTATTGTTCCAATTCACAAGACACCTCCCTCAAAAAATGATGGATTTAATATTCCTATTACCAAGATAGCTGAAAGGTAATGTTTCCATCTTATTTGAAGATTTGCTATAATAAGTTAATATTTCTCATTTTGCGTATCTATTTTATGTAACTTTTTATAAAAACGAGCGGTGCCTGTATAAAATAATGTATCAATCGAATTAAAGAAAATATAGTACCAGTTTACTATTAGTAGGTGCGAGAAAGCTTTATCGTCCAAAACCTGTTGTGATGGAATTTCTGTAGAGGGTGACTTTGGTGAGACTGCACTAAATATCCATATAGTTAAAGATTGAAGTTATGTTTATCGAATTGTTCTTAAGTAGCGTAATGAAGTAAACATGGTCGGCTGCATGATATCGTGGGGGCTGACGCGGGCCTTCCAAAAAGGGTGGTAATTTCTAGGGGGTAAGGTAAGGTAGATCCTTCATTTTTTTTATCTCATTGGTTTTTCAGTACACAAATTAACTCATTAGTGCTTATGCGGGTCATATGGGGATGACCTGGTAACATTTTGGTAAAAATCCAATATGGTGAAACAAAATAGCGACCGAGTGAAATGTCAAATTATTACTATTAAAAAACTCTTTATCCAAATTATCTCAAATTTTGCAAAAATATCAAGTATTATGTTGGAATTAACTGATAATGTTTTGGTACGAATCCAATATGGCAGCTTAATAAAATATGTAATAATTCACCCTGAAAAATCTGCTTAATGCTTTGATTTCAAATGTCATAACTAAATGTGTATAGGGATCAACTTGTAAAATAGTAGTACTAATTCAAGATGGCCGAACAAAATGGAGGCCCAATAAAATGTGTAATCGTGAAAAAATCGTCCTCTCAGGTTTTACAAATCTTTACGTTTTAGCATCGCTAGATGCCAAAAAATATGTTTTATCAATTCCGTCGGTCCGTCTGTCAGTCTGTCTGTCTGTGACATCGCGGCATAGCTTAAAGACCACTTATCCGATTGACTTCAAATTTTGGTCAAAAATTATAGGTCATATCCAATATGGCGAGACAAAATGGCGGCCTAGTGAATTGTTAAAAAATTATTATTAAAAAACTACTCATCCAATTTATCCCAAATTTTGCAAAAAAATCCACTCTTATGTTGGAATCAACTAGTATCATTTTGGTATGAATCCAAGATGGCGGAACAAAATGGACGCTTAATAAAATATTTAAAAATTTAGCCTGAAAAACTACTTAATGGTTTAATTTCAAATTGTGTGCCATAACTATTGGTGGTATAGGGATCAACTAGTAAAATAGTAGTACTAATTCATGATGGCCGAACGAAATGGCGGCCAAATAAAATGTTTATAGTCGTGAAAAAATCACCCCTCAGGTTTTACCTGTCTTTTCGTTTTAGCGCTCCCAGATGCTAAAAAATATGTTTTATCAATTCCGTTTACCCGTCTGTCGATCTGTCTGTCTGTCTGTCAATTGGCGGCATAGCTTAAAAAAAAACGCAATTGATTTCAAATTTTGACCAAAAATTAAGAGTCATATGGATATGATCTGGTAATATTTTGGTAAAAATGCAGAATGCAAAACAAAATGGCGGCCTAGAGAAATATAAAAAAAAAATTATGAAGGGCTGTTAATCCAATTTATTTCAAATTTTGCATAAACATCAAGTATTATTTTGGAATCAACTGGTGAAATTTTGGTACGAATCCAAGATGGCGAAACAAAATGGCGGTATAATAAAATATTTAAAAATTCAGCTTGAAAAACTACTTAATGGATTGATTTCAAATTGTGTGTCATAGCTAATTGTAGCATAGGGCTCAACTACCAAAACTGAGTGACTAATTCAAGATGGCGGAACAAAATTGCGGCCAAATAAAATTTTTGGAATCATGTTTTATCAATTCCGTCGGTCCGTTTGTCGGTCTGTCTGTCAGTTCGCGACATAGCTTAAATAAATACACTACTTACCCGATTGACTTCAAATTTTGACCAAAAATTAAAGGTCATGTGAGGATGACCTGGTAATATTTTGGTAAGAATCTAATATAGCAGAAAAATGTTAATTTTTGTGTTAATGTAAATTTGTTAGAGCGGTGTATTATTTGGAGTTAAGATCCAGTAAAAAAATAGGCTTTTTTTAATTGTCGACGTTTCGTAACTCGGACACATATATAAATTCTATATCCTGCATGAAACCCATATCAATCTTTACCTACTACGTTGGCCCGTAGATATTTTCCAGATATTAAGCTTCCAAATGGTTTTCGTTAACGATCCTCTTGTTTTTATGTTAGAGGTATATAATTTGGGGTTAGGATCCAGTAAAAAAAACAAAAGTATTTTGTTGCATTCTCAGGACACATAGATTTTTATATCCTGCATGAAACCCATATTATCAGTCTTTCCCTACTCCGTTGGTTCGCAGATATTTCCCAGGTATTGAGTTTCTAAATGGTTTTCATCGTTGTTGTTATATTAAATATCTGCTGACTAATTCAACATGTACCAAAATGGCGGTATGTGTTAGTAAAAGCTACTTACTAAATATATTTTAAATTATGCCCAAAAGTCAAGTATGGCATAGGTAGAAAGAAAATGGTAAAATATTGGTAGGAATCCAATATGATGGAACAAAATGGCTCCCAATAAAAATGAAGACAGTGTATGTAACACATATATACTGTGACTATATACTGAACTGAATTGGGTCACACTTCACTATTCTTAACGAATGAAAAAAATAACAAGGGTAGTTCCGGGTAAAGGAAATTTACCGATTTTTATAGTTTGTCACTTGTTCAGTGAATGCTTGGCAGACGAAGATGAATAAAGTGAAAATATATATATATATATTGCTATATATTTAGAAAAAGACGATTCTGGTCGCAATTTTTCCCTAAGCATACTGAAACTAAATCACTCTGGAGCTTGCTACAATCTTCATGGCTGGTAATGGGAAAATAAACTACTACTAAAAATTACAATAATTAAAACATCAATTAATTTTGTTTATGTAATTAATAAAAAATAAAGGTCCTAAGAGTGATCCTTGGGGTATACCGGATGTAATTAAATATGATTTTACTAGAAAGCCCATGAAAAGAGACAACCTGCGATAGTATCTTTATATATGAATTGACCCATCTAAGAAGGCTTCCACCCACACCGTTTTTTTTAGATGTTTTAAAATCGGAACGACCATGATAGCCTTCCACCTATCTGTTTTCTGTTAAAACAATAGTCTGCAAATTTAAATTGTAAGAAGTCTGAGGAACGGAACTTTGGTTAAAGTGATACTATCAGGCACCAACACTCTCAAAGTATGTTCTGAACAAATTGAGAGTATCGGATTCACCTTTAACATAGTATGTGTTGCCCCAGTCCATCTCATTGGGTATCTTACCAAAGATTTTTTTTTGTAAAAGCCTAGTTCCAAAATCTTTAATTAAACCTTCATCTAGCGCCTATAGTAAATATATTATAGTCGATTTTTAATAAAAGTTTTACACGGTGTCCTAAGCGTTTTAAATAAATGGTTATCATTTACGTTTTTTAATTTGCGCCACTTTTTATGAATTTTATTTTTTCCTTAACAGCTCTTGTTGGAAAGTGTTTATTTTTAAAATAAGTTGGTACATTTTTTTAAAGATAAACTCTATTTTATCGTAAAAAATATATATAAACATCTATTAAGAGATTTGCTATTAAAAGCTACGTTCTAGTCAAAATTCGATTTATTATTCGGTAATTTTTTTAAAGTTAAAATATGTATCACAATTAAATTCCAAGGGTTTGTGCAAGTCTACATTGATTTTTATCAACTTGTACCCACTGGGCAGATGGAATATGAATCCCACAAAATGTCAGGATTATTGCCATATAACAGCCATTCCGATTTTGTTCTGGGACCTATGGTATTCTGGTATAAGTGGTATACTCCATATAGAGCTATCGTGAAAAAGAAAATAGAAACTTTTAGATTTTATGACAATGAGTGCATTCATTAAGTATTTCAACCTTAGAAATGCCAAATAATGTTCATATTTCCGGCCTTTCTAAGAAGCACACTGCCGTTCTGAATCCACACAAATTTAAAACTAAAACTTGTTTTAATAAAATTTGTTTTTAGGAGGCTAATGTTCATTTACGAAAAACCTATTAGAAATTCCTTCAAGCTTGAAACCTGGGCTATTTTCGATGCTTTTCCTGACCAGTTCAGTTTGGTTTAAAATTATATTTTTTTTGTTTATTTCCTATTCGAGTAGGTATACTAGCGATTACACTGCTCCAAATGATTTATTCTATTATTATTTTTAGATATTTCGTTCTCCACGTTGTTTTAAAAGAATTAAAAAAAACTCCAGCATGGCTTGAGATACTATTAACGGAAGACACGTCTACCCTCACATCAACACTATAGTTCCTTTGCGACCTTCAGCATGACTGGCAGGCTCACCTTTTTGGCAACGTCCGAATATGCGTGGAATTGGCGTGACAAGAGGAACCAACAAAAACCGGAGCATGCGATACCGATCCACCCGTTTTTTGTTATTTCTCTAGAACATTCTGCACAAATAGACATCGTAAAATCACAAATTTTGTTTACTGTTTACAACAATTAATTGAATTAATGAAAATTAACAATAGTATATTTAATTTATTTCAATTGTATTCGCTATTTTAACAATTTATTCGAGAACAAGTATAGTGCGATGCGACTGCGAACGATCTACTCTTTTAGATAGAGAGGTGCGAAGTCGTTTTGGACGGTAAAGTTTTCTGATATATAGAAATATTACATTTTCTTTAAAAACAAACAAACAGTCGCCGTCCGGGCTATATCGAAAAACTTTCAATTTTCGAAATTTCTGGTAATAATTTTTATTTAGTTCGTAGGTTCCTCTACTTTTTTTTCAGCTTATTCTAATTTAGTTTAATCACACAGTAATTAAAAATAAACTTTTGCTTATTTTAGAATTAAGTTAAAGAGATCGACCGATAGAGATGTCAACCCTAATGACTTGCTTAACACCGAGCTGTCGACTGCAGTGGCAGAACACATTGTGGGGGACATTTTGCGTCAGTGTGACGCCCATACGGAGAAACAATCCCTGGACTTTGAAATTCGGAAAGTTAATGCTAAGTTAGAGCATGCCAGATCTCAAAATACCGTGTTAGCATTGACGCTGAGCGAAACAAAGGCCCATTGTGATAGGTAATGTATTTCCCTGTAACTATTATTAGAATTGAGAATATACAATCATTTTATAACATGTCAAGATGTCTCTTACTAAAAATATATTAAGCTGATATAATGTTTTTTTTTCGACTTAAATGTGTATAATTGGTTTAAAGTTTTTAAAATTATAGTACTTTTCATGCTCTTTTTTAATATATATATATATATATATATATATATATATATATATATATATATATATATATATATATATATATATATATATATATATATATATATATATATATATATATATATATATATATATATATATATATATATATATATATATATATATATATATATATATATATATATATATATATATATATATATATATATATATATATATATATATATATATATATATATATATATATATATATATATATATATATATATATATATATATATATATATATATATATATATATATATATATATATATATATATATATATATATATATATATATATATATATATATATATATATATATATATATATATATATATATATATATATATATATATATATATATATATATATATATATATATATATATATATATATATATATATATATATATATATATATATATATATATATATATATATATATATATATATATATATATATATATATATATATATATATATATATATATATATATATATATATATATATATATATATATATATATATATATATATATATATATATATATATATATATATATATATATATATATATATATATATATATATATATATATATACATATATATATATACAGGGTGGCCCATCGAAAACGTACCGCAAGGCATAACGGCCAGGGAAATTTTTTTTTCAAAAAATCCAAAAACACGTCAATTTTGTTTGTGAAGGGGACAACTTTTGCCCTTAAAATGATCGCAAAATTTTCATCCCTCTAAGGGGGGGTGTCATCCCCCAAACTTTTTCAAATGGGAAGAGGGGTCAAGTGGTATCGCAATGAAAAGGGCTTTCTATTCTCTATACATTCCCGCTTTGGTTTTGAAAATCGGTCAAGTCATTTAGAAAATATGAAGGATTGAAAATTGAAAAATACATTTTTCAAAAAACGCATAAATTGAATTAAATAAAAAAAAACTTACCGTATTAATGAAGCAAATGCTGAAAATGTTGCCCGTCGACCTCCATACAGTAATACAAATTAGCTTCAAATCGTTCTCGAACATTCTAAAGAACTTGAGGGGTCACTTCGCGACAAACGTCAATAATTCGTGTTCGCAGATCTTCTAATGAGGCAAGTGGAGTGCTATACACTTTACTTTTTATGTGTCCCCATAGAAAAAAGTCTAAAGGAGTCAAGTCGGGTGACCGGGGAGGCCACTCAATGGCACCCCTTCGTCCTATCCACCGCCCGGGAAAGTTAGTGTTTAAATAATTACGCACATTTTGAGAGTAATGTGGAGGTGCACCGTCTTGTTGAAATATCAGTTCCGCTTCAACGTATCCAGGATTATTTTCGATGATGTCAGTTAGGGCTGGGTCGATGGTATTTTCTAGTAAATCTAAGTACATATCACCTGTTAGAGTTCCAGGAAGAAAAAAAGGACCCACAATAGAATTTCCAAAAATACCAGCCCACACGTTCAATTTCTGAGGATGTTGTGTGTGCACCTCGTGAAATACCCTGGGGTGGTTCTCAGCCCAGTACCGACAGTTATGCCGATTAACTACACCGTTCAAAAAGAAAGTGCACTCATCCGAAAAACACACATTGAATAGAAAATTATTATTATTATTGGCCACTCGTTCACTAATAGTTTCACAAAATTGCAAGCGGCGATCAAAATCGTCTTCGTTGAGTTCTTGTACCAACTGAATTTTATACGGGTGGAAATGGGGTTTTTTCAATATTCTTTGGACACTTGTACGATTCACGCCGGTCTCATTGGCTAATTTTCTTGTACTCAGCGTACTATCCATGGCAACTTGGCCCAATACAAAGACCTCCATAGCTTCATTTACTACAGGATTTTCCATCTGCCTTTTTTTATTCATAAGGGATCCAGTTTCGCGAAATTTTGCTACTAACTCGCACAATTTTGCCGGAAAGGTGTTTTTCAGGATGTCGTTCATTAAATATCTGCGCAACCCGATTGCCACATTCATTATTTTTAAAATAAAGTTCGATTATTTCCACTTTTTCTGCAAGTGAGTACACCATAATTATTGATAAAAAATTTAATGATATTGAGAAATTTAAACGCACAAGTTACAGAACAGCTATCTAGCAACTACCGCACCTGATCGTTGTGGCATGTCAAATCACTAAAATCAGCAGTAAACATCTAAAATAACAGGACAAAAATAGCGAATTGGTCGAAGGAATTTATCCTTATCATTTACTCTGATAATTTGTAAATAAACATTTTAAATTTCAATCCTTCATATTTTCTAAATGACTTGACCGATTTTCAGTGGCGGCTCGTGGTGTTTAGGCTAGGGTAGGCGACAACCACAATAATTTCAAGAATAATGACGTTATAAGAAAACGTTAAGCCGCGTACACACTTAGCGGACAACTAAGTTTTATAAATTAAATTTATCCGCATATCTTTTAAAAGGGCGCATTTACTTATTATGACATCCGTAAAGTTATCAGCCTTCTGCAAGGAGCAGAACAACTCTTTTTCTATTGAAATTAGCGCAAGTGACGATAAACGTTCATTTTTTATTGTATTGCGAGAATACGTTTTTATTCGCTTTAAACAAGAGAAATGTCTTTCCACTGAGGTACTTGTAATAGGTATGGTAGCAATTAACGCAAAAAGTTTGTAACTTTCAGGAAATATTTCTTGAAGTTCATTTTTTACGAAATGTTTTAAAATTGCCTCGACGCTCAGCAATGCAAATTGTTCATCGAGATATATTACACTAAGCTCATTAATTAATTTTTGTTTGTCAAAGAAATTTTTATAAAAGTTGGTCACATTCGTCACAAATTCAAGCGGAAAATTTTTGCTATATTCTTCGAATTTTGAGGAATCCGCTAAAGAAATATAATAACTGAGACATATCTGCAAACCTAACTTCTATTTGAGTCACAATATTGTCAATTATCTCATAAAATAAAATGCGTAAAGAACTTTGCTCATCGCCTTTAATGGTGTCCGATAACTTAATTCTTTTTGACAATTGCCCTGAGTCCCTATTATTAAAAATCCTTGTTTGGGCTTGTTCAAATATTGTATTAAACATTGTCTCATTTCTCAATAACTTGATACGATCTCTTGCCATAAATATTTGCTTTTTACAATAGGTGATGTCCAATGATTTTTTCTGTAGAATGTTGAAAAGGGGGTCAGTTATGTCAAAAATATGTTTATACACAGCGGTAAGAAACGAAAATTCTAAATCGTTCATAAATTTAAGATATCCTTTGGCCCCGTTTATTGACTCAGCCGATGATGATTGGTCGTCAATAATTTTAGAAAAAACTAATTTTAGGCCTTCCCATTCAGAGTGCAAGATTTGAATGATTTTAGAACGGGAAGCCCACCTGGTGTCTGAACTGGAAGAAATCCTCTTTCCTATCGTCGAATCTAAAGTAAATGTCCGTTTTGCAGACTGATGAAAAAATCCGGGAATCGAGGACGCACTTGCGAAAAAAATTCGGCAATTTTTTATATTTTTTGAACCAGTTTGTAAAACCAAATTCAATCTGTGCGCACTACAATGCGTAAACAAAGCAAAAGGAGCATCATCTTTAACTTTTTTTTGCAAACCATTCAATGAACCTGCCATCACACTAGCTCCATCGTAGCATTGCCCAACTAATTTTGTTTTATAATCGAAATTGCCTATGACTGTAACAATTAATTCATACATTGCGTCCGCTATTCTGTCTTCGCTAACGTCATGAAAACCCAAGAAACTTTCTTTGATTTCAACGTATTTATTAACGTACCGAATTGAAATCGCACATTGGGACTTCTCAGAAATATCCGTAGTATCGTCAGCTTGCACTGCAAAAAACAACGACTCTTTTATCTCCCTATGAATTGTATCTGCAAGGTAATCGGAAATACAGGATTTCAAATCATTCTGGATAGTTTTTGATAAACCAGAAAAAATATTTCCAATTTTTTTTAAATGTTGTTGTATTTCGTTATCACGTTTAATTAACAGATTAAAAGTTTCCCGAAAATTTCCCGCACTAACGGAATCGCTTTTTTCATTATGGCCTCTGAAAGATAATTCTTGCTTTGCTAGGTGACACGTAACATCGACCAAATAGCTCATTAGAAGTCTGTTTTTTCTCACCTCCTCATTATAAAAACCAAAGCGGGAATGTATAGAGAATAGAAAGGCCTTTTCATTGCGGTACCACTTGACCCCTCTTCCCATTTGAAAAAGTTTGGGGGATGACACCCCCGCTTAGAGGGTTGAAAATTTTGCGATCATTTTAAGGGCAAAAATTGTCCCCCTCACAAACAAAATTGACGTGTTTTTGGATTTTTTGAAAAAAAAAATTACCCTGGCCGTTATGCCTTGCGGTACGTTTTCGATGGGCCACCTGTATATATATATATATATATATATATATATATATATATATATATATATATATATATATATATATATAGGAGATTTTCTTGGGTTTTTGGTCTGAATTATCTTTTTGAAAAATAAAACTTGTTTATTCTTCGGAAATCATTTTAATTTGTTTTTTTCCCAAACGTTTCGGCAACATGCCTTCATCAGTGGATTCTAATACAGGTCACTAAAACTAACAAACAATGCTGTTTTGGATTCTTATTTATAAACATGTCTACTTTTTTCTTTTTTTTTTTGTTTTGTGTAAGAGGATAAAAATGTTCTTTTATATACATATACATCCCTACATAAGTACACCCCTGCACAGATATATACATATATACAGAAATTTAATAAACACGTATAACCTAATTAATATTACTTTTTTTTATTTTTAAAACAAAACGTTCAAATTGGATGTATAATTATACTATAACTCACCTAAGAAGGTAAATTTTTTTAATCCATTCACAAATGGGACATATACACTTAAAATTTGTTCTACATATATGTGACAATACAGTATATACATACTTAAAACTACTGACTGACTGAAATTAAAATTCGTTTTGCTGCTGTTGCTCGTCATATATATTGTTTTTATTGGGTTAAAAAACAAGGTGTTTTATATTGTTATTATTTTGGTAGGTGGAACGAGCGCATTTATTTTATATTTTTGTAATTAGTGTACCTATTATTATTTCATTTAAGATAAAATGTAGAAAATTGAACAATTTTTTTATTTTTGCAAATTGCCATTTAATTTTAAAATTTAAATTTAGATTTACGAGAAAATTGCAGAATATATGCAATTATTTTATTACGTTGTAATATATTTGGTTTAAGTTTTTAATTTCCGTTTTGTCATTAATTGAATTTTTGTTTTTTAATGTACCTCATTTCCAAGAATTCCCTTTTTTTCTGATTTATTTCAGTTTTTAAGATTTGTGTGTCCTTATAATTAAATTTATGGGATGTTTCATTCTCATGTTTTGTTAATGAAGTTTTATTTTTTTTATCATATTTATGCCCATTTAAGCGATTTTTGAGGTATTGTGTAGTCTGACCGATGTATACTCCAGGACAGTCTTTACAAGGTATTTTATATATGGTGTGTGTTTTGGGAGTTGGGGTTTTGAGAGAACTAAAAAATTTTTTTTGGAAGGTGTAACTTTTGTGGCATACGGTTATATTATATTTATCAAAAATAGTTTTTATATTTTCTGAAAGGCCTTGTACGTATGGGATTGATAGAAACTTATTTTTATCTGTATTTTTTTCGGTTGGCATAATTTGATTTGGGCTGTTTATTTTATGCAATCTAGAATTAAATATAGAGTTAATTAATTTTTTTGGGTAGCTATTTTGAATTAAGATATTTTTAGCTTTTCTTATTGCTTGTGGTTGATATTTTACATTGCTTAATTTTATTGCTCTATCGGCTAGCCCGATAATAACTGATTTTTTTTGGTTCATTGGATGTTGAGAAAAATAATTTACATATCTGCCTGACCATGTGCTTTTTGTATACCATTCTGTTTCGATAATGTTGTTCTTATTATGTAATGTCATATCTAGAAAGTTTATTTGAGAATTGTTTTCAGTTTCGATAGTGAATTTCAGCTTTTCATGAAAATTGTTAAAGGCGTTTAAAATATAATTGCATTTGTCTCTGGGAATTAAGGTTATACAATCGTCGACGTACCTATAGAAGAATGGAAGAGGAATATCTAATTTTTCGATTATATTGCGTTCTAACTCCTCCATAACTAATTGTGCAACCACACCAGATATAGGGGAACCCATTGCGCATCCCTCTACTTGTTTATAAAAATTATTTTTGTACATGAAAAATGTGGACTTTAAAGTTAATTCGATAGCAATTAGAAATTCTTCCATGGGTATAGGTATCTGTAATTTTTTTAATTTCAGACCATTTTTTTTCAATAAGTTCAAGTCTATTGGTACATTTGTGTATAAAGAGACCACATCAAGTGAGATTAGAATATGATTTTGTGATACGGGAAAATTATTTATTTTTTCTTTGAAATCCCAGGAATCTTTAATGTAAGTAGCGCTTTTGTATGATTGTATACAAGAGACAATTGGTCGCACTGGAATGCCTTTCTTGTGTAATTTTATCCGTATGTACGTAATTATAATCCGTATAATTTTGGTGTTTGAGCATTATGGATTTTTAAGTCTTTTGCACAACTAGGTGATATGTAGTTTTTGTTTTCCCAACGCGTAACAAGTTCGTTATTTCTTTTTTGAAAAATATTTGTAGGATCTGTGTTTATTTTTTTGTAAGTATCTATGTCATTTAAAAGTAATTCCATTTTATTATCGTATTCTGTTGTGTTTATGATAACGGTTTTATTTGATTTGTCAGGTCGTATAATTTTTAGGTTAGGATTATTTTTCAGAAAAATATTAGTTTTTTTTTATTTTATTATGTAGTTCCTTGTTTATATCATTATGTTTGATTTTATATTGGTTACATTTGAGTTTATTTTGATAAGTTTTGAGGGTGTTACAACAATTTGCTCTGATTTTATCTTTTTCGTTATTATTAAGGTTACTAATTGATGTTTCGACGGATGATATTATATCAGGAATAGGGAGTTCATTGGGATTTGTTATTGGAAAAGCAAAATTAGATCCCAAACTTAATATATCAATTGCATATTCTGGAATTTCAGTGTCGGTAAGATTTTCGATCCATTCTTTTTGTACATTAATTTTTTTTGGATTAGTTTTATTTTTTTTCTCAATTAACAATTTAATTTTATTATATTTTTTGTTTTGATTTTTTCAAATAAAGATTCATATTTTTTGTTTTCATTATTTAAAATTTGATTAAAATTTGAACGTTTTGTTTTAAAAATAAAAAAAAGTAATATTAATTTGGTTATACGTGTTTATTAAATTTCTGTATATATGTATATATCTGTGCAGGAGTGTACTTATGTAGGGATGTATATGTATATAAAAGAACATTTATATCCTCTTACACAAAACAAAAAAAAAGAAAAAAGTAGACATGTTTATAAGTAAGAATCCAAAACAGCATTGTTTGTTAGTTTTAGTGACCTGTATTAGAATCCACTGATGAAGGCATGTTGCCGAAACGTTTGGGAAAAAAAACAAATTAAAATGATTTCCGCAGAATAAACAAGTTTTATTTTTCAAAAAGATAATTCAGACCAAAAACCCAAGAAAATCTCCTAAGAATATAAATCAATTGGTCCAGAAACTCCATATAAAATATATATATATATATATATATATATATATATATATATATATATATATATATATATCTGATCTTGAATTTAAATATAAAATTTTGAGAAAATCCATTGACTCTTTTTTAAGGATTGTAGATTATTTTTTGTTTAGCTTCTTTTATTTTATCTTTGTGAATTTGACATTCGTTACTATGTGGGGAATTTTTGATATTTATGTTTCTGTTAAACTTTGAATTAAAATTTTTACAGTTTATACACGAAGGATTTTCTTTATTACACTGCCAAACTATGTGAGAATCGGAACAATATGAACATATTTGGTTTTGAATGCAATTTTTAAATCCGTGTCCATGTTTACACCATTTGTAGCAAATCAAAATGTTAAAATCTTCTTTTGTTACATATGTTCCATCCTAAAGACAGTTCCATATTTACCAACTTCTCAACCGTTTACTTTCTGCTACTATATATATTTTAATTTATTACGATTTTAATTTTATCATCTTCTCCAATGTATTCCATTGCCATTAATTCTTCAGATATTAGTGGTGTATGATTTTTTAGATCCCAGTAGATTTATTTCATTTTTAATATTTACCAACTCTTTTTTGTTTCGGCCTTTATTACTATGCCCCCGTTTTTTTTATTTCTTTAACTTCAGTAATGTTGGCTTTAATATCTTTTGGATTTGCTTTTTTTTTAAAGTTCAAATTTTGTGTCGTTACTAGTTTGAATTTTCTTTGATTTTACAGGTACATTTTCTTGAATATTCTTTTCAGTCAATCTTCAAATTTTCAGAATAAGAAGAAATTTTTTCAATAAACTGAGGGTTGTTTTTGTTTTTTGAATTTGTTCAGTGTTTTTATTAATGCTTAAACATTTTTGAAAAAGTGTCCTTTTTTTCGTAGTTTTCCAGTTTTAATAGGACAAGTTTTTTACTTAGCTCAAATCTTTGTTTTCTTGAAAATTAGTTTTCTTGTTTTAAATTATTTACTACTAATTATTAACATTATTATTATTATTTTCACCACATTGTCGTATCTTCTTATTTTTTTTCATATCTAGGGCTTGCTTTTCAGACGTATTTGAACATTTTAAACAAAACCATTTTTCACATACACAGCATTTGATTGAATTGGATTTTTTGTTAAATTTAATAATAAGCTGGAACATATATTTTCATTTTCAATACGATTTTGACCTTGAAGATTATTTTCTTTTGAAATTTCTTATTTTTCTTTGTTGCACTTGCTTCCAGCTTTTCTTGTGTAGATATTTTAAAATTCTTCATAAATTCATTAAATTTGAGATATTTTGGTAAATATTCACAGTCCGAATCAAATTCTTCTTGTTTCGACTATGCACTTTTACTGACATATTCAGACTACGTTGACAATGACGGTTTTTTTCTTTTTTTTAACTCCCATTTTCAAAGGTTTAACTAAGTTTTTGTTTTGTACTTCAGTTTCTATAGCTTTTTTAACATTTTCCTCTGAATAGTGTACCAATCTTTTGTAAATTTTCTTGATAAAACTTCTAAATTTGATGTTTTTTCTGTTGACGGAATTACAATTTTACTTACCTTTGGTACCTTTATTTATTTACCTGAAGAACTGGATATATTTTGTTGCTGCTTGGGAGAAGTTTTACACCGTCAACTTCATAAAAATGTTGAGGGTGAATTAATTTAAGTATTTTGCTTGTTATATAGGCTAAGTTTTACTTATCTGATTGTTTTTAGGTTAGCTCTGTTGTGTGGTAAATACGAGTCAAACGCCATAGCACTTCGGCTAGCTTTAGGAATTACAGATAGAACGATAGAAGCTTACGATGTACTTTTAGCTTTGTTAGAAACAGAATTGTCATTAAATGAAGAAAATGCCGTAACAGTCCAAAATCGCACTGCAGCTGAAACGGTTGCTAAGCAGTTATTGAGCCATTTGGATTCCCATCAAAATACAGATATATTACTTTCCCCCTGGCAGAATCATGTGTACAGTGCTCCTATAGAAATGTAAGTTTTAAAATTAATCCCAACTTTAATAGATTTTTTAAAATGAATTGAATCTTGAATTAATTAATTAAAATCGGTGATATACACTATATTACTTTGGCTTATTTGCGGTGAATATAAAGTTAGCATACACATGTGCCAATAATAGTTACAAGAATATGATATGAAAGCTTTCACGGCTAGAGTTGATCAAGAAATCGGGGTTCTTGGGATTAGACCGTTTCAAATTGGAATTACTTTTAGCCTGCGGCTGCATGAGAAATAATTTGTTTATTGTTGGAACAAGCCAAAATGTATTTATTAACGGATTACACCACTTTTACAATCAAGTTACGTCTAATACTATTTATTTAAGTTTCAGAAGCTTAATCAGTAATATAATGGTCGTAAGAAAACCCACCTTTCTGTCCGCTAAACATAAGAATTCGATTATTACTTTACATTTAAAGTAACCAGTTTAACCGGTATATGCCGACAATGGAGGGGGTCTCTAAAATTACCTGTGAAATGATAAACAAAGTTTTTTAACTCTGTCCATAAACAGTAAATTATTTAGTCATGGTTAGGCAGTAAATAGTATTTAATTGTCCTCAAAACCTCTAAACATGAAAAACCAATAAAAGATCTTACAAACATTTAACTCTACGAGTTTTTGAGAAAGTTAGTTGGATCAGAATGGATTTGTTGAAATTTAGCGTAATCTAAGAAGTCAATAGTTTTTATATTATACAGATCTTTTGTCATTGCCCCAATAGATTTGCCCTTATCTGCTCTAGTAAAAACAAAATATAATTATGTTGTTGTGTTTTATTGTTAAGAGATTTGTATACCTTATATGCTTAAGAAAACTTGGATATTTTCTTTTGTATTGGCTAGGATATGTTTCTGGGTGTTGTCTGTTCCAGTTATGGCAATTTCCCATTCAACTCCTAATATAATATAATAATCTCTACTCCTCTCTTTGTCCGTATGTTTTAAATGATAAGAAAAGCCTTTGCGTGCGTTCAACAAATTTTTATCCTGATCCTCTATTTGAGTAATTAATCTAATAAGTATAATTTAATATCGTTATATTTCTCTAAATATTATTGTAAATTGGTGTTAACAGTTAATAAATAAATAAATAATGTTTTAATATTAGGGCCTCCATTCGGAATCGTATGTATGTCTTTCTAGCTCCAAAACAGGTGGACAATCTATCAGATATAAAAAGACCAAGACAGTGCTATTTTGTCATATAAAATCTTCCTGCTCACCAACTGAGATATATTGGGATATACCGTTTTTCCAAAATAATTTTACTATCCACCGATTAATTTTTAATTATATTATTATTTTTTTTATTATATTTCGGTGATTAGTGTAGTAATGATTCAGTAACTTAATATGCATATATATATATATATAACAGAACTTCAATAAGTCTCAGATTGGAGTGTCATATAAATGGAGATTTCCCTCGAAAACACTTCAGTTTTTGGAAGCTGATGAGTAGGAATCTATTTCTTTACAATTACACTACAGGTACAAGAAAAAACAATTTAGGGAAAATATTTTTTTATTTATATAAAGTGACGTTAGATCGTAAATCTATATATATATAAAAATGACTCCCTATTTCCCTTGGTCACGGCATCACGCGTGATCGGCTGGACCAATTTCACTTATTTTTTTTGGTTGTCTTTGTTATTGTCAGGAGAATGTTCTTATGAAAGAAAAACTAAAAAAAATTGCGAGGAAACTTAGAAAAATCTCGATAATACATTTTCACTGCCTCCCTCCCCCTTTCGCGCCGCATAATGGGTCCGTCCAAGGTGTTTAAAACAAAAGTTCATAGATGGCGCTACTAATAAAATCTGTAAATTCTTTTTTGTTTAATATGTTTTTTCAGTTGACGTTACGAACGCAATTATTGTTCAATATTAATTGATTTTTTAAGAACACTTTGAGAATATTAACAACCATATAATCAAATCTATTTTATTGATAAGTTAGTTTAGAGCCATTACACCGAATCTCGATAATACATTTTCACTGCCTACCTCCCCCTTTCGCGCCGCATAATGGGTCCGTCCAAGGTGTTTAAAACAAAAGTTAGTTTAGAGCCATTACACCGAATATTAAATGTAATTTAATATACAGTTTTGGTAAGTTTGGATAGAATAACATAAATAAAATCTGTAAATTATTTTTTTGTTTATGTTTTTTAGTTGACGAAGTTATTTAGAAGTTAGTTTAGAAGAATATTAAAGAATAGATATATTAAAACTTTAATTTAATTATAGAGTTTTGGTAAGTTTTAATAGAAAAACATAAACCTTATTACCAGAGACCGGAATTATAAGCATCAAATTATTGAAAAAAAAAGCTTAAGGTTTTTTAGTGTTCCGTACCCAAAGGGTAAAAACGGGAACCCTATTACTAAGAGTCTGCTGTCCGTCCGTCCGTCTGTCACCAGGCTATATCTCATGAACCGTAATAGTCAGATAGTTGAAATTTTCACAGATGATGTATATCTGCTGCCGCTCTAACAACAAATACTAAATAAGTTTATATGATGATTATTAACTATTACTAATTAATTGTTATTACTATGATGTACATATACAGGAAAGATTAATTTTCCTTCCATGTCTCAATAGCCTAGATCGTTTCGGATCGGTATGGCGATAAAGTGGTCATAGCAATGCAGCAGTAACCCAGGTTCAAATCCTGGTCGCGGGAAGCAAACTTTTTTTACTTTTTTTTATTCAAAAAAAATTTAAACTCAATTTTTTTATAATCATAATTCAGCTTTAGGGAATTTTTATCAACAATAATTTTAAATATTATGTAAAAGTGTTAATTTTTTAATATCTTGCAAAAATACTCTATTCCGTTCAAAAAAAGGTAGCAATCCATGGTACGGAACCCTACGTGCGCGAGTCCAACTCGCACTGGACCAATTTTTCAAAATAAGCATGTTAATGGCACTCGACTTGCGGTGAAAAAATTAATGAACAATGTCATCGAGGCCACAATTTTAAAAGGGAAATACAAAGGCGAAGACGTTTTGATTCCACGGATTCCTTTGATTCCGAGCGATATGCCATTCGACTTTAAACGGTTGCAATTTCCAGTGAAGTTAGCATTCGCAATGTCGATAAATAAATCTCAAGGGCAGTCGCTAAGTGTTTGTGGCATCAATCTGGAAAATCCATGTTTTTCACATGGCCAGTTATATGTCGCCTGTTCCCGTGTCGGAATACCAACAAAATTATTTATATACGCGCAAGAAAAAAAAACTAAGAATATTGTTTATCATAAAGCATTAGAATAATAAACAGATTTTTTTACATTTTTTTTTATTTATAATTATCATTTTTGGAAATATTTGACCATTCATTTTCTTTTGGGAAGCACTGTATAAATAGCTCATGAAAAGATTTTAAAAAATTACCAATAAAATCTGTCAAATTTGAACATTTGAATCACTGATTTCAGAAACACCCTAAGTCCACTTTATGCCATATTTGAGTTATATACGGAATGAGGTTCAAAATACGTAGACCTATCGACTAAGCACATAAATAACCAGTCCAATTTTGTTTCTGAAATCATAATCTTATAGGCGGTACGAAGTTCGCCGGGTCAGCTAGTAACCTTATATTATGCCAAGTAAATTACCATAATTTATTAAATAAATTACCAATTATTTAATTAGCATCAATGTTCGGCGTGTGGCACGAAAATCAAGTAACATAATTGTTGCTTTAAAGCTAGCAATTCTATAATAAGTATAGTTCTTTAAAACTATATATATTTTTTGAATTGCAAATATACAATCCTCAAGTTGGCCCTTACTAAAAATATATTAATCTAATATAGTTTTTTCGTTTTGAAGATGTATAACGTTGTATTTTTGAAAGTAATTTCGATGTTTTTGTTACCATTTGACAGATTGCACTAAACTCGATGGTTGTGGTAAACAGAAACCTACTTAACATAGAACGAAAGCTTTCACGGCTGTGGTCAATTAAGAAATCATGGTTCTTGGAATTAGACTGTGTCAAAATGGAATCACTTTCCGACGTTTTGCCTTCGATTGCACGAGGCATCTTCAGGGAACTTCACTTCACGAGATCGGAGCACTGAACACACACAATCAGTGTTCCGATCTCGAGAAACCTACTTTTTCTTTCAAATTCCGCATGCCTACGTAATCGGGGTTCAAGTTCAATTAAACTATCGAGGTGGCGAATTTTGAATTTTCCAATTTACTTTAAATGGGACAACCTCTTATATATAAATAATTCCATATTCAATTCTAATATTTTTTTAACTGCAAACCTAAGAAAATATTGTACTAATTAAAGCGCGATATTTCAAAAAATCACCTATTAAATATATTTTAGAAAGCTTTATTTGAATCTCATGCAAACTTTTTCACCTGTACAATGTTTATGACTATGAACTTTATAACTGATATATATTATATATATATATATATATATATATATATATATATATATATATATATGTTGGCACTATAATTGATGAAACCATTGCAATTGTGTCGGCGCAATATCTTAGTAAAGCACCCCTGATATGAATATGTCGTTTTAATGAAAAAATATTACTGAACTCTCCTTAATATTTGAAACTCTTAGAATTGGCTTTGAGATTTAGTATATTTCTATTATAGGCATTGCGGTTTTAAGCGGAGTTTCAATTGAATTGGTCCATGATTATCAATAAAGAACGTGCGTTTGTGTATTTTATGTATCAAATAATACCTCTCCGATTTTTAAAACTGCGCTAACCAACACTAATTGATTTTAAAAACCAATATAGTGGTTTAAGTTTCTCATATTTTACACCCTTGTTAAGTAGCAACGTCTTCTAAAGTAAATTTTAGGTTTTAAAAAAATACCAGCATCTATACTAATATACTTTAATTTAGTTAATAAATGGAAGACGGTTTTCTATGCGTTTTTAATCCAACTCGTAAAAGTTTTAATATAACCGACATTAAGTAAAAGACTAAAAAATTCTTGAATATCCTTTTAATATATCACAACACAAAAAATAAAACTTAAAAATTATTAAATCAATTAATCAATCGAAGAATTTACCAAAATTTTATTGCGGTGAAAAAAGATATTTAATAATAAAAATTGGTCGTTTTCAAACCTTGCTGATTTTTTAAACTTTTTCGAAGCAGTCATTGAAAAAAAAACTTTGAAGGTAAGTCACCGCTGGCCTCCCTATTAACTACTTTGTTATTCTTAACACTTTAGGTTACTACATCAATATCTCAAGTGAGTAGAAGTTTGGGAAAATTTTTTTATTAACATTTCTTTTTGATTGGTCTCTTTGTATCTGAGAGATTCAAACACCAAACAATAAATATATGACAGGCTTATTTTGACCAACAAAATTTCTTTTAGTAATGAGTCTTGGACGACAGAACATGAATTAAGATTACGGGAACATGTCTCTAGATTAAAGGCTGAAAGAAGCAATATTCAGGGCACTTACGTTACGTTAGAGTCCACTCAAGTGGAAAATGCACCGGTAAGACACTCGAGCAGTCAAGAAGCTAGAAAAATGGACCTCGAAATGGCTGTATTAATGCAGGTAATGTTAATCCATTTTGCTGTTTCTACTAGAGGTGGCGAAATAAGTTTTCTTGTTCTTTAAATGTAATCTCTTTAATCACAATTCATCTTTAATTTTTAAAATAATGTATACTAGTATATGTGTGATGGGTTGTAGTTTAATTTATTTTTTTAATTCGGGCCGATATGATCAATCAAACGATATCAGTTATTTAAAAAGATGACCTGTAGTACCACATCCAAGGTTTAAGATTACTTTATATAAAATTCGCCAAGTGATTCTTATACAAGCACCAATTTCTTTCCGATTAGATTTTATATGAGACGAGGCTTTCCAGTATGGGATAAAGAAAGTTAAATTGAGAAGAAACGATGCAATGCTTCTGTTTCTGTACAAATTATTAAAAGATCTCTTCTGTTTCTGTACAAATTATTAAAAGAACCTACCACCCAAAGCTTACACCAATTGTTTTGGTACATGTTTCAGTAAGACGCGAAGGAGAGAGCCAAATTTTTCATTAGTCTTCTCTCAAAACGAACTAAGGTTTCATAGTCATCCTTGATCGGGTTTTATACAACTATAACTTGCATTACTACAGCTGTGACTAATTCAAATCTAGTTTAACGTCGGATATTTTTGATTTCGGATTTTATAGTACTTAGTATATTTATTTTGCTTCCCTAATTAAAATTAACGGCCATTCGGGCTAACGCTAAGCTTATACGATCAAAAAATCATGAACTGTTTACTGACAAACTTTTTAGCGTTTTTCTACTGGCATAATTGACAATGTTTCGCCATTTATAGGGCTCATCAGGCCCTTCTCTGACTGATTTTGCACAAAAAATATATTTTTAGTTTAGTCGATAAATCCAACTGTGTGTCCCAGATATTTTAATTTTGAATAATACCGAAATTTAGTAAAATGAACTCAAAATTCAAATAAAAGCATTAATGCGTTGGAATGTTAAAAACAAGCACTAAAGTGGTTCCGTGGTTAATCATATTAAGTAATAATTATTTTTGATAATTTTTATTAATTATGGTTGCCTTTCATTTTAAATGGTGGTTCTTTCCAACTAAATAAAATATTTCAAATTAAAATAACTGTTACATGGCTGCATTTGCATTTATCGGTTTGAACTAAGAGTAACTTTTTGCGTTAAATTGATCAGAGCATAAGTGCCATACATCAAATTGTCAAAAATACCATTACCAAATATGTATTGACGAATAATAGTGGAAAAATATATACTCTTACTCCTTTGTACGCCGCTGGTCGGTAAACTGACATACTTTTCAATTTCACTCTGTATATTCAAAACTAACGTGGCTATAGGATTTTCCTTAACGGTAAACACACAAAAAATGCAGAGCGATGTGAAAAACTTTCTATTTTTACTAATAATTATTACGTTTATTAATATTATAATAATAATATACTTTTTTTAGTTGCTAAATGCATCGTACTAAGTATTTCAATTTAATGACGCATTTTTAGCACCGAAACATCAACATTTTTGTCTTTTAATATTTGCTTAAAATTCTGTTGGACAGGAAGCTTTAAAAACTGTTTAAAACATTCTAGGCCCGTATTTAAAAATATTGAACTTATAGTACCTAAATATTAAAACGCAGTTTTGAAAAAACAGCACACCACTAAATTTAATATGTAAAAATGCTCTCAAAAGTACTAAACTTAAGTATGTTTTAGAAATGACTGATGATTAAAAAAAGTCCTCCGTCTCATAGATCGGTGATAAGCTACTATTTTCCCTCTGGCCCATGCCTCGCTAGGCTCCCGCCGCATGTAGGTTCTACGGCAATTTATTAATAAATCTCCGCAAAACCTTACGCCAGCTCGGTGCTGGGCTCTGCCTATGGTGGTCTGGGGCTATAGCCCCCATAACCCCGCCTTTAATCCTGACTTGAATGTAAAAGTGCTGGTAACAAATATAGCGTTCGTTGAGCGTTCTCGTCTCGCTTCCCCTCGTACCATTAAATGGGTTTTTGCATATCGGATTTGTTTGCTTTTTGGTTAAAAATGTCCTTGTCATTACAGTTTTTGTGCCTGCAGAAAAAATTAGCAAAGCTGTGACTTTAGTTGGCTTTATTTCCGGCAGAAGTTAATACATTGATTAATGCATTGATGCATTGATTCTCAAACTGAAATTTAAAATATGCTTTATTGCCTATAAACAAAAAAAATTGTTGTGGACAAAGTTTGAAATTAGTCACAATATAAAAAAAGGCTGCATATACAAAAAAATACTGCCGAGAACAAATAAAAACTAAATAACTAATGAATAAAACCTAAAACAATAATTTAATCTAACAAGAAACATGAAATTAATATAAGACCAAGTAAAAACAATATATAACAATATCTGAAACAAACAGACATATTTATACAAAAAAGGAATATAAAATAAAATATAAAAAAATTAGCAACACAGTGTAGGCCAAATAGCATAAGTTTTTGTTAAAAGAAAAGAAATCGAAGAAATTGTCCGTTTTAGTTCGAATAACAAACATTTCTCTTTTCTTTTAATAACAAACAGAGAAAAAGACTCGAAGTCTCGGTCTCGGTAAATTGTCATTATTCACACGACACGTGTTTCGCCCTTTCGAGCATCATCAGACCTACAAACAACAGAGGTTTTTTTTCTGTTGTTTGTATCATCTCATCATATATCATCATACATCATATTAATAATAATATTTTACTGAGACCGAGACTTGGAGTCTTTTTCTCTGTTTGTTATTAAATGAAAAGAAAAAGGGGAACAGGTCCAAAATTCAACTTAATATATCAGAGAGGTACTCTTCTACCAGATAATATGCTTTATGGATGAGGAGTTCCTTACTTTTTTCGAAAGACAGAGTACATTCTTATTTGCGAATTTTAACTGGCAGGTTGTTACATAATTTTTTACTATTGTAAAATACAGAATTTTTTGTCGAGAACAGGATTGGTAAGCTAATAATATAGGAACTGCGGGTCATTATAAGTGGTGTGGAATGAATTTTTCAAGAGTATTTTTTATGCATGAGACAAACTGGCTCTAAAATATAAATGCCTGCCAGGGTGAGGATTCTTTCAGAAATAAAAAATGGTTTGCACGAGTCACGCAGTTTAAGGCAGCAAAGGTACCTAAAAAACTCTCTGAAATAGATACTGAGAGCAAGTTCTCCAAAAACAGATGTCATAATGTAGATGGGAATCAAATATTGAAAAATATACATTACATGCAACAGGAAAGTTTACTTCGTTGCTAATAGTTCGAATAGCAAACAAACCAGAAGATAATTTGGCACAAAAAGCAATTATGTGGTTATCAAACAATTTTGGGTCTATTTCTAACCCTTGATATTTATTGTTATTAAGATTATTAATCAAATTATTAGAATATCGAGTTCATATTTGAAGTTTAATATGTTTGCTTTGGAGATATTAAAAGAATGGAAAGTCGCACTAGTTCTTAATGGTTATTAAGTCAGCAGATACCATATTATTCAATATGTTTACATCACTGTGGTGCCAGAGGATTGTGGTATCATCAGCAAAAGTAGTACAGCGCCTATTGGAAATAGCTGAGGGTAAGTTATTCACATAAATCAGAAACAATAAAGGACCAAGAACTAAGCCCTGAGGCACTTTAGCTGAATACTATGCCTACTTGAATGTACATTCAGAAAGTTGATAGAATCCGTTCTGAAAGGTATGATTTAAACATTTTCAAAAGTATTCCTCTGAATTCGTAAAGTTCAAGTTTGTCCAACAGTACTCTGTGACTCTCAATAGATAAATTAATGGCTTGTATCTACAGGTTGAAACTAGAAACCAAAATATGACTAAATAATGACAAAAGATCCATCGTGGGTTGGCTAATGCTAATCAAAAGACTTTGAGCTATAGAACAATAGAAGATATTAAAATTAGGAGCGTTTAACTTTGACTCGTGAGGCGTTTTAGAATTTTTGGGCCGTTTTCCGCGCAAATGATTCACTATGCTCCACATTTCTCTTTGCTTATTTTTTGCTTGTCCAATTCTATTGCTATAGTACATATGTTTGGCCAGTTTAACCAATCTTCTATATATGCTCCTCTACTGGTTGAAATGTGATAAGAAAACATTATCATTAATGAAATACGTCCTCGTGGAATGGAGACATCTCATATTTTTTTATGAAACTTTAAGACCCTTAGTAATCCATGGTTTGCAAGTTTTTGATTTAATATTTACAATTGGAAATGCGATATTAAAAATTTTAACAAGCTTGTCATGAAATAAAACCAAAGGATTTAAGCCTGCAGTATTTAAGTCCTAGTCAGAATTAATGCAGAGATCAGTAAATAGATGATACTGTTGTCGGTTAACAAGCGCCCACGGTTTTTTGTTGACATAGGTGTTTTATTATTTTCCTACCTATACCTGCCAACAACCGCTTCATAATTTGATGATCCAGCATTCTCTACAGAACATTCAATCGTCTATGAGACCCTTGAACAGAAGCAATTCAGTATACATTTGGATGTATTAGTCACTCAGGTAAACATATGGACATGCATGGTCAAGTCAAATGACCTAATTAGATCTTTTAAGGAACGGACCAAATGTAGATTGGTATTAGGCTATTATTGGATACGTCTTCGGTGTTGATGCGTTGAATTATGTGCATGTGATTAGATTTTCAGCGCAGAAAACGATTTGCAGTGTAAAATCTATGTAGCTACCTATTTATAACACAAGATGATTTTTTTTCAGGTTTGCCAGCAGCTCCTACAAAGCCGATTTTGATATGTATTATTCCTTTACCTACAGACACTACTTATTATTTATTTTTTATTATATCTTCCAACTGTTATTTTAAATCGTTTACATCTATAATTTTGTGTTTTGAGAGAATTAGAATTCCACCGCTAACAGAAACAATTTTTATTTATTTAACAGTATTAAATTAGACTTTTTCTAATTGCCCATAAAAGAATATATATATTTAATTTTATTTAATATATTTTCAATCGGATAGGAATTTTTGATTTTAAAGCATTGCAAAATGTTGACTTATTTTTTATGTTCGTACTTACAGCAAATAAATGGTGGCTTATATTCCTATTATAGCACTATAATTCCTTTCATTTTAAACTAAGAAAGCGTAATAGGTTTTTAAAAAAATTCTTTTTACATTTTGCAATAATTTAGCAGCTCGTAATAAAATTTCCAACAATCAAATTATTAGGCATATAAAATCCTTGTGCTTTAGACTAAAGTGTAGCGATGAAAATTTCAAATTCACTATATACATTATATTTAATATTATCATACATCTGTAACATTCATATTTGGTTAAAAAAGAGAAATATATTATTTTTAATAAAATAAAACTATATTTGCAATTCAGTTATTATTTTCTTTCGAGTTACTTCAAATAATACATAGAGAGCTATGTTTTTTAACAAAAAAAAACGTATTTTTTTTAGAATAGTTTAAATAAAATATAAATATGTTTTATGAATAAGCTACAGTTTTTCAATAAACAAAAATGATCTTTTTTAAATAGTCTAAATACACTTTTTAATAATGTTTATAAAAAAAAATCACCTTTTTTAACTGGGCATTGTTTTCTTCGACTTTTAATAACACGTTGAGAAATCGAAGGGTTTTAGAGTTACTCCGATATCCTCTTGACATGATCTATTTTATATTATATACGCATCATGAAATAAGAGCAGATCTGGCTGTCGAGTACAATGAAACCTATATCTAGTAGGATTTTTGCAAAAATCTAGTATGCATTTTTTTGAGCTGGTAACACTGATTTAATTTCCATGTGAGCAGTACTACAACAAACCCAGAGCAGAAATGCATGTTTAGAAAGTTTTAAAATTTCTCATTTCAACGAATCTGTACAGCCAAAAAGGACATTTTTTTATGAATTTACATTTTGTATTAGTCGTCCGAAACGATATTCAATGAGCTGTGCAAAAATTTGCATATTGGCGCTTTAGAAAACCAGAATATATCTATTTAATTTTTGCATTGTTTAATTTTGGTAAAAATAAACTTTGCCAACTATTACACATTCAAAATATCACCCGTCATTTTTTATGTTGGTTATTCTAATTATACTGAACCATTTTAATTTTTTGGTTATAATTTTATTAGGTACTTCTATTTGAGTTGTGTTAATTTTGTAAATAATTAACCTAACGTTACTAAAAAAGGGAACTGCTATTAAGAGATAGCCCATGATTTTTAAAACACCCTGTATATGGTTTTATTTATTATCCTTGCATGACAGCTACTTCTCGTATGCTTTTCGGAGAAAAATTAAACGATGATCAAATCCTTATGGAATAGTGACCCCCTTAGTTCATATGCAATGAGTCTTTATATTTACTAACATATCAAGAATGCTATTGTTATTGAAAATACTGGTGTTCTCCCAACTCGGTTTATTTAATATTAAAAAGTAATAATGAAAACATTAGTCATAAATTAGAGATAGATGAGATTTGTTGAATTTTTTTAAAAATAAGCTGCAAAAGTTGCTTGCTAATTTTTCTTAATTCTATTTCTACCAGATTGGTGCGATGGTATGGAAAATGAAACGTATTACTATAACAAAAAACCTGTTTTGTGTAGTATTTTGTTAAACTAAAATTTTGTCCGTAACTATTTTCTTTGAAAAATTAATACTTTTCGAGGTAATTTCAAAAAACTAGAATTCATCCCCTGAAATCTAGCACAAATACTTTTTAATAAGAATAATTAAATACGGGTTTCAGCATTTATCAAAATTCATCCCTAAATGGTGTAAAATTTGTTTTGATTCGGGCGAGATGAGGGAAGCTATGTATGTATTTAAGATACATAGGTTTTCGTCTATTCACAAAAATTATTTATACACATCCACACGAACATACCCTACGTGATTTTTTGGGGGCATTTCATAAAAAAGGGCTAACCCCTTCTTTTAAAAAAGGTATTTTTTGCCGTTACAGAGATTTCTTTATTAATATTATTTATAATTAAGAAAGCATTTTTGTTACTGCGTTTAAATACTAAATGCACTGATTGCTTTATTTTGTTTTTGTGATTTGTATGTATATTTATTATATATTTAAAGAAATATGTCTTGTAGATATATATTTTTCATATTCATGGTTTTTTTGAAAGTTACAGATTTTTATCTAGCCCTGTGCAATCTATTATTATTTTTAGGAATTAATGGGTCTTCGGGAAGACAAGGCTGAATTACTATCAAAATTGTTTGTATTGGAAAAGGACAAAAATGCTCTTGAGATAAAGCTGAAGTACGTGGAAGGACAACAGAAGGCTCAATCAGCTACGCTTAAGAATCTTCAGGGACAACTTAAAGACACCGAAGCTCTGTTAGCATTAGCTACACAAAATAAAGTATGTTTCAAGATTTTTAGTGGTAAAGGTTATATCGGGACAAAAAATATAATTATTTCACTGCAAAGTATGCAAAATCGGATAAAAATTAAACGACACTATGTGGGTTTTTATCCATTCTGCAACCTTTCTCGAGCGCAACATGTGTGACAACGGGTTATAATACATGAACACTTCGTAAGGGTATGGCTGTGGTGTGACGTAACCTAAATTTTAATGAGAATTGCTCAAAAATAATATTTATAACGAGAATATGAACTTACTCCAGTGAAAATTGCTGTGCTATTTGCAGGAAAAATCGGAAACTACAAATATCTTTTTTTTCATATTTTAATATAGTTTTGTAGATATACATTTATGAATTTGTTCTCTATAAAATTCTCTAAAAGACATAACTGGTTTAGTGTAATGCTTTCGTTGCAAAATAGTCTTAATTGCGAAAAAAAAAGAGGTAAAAATCAGGGTCATTTTCAAGCGCTCGCCTAACTTTTTAAGTTAAATTTTTTGAAACTCAATTAAAATGGTTTGTTAATTTATTTGTTCACGAGATTTTATGTTTTTTTTTGCGTTAATGTCAGGGCAAAGTTAGGCATTAACTATCCTACAATCGTTATAATTTTTTTTATTCTTAACAACTTTTGGCGTAATTTTAAACGTTCAAAACATTTTTACTTTATAAATAAATTAACCTGTAAAGCGGTTTTGAGGGTGATAATAAAACTGAAAGTACGTAAAAAAAGTTCTATGAAAAGACGCTTCATGTGAAAAAGGACGTTCATTTTCGTCATATAGGTGCTAAGTGGCAAAACTATTTATGATGTAATCAAAAATAAAGCTATATTTTCGGTAGGTCGGTAGGGTCGAGAACTGTTCGTATGCGTTCTCGTGAATATTATTGCACATGTGCAGGAGTAGGATAAATATCAGTCGGTGGTCTGAACGGAAAAATCGGAGGGGTGTGTAGGAACCCAATTTTCATTATTGCAGTTTGACATTTTTTAATGTTGCTAATGCATCAAAAAATAATTTTTATGAGGGTATCCTGATCAGAGCTGGATTTAAATTGCTTTTTTAGCTGTGCCAAGCTTTCGATAATCTTTGTCACCTTCTTCAGGGTGCAATGCAATTAAATATAGATAACTTCTTGCCAAAAACTAACATATTATGAACTTAATGTCATTGATTTTTTTAACATACTCAGAATTTTTAGAATAAAACTATTCACTGAATACTGTTTTCGATGTGAGCACGCTTTTACAACGTCTTTACTTTCTTTTACTACCTTCCCTCCCTACGTTTTTCACTCAGATGATCGGGTTAGAGATATTCATTGATTACCCCTGCCTAAAACACACGGACGATGATATTTATTCACGAGAACGCATACGAAAAGTTCTTGAAAAACTTACTAAATTCAGTTTTATTTATATTTACATCATAAATAGTTCAACCTCTAACACTTTGCAACTTTGGCAGTTAATGCCTAAGGATCTATATGACAAAATTGAACGTTCTTTTTTTTACATGAAGCTTCTTGCCAAGGATTTTTTTAAGTAATTTAATTTTTTTTTATAATCCTCAAAACCGCTTCACTGAAGAAGCTATGTATAAAGCAAAATTTTTTCGAACGTTTATGGCGCCAAAAGTTGTTAAAAAAAGTTTTAAAAATCTGTGCTTATTTAAATGCCTAACTGACCCTGGCATTATAGCAAAACATTTTTGTTTTGTAATACTTCTATGTACTTAAATCCAATCCAAAAAAAGATATTTTTGCAGTTTCCGATTTTTCCTACAAATAGCACAGCTTTTTCCGCTGAAGCAAGTTCATACTCTATATTATATATATATATATATATATATATATATATATATATATATATATATATATATATATATATATATATATATATATAATAAAATTAAATCTAAGTTACATCACGCCACAGCCACAAATGGGTGGTTTTGGGATTAAATCTATTATCCCAAGTAGAAAAAGCCTACATTCTTTTATATTAGTAGAATTCGGATCGGACCAATCTAAGTTTATTTCAAATATATTATATAATATTAATTTTTAATACAGTGGATTGAGGAAAACAGGCTACCATGGTAGAATGTAACCAGATGTTATACATAGACCTCAGACGTAGTATGTCCAAACATTAAAATAAATTGAATTAAAGGGGAAATGGGCAATTTTGACGAAAATAAGTTAGTTGCGTCCCAAATGAAAACAGTAGTCCGACCCGAGTTAGCAAATGTTATACATTGTTTTAAAATACGTAGGGGAAATGTGCTTAGAATGGAATATTTAAATGAATACTGAACTATTGAAAAAATATTCAGAAATATCTGCGGGGTTTTAACTAGCTATTAGTAGATTCTGTTATAACACAGTTATAAAAATTAACAATTTTTGATTTGAAGACCTAATAATTTAAGAAAAAATGCATATTTTTTCGTGATGCATAATTCCTATTTTAGTTATATATATATATATATATATATATATATATATATATATATATATATATATATATATATATATATATATATATATATATATATATATATATATATATATATATATATATATATATATATATATATATATATATATATATATTATAAAATGAACAAATTCTGGAATGCAAAGGAAACAATAGTTAACAGCTTAAGGTGACCGGTGTGGTTGTGATACTTTAAAATATCAAGTAAAATGATATAACTCTTATTTTACGTGTAATGTGAGTTTATGTAATACCACGTGAGATGATAACGCTCTGTTACCTAATTTACTTAACCAAGATGTTGTGTAACGATTTATATCAAAACATTGACACTCGTTTCACTAAACATGTTTAGACTTAGCCTGATTTGAAAATTATGGGTTTTAGATTAGGTATGGCACAATGGAACAAACAGTTTTTCTAAATTGCACAATTATAAAATCTCACAGTGACATAAGTAAAATATAACTGGCGAATTAAAAGTTTAACTACTATTGCAACTAGATCTAGTCTAACTCTTAAACTTTTTTAGTAAATCTGGAGAAGATTGTTTAACTGTTAACGAACGATTATAAATAATATTGCAGGAAAGAGGATATTGTGATGCTGAGCATGCCCAAGGCGTAGAGCTGGAACTAATGCAAGCACTAGCAAGAGAGGCAAGACTGAAAGTTAGATTACAGGAATTAGTTTCGACCTTGGAACAGGTTACGAAGAATGCAGAAGCAAGGCTTTTAGAGGGGAGGGAAATTGTGCAGGATTTAAATCACACAAATAGGTAGATATTATTTCGGTGTCAGTTTGTAATTTGTAACGTTTACTACTGTCGACTTATTATATATATATATATATATATATATATATATATATATATATATACATATATATATATATATATATATATATATATATATATATATATATATATATATTTTATTTCATATTATTTAAGCTGCCCTTGAATGATAATTTTTAACCCAATAGAATTGCGCGTGTTTTTCCACAAACATTCTACTTTTTTTATAGTCTGTTAAATGAGTAAAATCAAATCTATGAAAATTGTGGATTATATCTGTGACGATCAGAAATTGTAAATATATTACATTTTTATATTCTTACTGTATAATGTAATATTACTGATTGCTATGTCTTATACGAAACTTGTCTTTGTTGTTTTTTAAATTTTAACTTGCATTTTATGTTTTTTATTCCTCAATATAATCTAAAACAGTGTTTTTTAAACCGCGGATGTAATTTATCCGACCTTCCTCGCAGGCAGGTAGAGAGAGAATGAATAAAGAGATGAGAAAACCACTCATAATGTATTTGTTCATTTTAATATAATTAAACACCTAGACAGATTCGTAGATATATACGACAATTCAAAATTAAGGGAGGAACGCACTTGTCTTTCTTTTGTTAGTTTTTATCAAATCACGGCGTTACATTTGATACGTAAATCATTGTCTAACTCAGTCATATTTCTCCTAAAAAGAACTTACTTGTCGGGTTTGCATTCTCCTTATTGTTGATGTTTTCACAACGGTAATCTAAAACTAAGCCTACGTGCATATATCCTAAGTATGTGCTGTGAAGCTGCGCCTACTAGTGATGAAGGTTGAGGGTCAGTTCGACCTATTAAAGGTCAACAAATATTAAGTATGTCAATACTCGGCTTGCTGCAAATTCTGTTGTTCTATTCAGTAAATGCCGTTTTTTGATTTTTCTTTTTCTCCAGTTTTGCTTTTTGTTCCTAGGTGTTTAGACTAAGCATGCTCCGCAATAGCTCATCTTGATGGGTCTTTTCTCTACGTGTGTTTTGGGTGTTCAGGAATTCTTATATCAATGGGTTGCTTGGTTTCACCATGTTCACAAGGAATTTGATAATTACAGCTATTTCGATCACTAATTGAATTTGGTTTAAATGCTGTTTTTTTGATTTCCTCTAGTAGAGGCCTTGTCGAAGGCACAGGTTAAGTGAAATAACTTAAGTATGATAGTTTAGATTTAGATTAGCATAAATTAGATATAAATTAGGTTTACGTTCAATTTTCGTGGCAATATTAGTATTTTCAAAATAAAAAATTTACGTTTAGTTTACACTTTTTTTTATTCAAGTTTTTACATCCAAAAAAAAAGTGTAACAATATATAATATAATATTAAACTAACAATAATCCATTAAGGTAAAACAATTATAATAATTGAAAGAAAATATTAAAATTAAAACAGTTGAAGAATATACTCACCGTTCCTCATATTTCTTTACATTTTATTTTTATTTTTTTTATTTTACTTTTACCTGCCCTACAGGTTTTAAAAAAACCCAATTACAAGGCACGAAGTACACAATTATTACATTTTAAGACAATAGTAAAAAAAATAAGCAATAATACTCTTTGAACTAAGATAATCTAAATCTTAATAATATGTATATTATATTAACACGACAACAATATATATTCAATAATTAAACATTTAACACGAAAACAATATGGATTTATTTGTTAAAATATGCTATATATAATTTCTAGAAAAATTAAATAAGTTCATGACCAGATGTGGCTATTTAGTCCGGTAAAATTTTACGGTAAAATTTTACGGTAAAATTTTACGAAGTGCTGACAATGAGGTGTTAAAGAAGTCGATGTTGGTATATTGGTTACAGGTTTCGCACATAAGAAAAAGTGGGGAGTACTTTAGGATATTTATTGTCGGAGTAGATAGGTAAAAAGTATTGTAGTGGTGACAGCTAATTCGGGGAACATAAAAATTTAATCTAGGCAAAATATTAGGAGAGTCGATCAGGTTGTTAAGAATTTTGAAAAGAGCTGTTAGAAGTAAGTTATCACGCCGAGTTTTCAGCGATGAAAAACCTAATTTTTTAAGAAGTTCATCCTATGGAAATCCATGCTCGGGATAGACCCCATCATTTTTTGAGTTAATATACTTAAGAAATTTACGGTGTACCTTTTCCAAATTGTCGATATGAACATTATAGCCAGGGGCCCATACAACACCGGCATATTCCAGTTTAGACCGAACATATGAATTATACAATAATGTAATCGCTTTAATGTTACGAAAATCCCGGGTGCACCGTGATATAAAACCATAGAGTTTGGAGGCTTCGGATATAATTGTATTTATGTGCGAAATAAAAGAAAGCTAAATCCCTAAAGTTTTGGACATGGGACGTAGTAATGTTATTTAACGTGTATATGTAATTAATAGTAATTGACTTAGTTGAAAAAGATATTATGTTGCACTTTCCAACATTGAGTTATAAATTATTTAATGTACAATGTATATGTTATTTATTCGATTATATAATTTAACGTCATCAGCATACAAAAAAAATAAATGTCAAGTTTCGCGCCTATATCATTTATGAACATATGAAAGAACACAGACCCTTGAGGAACACCCGATGTTGAAGTGAAATGAGGTGAATTAGAGCCGTAAATTTCGACATATTACGTGCGATTACTAAGATACGACTTAAGGGGGAACTGCACGCAGTATTATGGATCATTTGCAAGCCCTCCACCGCTGCGATATTATGTTAAGGCTATAAGAGATATGTATTAGCTTCAATGTGATTTTAATAGGGAATTATATATAGTTGGGCGCTAAAGGCGAATTTTTATGAAAAAATCAAATCTAGAATTATAAAATAGAAGTAGATTCGTCCATTTTCGACCATTTTTTGACCACTTTTTGACGCAAATGCCATCACATATAATTTTTTTTCCACAAAACGGCTCTTTACCGCCTTGCATTGATCCTTTGTCTACGTAACTGCAAAATTTGAAATGGTAAATCGTACTCATATCTTTGTATTTCTGCAGCGCGTGAACCCTTTTGAACCCATTTTTAAACGAAATGTAATTTAAATTGCCTATATATAACACATTTTTTTGAGGTCGGACGTGCAGGAGGTTTTCTCTAATAAGTATGTACCTTTTCATCTTACTTTGAACTTGACTAAACCTTGTCGCTGGTTTTTCACTTTTTGCGTGCAGTTCTCCCTTAAGCAAAGATACTAGTGATTCGAACAGTCCAGAGGTGTATAGCTTGTTTATTAAGAGGCAATGATCCAGTCGATCAAAAGCTTTGGTGAAATCTAAATAAATTACGACAACCGTCATCTATTGCTTTGGCTATGTCTTATGTTACAGTGATTAAATTCGTAGAAGTAGACCTGCCCACTTTAAAAAAAACCATGCTGATATGGATTTATTAAATGTTTTATTAAAGGAAATATATTGTCATGAAGTAAAAATTCAAATACTTTACAGAAGTTACAAATTATTGATATAGGTCTATAATTACTTATTTCTGAGCTATCGCCTTTTTTGTAGATTGAGCTAACTTTAGAAGTTTTCCATATTACAGGAAATGTGCTTATTTGCAAACAAATATTAAACAAACATTAGAGAGGTCTCGCGAGAATAAATCTGCAATCTCGAATAAGAAATGCTGGAAGTAAATCCGGAACAGTTGTACATTTTGGTTTTAGTTGTTTCATAGCTTAAATTACGTCTTGTTTAGAAAAAGAATAAATGTTTATAATAGGTGTAGACAGTATCTCGGAATAATTATTGATATTCACTGAAGTTACAGAAAAAAAAGGTTTCATGAAATAATCTGCAAATGAGTTCAATATATCAGGAGAGGAAGATAGTATTGCGTCATTATAAGTCATATAGTTAGGGATGCCTTTCAGCTTTTTTTTATTTTTAATAAAAGACCAAAAATTTTTCGGAATTTCAATAATATTTCGTTCTGATTTTTGTTTGTAAAGCGTATAAGAATTAGTTATATCTTTCTTTATTTTAAATCTTAACATTTTAAACTCTTCCAATGCACGTGTATCCCCTTTTGTTTTGATTTTTTTATATCAGATAGCCTTTTGTTTAATGTTATGTATAGTGTCAGCCGAAGACCAAGGTGGATATTTTTTGCTATATGCTTTATGATATTTAGGTACACATGCATTGATTATGTCATATAATTTTTCATAAAAAGTGTTACAAGCTGCTTCAATAGATAAGTTTTTATCCAAAAAAGACCAATCGACATTCTGCAATGTATGATACAATTCAGGAAAATTGGCTTTTCTAAAGTTATAGTTATTTTTAAGGTTAATTTGAAAATCGCTTTTAAAATTCATAGATTGCAACGGCATTCTCTACAGTACAGCTCTCATTATTATGAATAACCAGATCCAAAATTCTGCCATTTAAGTTTTTAATTAATATCATAACTTTGCTCGAAATTACAGCAGTTTAAAAAGTTTTGCAGTATATTAGTTAAGCTGTCGTGGGTGTCATGATTTAAAAAGTCAGAATATGAGGCTATATTAAAATCACTTATTATACAAATGTTACTATCAAACAAACATTCCAGGGAAATTAAGCAGCCAAATAGGTTTTCTAACAATAGAGGAGTTACTGGCGGCGGTATATAAACTACAAACAAAAACCATGGAAGAAAAATCAAACGTAATTTGGACACCTATCAGATCGATATTAGGGTTTGGATCGGTTTTGGTATAAATACGTTATATTTATCGGAGAATAATTCGTTGTTGTAAACAGAGGAATACAACCAAGTTTCTGTAAGTGCCATAAGGTCAATAACGGAACCAAACGTATTGTTAATCATATCAGCAGTTTTTGTCTTGAGCCCGCGGGTATTTTGATAATACATATACTGAAAAGTGATGGCTTACAAATTGTTGGTTCAGTGAAGAAGGTACAGTGCATGAAGGCGTGACCTGTGAAGTGGGGTTTTCAATGGGCGAGCACTGATCAATTGATTGCTATTGTGCTAAAATTTGACGCATGCATTTTTATAAATAGAGCATTTGTTTAAATCTCAAGCAGCATGGTAAGTATTAACAGTGTTGCCATGCTTACCAACATTAAAATTAACACAATTCGAAGAATTTAGAATATTTGTGACTGACAATCTTTAACCAGGTGGTTCTTACCACAACTTGGGCAGCAGGGGGCTTTTGTGCAGTTTTTAGATGAATGATTAAATTCGTTACAATTGTAACATCGACTAACTTCAACACTGTCAAATACAGTACAAGCATCATACTCGATAAAAACATCACCTACTTTAATAACTCTATTGTACGTATTTCTATCTAGCTGTAACACTACTTGAAAAAGTTTGGCAAACTTTTTAATTTTCATAGTTATTTTAAATCGTTTTGCATTAACTTCAAATTTCAAACTTCAAAATAGCTTGTCTCAAGTTACAAATTCCTTTCAGACAAAGCAACTAAGAGTAAAACCAAAACTAGTCCATAGATAAAAAGATTAAGTTCAAAACAATTAGCTCAAATTGAATAGACTAACGGTAGTATAAGAAAATAACTGAAATATTAAAATATCCTATAAAAGAACATTTAATAAATACGGTAAATCCAATTAATTATCGCAGTCAAAAAAAAATAAAATCAAATAAATTGGTCAAAACAGTAGTGAAATGAACACATAAAACCTTACACAAACACATCATTTATATATTCTTCGGTTGAATAGTAAACTCTGCCAATGAAAAACTGTTTTGTCTCCCGCCTAAATCTTTTTTCACAAGCGATCTGTCGTATTCTCATCGGCAGATGATTAAATAATTTTCTGTCATTATATACTATTGAATTCTTAACCATAGGCGACGACGGGATAAGAAGAAGAGTAGTACACAGTCTCCGAGTCGAGTACAAAGACTCTCTTGATATTTCGGCCTTAAACTTTTTATGTTCCAAACAAACCGTTTCCAATATAAATATGCAAGGCACTCTTTGAGTTTAATTAAATCTATATTTACAATGTTCGCTAGTTCATCAGAATTAGATTATGATTGTTCCACAATATTGTGGTATCGTCAGCAAATTCTGTAAAATTTCGATATATATTTAATATTGTCAACTCATTTATATAAATCAAAAACAGTAATGGTCTCAAAACAGACCCCTGTGGAATTCCCGCACGCATGTTTAAGTAACTCGATTGTTCCTTATTAAATAAAACGGTCTTACTTTGGCCAGATAAATATGACGAAAGTCATTCATGAGATCTCCCTCTAAAACCATACACCTCAAGTTACCTCAGCAGTATTCTATGATCTACACAGTTGAAAGTTTCAGTGAAATCACAGAATACTGCCGCAGCAGCCTCTCCATCATTCAGTCTCAGGTACAACTTCTCAAGGAAGGAAAACACTGCATGGCCTGTGTTCTTCCCAACCAAAAATCCAAATTGAGCATCGGAGAGCAGACAATTTTTAACCAAAAAACTAAGCATGCGTTTTTTCGCAAGCTTAGAACAATTTTCGCTAATATTGACGAAAATATGAAGGTTTCTCTGCGTCGCCTCCCTTAAATAGAGTAATAACCGTTGCTTATTGCCTTCACTAGAGCATTTAATGCAGAATTAGACAATTTTAAAAATGTTTTTATAGAAATGTTGTCCCATCCAGCAGCATTTTTATGTTTAATTTCTGCAAAAATCTCTTTTATTTCATATGTAATGGTGGAATAGAAGTAAAAGGGTTCTTTCACTGAAACTCTGTTAAGAAAAGCTAATGCGTCATGTTTCTTAGATATACAACTAGTTAAGTTCGATTCTATTGAACAATAAAGTGAATTTAGAGGGGCTTATACAAGAGTCAACCATCTCAAAGTTATTCTCATTCAATTCACCAACAATTTTCCAATATTCTTTCTGTCTATTGCTCGTTGTTTATTATATTAAAGAAATATATATTTTTTGCTATTCTAATAGTTTATAAGTTTTATGATAAGAATTTTCCTAGTGTATGTAGAGATCGCACATTTTTTGCTGATCTTTCAGTTAAATCTTTTAATATGGTGTGGTATCTTATTCATTCCATTTTAATAAACAGAATTCTTACCGATCTTACTTCGCATGTATGGCAAATTAATGTCATCATTACATCTAGTGGAGCAAATATTTATATTATTTTTGTTATTTACAGTAATATTTGAATGTTTAGTTTTTAATATAATATTATGAATAAAAGTTGTATTTTGCCCAAAATGGATATCCTTTATACATATAATATATTCCTTATACGCATTTTCCCTCTTGGATATAATCTATCCAAGAAATACATATTTTGTATTGCTTTATTTTGTATTATTTTTAAAGGTTTTAGTAAATTTAGATACATCGCTGGTTGAAACGTTTTGAATAAATTAATGTAAAAACAATGGATGTTAGACAAGTAAATTTTGCTCAAAATTTTCCAACGTCTCCGACCTACAAACAACAAAAAAATGAATGATAAGGTGTGCATTTTGCAAATTAGGTCATATATATATATATATATATATATATATATATATATATATATATATATGCAAAGAAAATTATGAAAATATATTAGGGAATGATAAACACAAACATTTATAAATTGACTTATTAGCATGATCAGCAAACTTTTTATTTTCAGTATTCTCGCCGACACTGTTGATCGGAACAATAAGAAATATCAAGCCAAATTTAAGAAAATGGAACATCACATGATACACATGGTTGAGAAGCATACAGCACAAGTAAGGCGTAGCATACTATAACTTTAATTTTCAAAAATGAAACTAAATAAGTTATTAAATAAAATAGTATTTAAGAGCAGTATAATGATGATTGGAAGAAGTATACTACAAGAACTATTATCTGCGTTATAAATTATTCGAGTGAATAATTAATAGATTAATCGACTTACCTGTAGAAAGATTAATCGTAATTTTCCTAGCTTGCCGTACGATATAATAACCATGTAGTTTCTTGCTTTCCTGGACCCATCGGTACATATTTGAAGATAAAATGAAAATATTTCCTTACTCAGCTTATCCACACATCACAGCCTCTCCGTGCCTGCCTGAATCATTCCGTTTTCTTGCAAATTCTACTGATTTCGGGGATAAGAGATACTATTACTATTGGGTAGGGTGGGATTATATCGTACGGCAAGCTAGGAAAATTACGATTAATCTTCCTACAGGTAAGTCGATTAATCTATTAATTTTCCGTCGCTTGCCTACCGATATAATAACCATGTAGTTGTTTAAAGCAACAGTAGAATTTGCAATATCTTTATTATCGTATAAAAAAAAACAAAAGGCATATCTTAATTTAAATAAAATAGTAAAAATCAATTTTAACACAAGGCTTAATATAACGTAATATTCTAGGTGTATACATAATATGACAATATTAGTATGAAACAATATTTATTAGTAGCTATAAAAATTAAGGTTTTGTAGTTAAACTTAAAATTCCCTTAGCAAAAATATCATTTGGAGGCCCAACAGGTCTATTATAAAAATTAAAAAAGGTACTGGAGGACGCTGACCATCCTGCAGTGTTTTTTATTGTATCGACGTTAATACCACCTCTAAGTGCAGCTGACGTGGATGCATGTCTGACACTGTGAGACGAGACCAGGTTTGTGTTGATTCCACTGTTCTTTAGGACTGTGCATAACCACCTACTGATTGTTTGTGAGCATGCGGGATGTATCGGTTTTAAAAAGTCTTTATTAAAGGTTTATAATTTCCTCTATTAGGGAGCCCAGTTTTTATGAAAAAAATCAGTGATGGAAGCTACACATAATTTAGGATTAGAAGTGAAATAGGGAAATACCAGCAGTGGCTGCAATCTGTTTGGCCCGGTCTTTATTCTGTCTGTAATTTTTATTTCAATTTTTTCTTGAGTTCTAAAGATATTGTTTACAGACATTTTTGAAAGTGTTTGTACGCGGTGTGCTGTAGTTAAAGCCATAAGGCCTATTAATCTTAATGTTAAGAGTTCTAATGACAGTTTTTCGAAATGATATAAATTAGAAAGGTAGATTAATATTGGTTCCGGATTCCAGGTAAATAAGATTTTAGGCATTGAAGGGTTTGTATTGAATACGTCTTTTAGGCATCTTTTTATTACAGTTTCATGCTTGGCATCTGGAGTAAATATTTAAGAGCAGATCGATATGAATTAATTGCACTATATGAGAGGCCGGAATGGAATGACTCAATTAAGAATTTTAAGTATGTGGTTAAATTATAGCCCAGCGGTACTATTTTTCTTGTATTGTAGAATTGCCAGTATTTCTTGTAGCACCCTGTATATTGTTTAAAGGTAGTATCAGTAATGGAAGAGATCATCAAAGGAATAGCTGCTATTGGTACCTCCCTTTTCTCTAATGCCAACCGGATAACTTCCCTGCCACCAGGAAAATCAAATTGTGCAGTGGATGTTCGTTCCTGAAAGGAGAAGTTAGTAATTCTTTACTTGGTGAAAATATAATAAGTTTTTCTACTAATAATTCATTAATTATATTTTCTATTTATTATTTGAAATGGGGGAAAAGCATAAAAGAAAAAAGTGGTCCATTTCAAAGTAAAAGCATCAACTAAGATCGAATTTGGATCAGGGAACCATGAAACATATTTTTTGCATTTTGCGTTTAAATGAGTAGCAAATAAGTCAATTTCGGGCACTCCAAATTTTTGAACAATTTTCTGGAACTTTTGGTCATTTAATTCGTATTCTGATTCTATAGATAAAGATCTGGATTCTGTGTCGGCCTCAAAATTTTCGCTAGATGGGATGTAGGAAGCAAAAATTTGTAAGTTTTTGTATTCACACCAGTCCCACAACAATCTTGTAACGTGGTCAAGTTGCATGAATTTTATACTGCCCATCCTATTAATACAGGATATTGCCGTGACGTTATCGATCCGCAACAAAATTCGAATATGGCTTTTTTGTTCAGTGAACGACTTAAGGCCTTAAAATGCTGCTTTAACCTCTAAGTAATGTATGTGCATTTGAATTTTATTTTTATCCCAAAAACCATAAATTTTTTTCTCGTTACAATAAGCTCCCCAGCCACTAGTGGACGCATCAGTGTAAATTTCTAAGGTAAAGTCCTCAGGCTTTAAATCTTGAAAATTTGATAAATTTGCTAACCATAAGTTCAATTTTGAACGATTTAGAAATAACCCTATATTTGTCATAATTTTTATATGTACCCACGCATATTTAATTGCAGGGCAAGCAGCTACCTACTAAACGTGAAAAATTTCTAATCTTAATGTGAGATTTTCTCAACACTTCATTGATTAATTTTTATAAACAATGTACTTTTTTTTTGGTAATGACATTGTCATAGTAATAGTGCAAACATAAAGCCTAAAAATTGGATTTCTTGAGTCGGCATTATATTGCTTTTTTCTTTATTGATTAAAAAGCCTAATTTTCCTAACAGTCTGATTACGGTATTCGTATTTTTTTTGACATCTGTTTTTTATACTTGCAATGATTAAAATGTCGTCTAAATAGACAACAAGAGTTATTGATTTACGTCTAAGATAGGAAATAACCGGTTTAAATAGTTTAGTGAATATATAGGGTACAATATTTAAGCCAAACGGTAAGCAGTTAAACTTGTAATGAAAATTCTTGAATTCGAAGCATAAATACTTTCTAAATTACGGGTGAAATGGTAAATGAAAATAAGCATCCTTTAAGTCTATATTAGACAAGTAATAATTGTTTGTTAGTAGTTTAACTATAGTCCTGGTGTCCTCTAACTTAAAGTGAGGTACAATTATGTGATTAAAATTTTTTAAATTTTTTAGGTTTAAAATAAACCTTTTGTGACCATTCCTTTTTGCTGCTAGAAAGTAGGGTGATAAAAAATTATTTTTGCTGGGAAAACTTTTAGATATAGCTCCTATATTTAATATTTTTTTAATTTCAACTTCATAAAAACTGAGTTCGTTTTTCAAAATACTACATATTGTTACAATTTTTTGAGGTTTGCTAGAAAAAAGGAGTTTTTATTCCCTTGACCCCATTTAAGACAACTTTACTGTTGGTTATACATTCCCAACTAGATAAAAAGTTACACAATGTTCCTGCATATCTTCTTACCCTGCTTATGTCCGTCTGTTGATTTTGTTCTCCTTGATTGATGTTCGGGATCTCTCTGTTCTGTTCTGATCGTCCCATTTCTTCTACTTGTTTGTCCTTTCCGCTCCCCCTTTGTTTTTCGTGCGGAAACTTGGTTTGCCGCGCTGGGAGTTTAAATAGTGTTTTTGGCTCTGGGCAGATGGACCTGGTTGTTGATGTTTTGGTGTTTGGAACTGCCTACGTATATCTGTATAAGGGGTCTTCCACTGTCGTTTCTTTATTGTTCCACTGGTTTTCTTTAATTCTTGGGCTGCTTTGATGGATTCATTAAAGGTCTCTCCGAAAAGATGTGTGTCTATAACACTGGTTTTAACAGCTTTTTGACAATCGCAGCTCAGATGTGGAGTTATCTTAAATTTTCGGTGGGCTGACAAGGCGTTGTGAGTGTTTGTTAATAGTTGAGCTGCATCAGCGATTTCCAGCATTTCCAACTGGCCATTGGACTGTATGGATTCATCAATAGCATTGCCAATTGCAGTTAATGCATGTCCTATTTGTTGTTCTTTTGCTGATATGAAGTGATCGTGTTTTTTTGTTGCTTCGTCAATGCATTCAAGAATTTTTGCATTAATTTTTAGTGCTTTTAAAGTAGATACATTTTTTGGAATAGGATATTTGTCCATTAGTTCGGTCCGATCGGGTTTTCCTATGCCTTTTTACAAATAAATTTTCCAGCGGCTTGTAACTTCCTCGTGGAGTTCTTCTCCAGTTTTTTCGCCCCCTGATGGTAATAATCCTAACGAGGCAAACTCTGCTATTTTCAGCATTTTTTGTTGTGATTTCAGGATTAGTTGTGATAGGTGCACTAACAGTTTCTGTCCCTTCAGGTTCTTCGGGTAAGGTTAACAGAGCTATCATCATTATTATCATAATCTGACCTTGGTCGCATGACCATTATTTGATTTTTAAGATCGCTTGATCTTACTACTTCTAATCATATATGATAGATTAAGCTGCGAATACTATTGCGCATGCATAACTTGCCATGTTTCATTTAGTACTTAAGATCGCTTGATCTTATAGCGTGTAATCAATAATTATTATAGGTGATAAGTAATGAAGAGGACTGACCACGTGACCAGCAACATTTATTTTATGTTAAGATCGCTTGGTCTTGCACTATCATGGCATTTTTTTTATATTAAGACTAGTCGCATGACTAGCAGCAATGTTAATATCGGTTGCAATGGCTCGCAATTATTGACATATATAACCAATGACATTGCTAGCAATATTTATTTTATGTTAAAATCGTATGATCTTGCACCACCAAACCACTTTCCTTTTTTTTTCTTTTTTTTTTAAGACTAGTCGCGTGACTAGCAGCGATGTTAAATTTCGGCTATTCTAGCATTATTCACATACATAGCCCAGGTTTTAATGTACAGGTATGTTTCCAAGTTTAAAATAATTTCATAGAAAAAAATATCACCCTATATAAATAAGTTCCAAATCACACGCATTAAAATTTAAAGCCTTATACATAAATTAATAATTCTTAAAAGCGATAGGCACAAACGGGCCCGTTTTGTTTATATAAAACTCGATACCTGGCCGTTTTGCAGACAGCTGATACTATTAGATTTTATTTATTATCCGAGTAGATTATTGAGAACGCATCTCTTTAAAATTATGATTGTTGAATATATTATTAACAGAATCTATTACAATTATACTAAAATATAGCTCACAAACATATTGGCGAATTTTTTTTTGTCAATAATGCAATAAGTACAAAACAACGATTTTTAAAACTTTCAATAAATCAAATTATGACCTAATCTATAAAAATATTTTCTTGTCTTTAGTTGTTCAAGATTCAAATTTCTAAGGAACATAAAAACGTAAAGTATGGTCCCTTTTAAGAATGTTTCTTTCGTCCTGGAAACAATTATATGTAAACAACATATTTTGCTTACTTGAATAGTTCAAAGAACTAGAATTTGCGGCTTTCAACACACGTTCGCGTAACATATCTAATTCGAAACATAATTTCTTGTATTTAGCACTCGAGTTTTTACGCCTTCCATCAGTAGCTGGCCTTTTAGGCATTTTAAACGCACAGCTCTTATCACACAATTTAAAAAAGAAAAGAAAACAACCGCGCGTGATACTGCCGATGGGTACAGAAAACGGAATGATTCAGGCAGGCACGGAGAGGCTGTGATGTGTGGATAAGCTGAGTAAAGAAATATTTTCATTTTATCTTCAAATATGTACCGATGGGTCCAGGAAAGCGAGAAACTACATGGTTATTATATCGGTAGGCAAACGACGGAAAATAGTCATTATACAGGGTATTTCAAAAAACATTTTCTAGTGTTCAGAGTATGGCATACATATAAACACTAATTAAAATTAAATTATAAATTAAGGTGTAGTTTAATTTTTTCAATATTCTTTACATTAACTGGTATTCGGTTATACTCAGTACAAACTTGAAATATAGGATTATATAGATCTTTATTGGTTCTTGCACTACTTCTGTATACATTATCATTATTCATGGTGTTATGTAAGTGAATATTTTTTAAAAACATCATTTTTCTGTTACTCTTTTGTATCTTATTTTGTATCCTATATACTAGTTTGCACTGTTCAAGTATTAATAGTTCATTTAATTTACAGATACTAAATTCTCTGTATAGGTCCTCGACGTGAATAAACCTATCATACCAGAATAAAATTCTTTAAGAAAAATATCCCTTTAATATTTTAATAAATATATTTTCTTCAATAAAAAACAAACTGTTGAGAATCTAAAACGTACATACTTGATTAAGTAAGAGGTCTAGTCCTTTTAAGCTATTAGGTAATTAATCTTAACCATTTATTATTTTTTATTTAGATTGGGTGGTAAAGAAAATACTGTAACGTAATTTTTCTTTCTTTTCAATTTATAATTCGATTTGGTACAACGACGCTACAGCTGCGAGGCATTTTGAAATTATCCAATGTTAAAATAAATATTAAGTTACTAGTTAAACAGTAAATTAACATAAATAGGCCAATTACCTTAAAACACTGTTCAGCGTAAATTCAGCAAAATAACTTGGAAATATAACCATTTTTCATTTATCATGAGAGAATTTTGCGCAAGGCCTGTCTTGTATCTCATATAGCTTGTTTAATGTCAAGCAGCCTTAAGCTTCTTGGATTTATTTTACGTATTACTTTTTCTCTTTAATAAGGTCTAAACTGGAATATGCAAGAATGTCCTTTTTATAAAGAACATATTGACTGTATAAAATCAGTTTAGATGAAGTTTGCCAAAGCATTGTGGTTTAGAGCTGATAACGCGTATCAGCTTGGACGAGAGACTTTTGTGTTCTATTTCTACATAAACTTCTTTCCTATTTTTAAATTCCATAGGTACCATTTATTTACCCCCTTGTAGGACAAACATTTACAAGTAACTATAATAATCATAACAATTACGATATTTTTAATTGTAACTTGGCGGGCGTTCAAAAGACTTTTTTACCACTAGCTTATTCTTGTTTTTATATTTTCTATTTTTTTGTACTCCTTTACTGTTGATCTTCATTGCTTGAATTGTGTTTTGCGTAATTTTATTACTTAAATATTTGATATTGATTTATAACTATTTCAAATATTTATACTGTTTTGTAACTGGGACATAGTTCTGTAAGACTGTGTATATATAAATTAAATAAATAAATAAATAATTACAAATTTGCATATTCCATCATTTTTGCATAAAAAATTATTTTTCAGAAAAAAATTACTAAATATCTTGGATTTCGGTACGTTTGGTGATTGATTTGATTTATACAAATTTTTTTTCGCCTTGTAATTGGACTTTGTTTCTTTTAGTAAACTATTTTAATTATTTAGTTTTATTATTATTAATATAATAATAATAATAATAATAATTTGTAATTTTATTACTTTTGTATTATTATTTGTTCACAGTATTTTGTTTACATTTTAATAGTTTTTCTTCTGCATATTTTTCATCTTAAAGCAAAGCAAAATATAATACTGTTGTACTTTGTTGCAGGTACAAAATTTGCAGCAGAGAATAGCAACCTTAGAAACTCCACCTACAAATAGCTCAGAAAATTCCTTAAATTCTATTCCTATGTAGGCGCATATATTAGTATACAACGTAATGACTAACTTATTTTTTAAACATGTGAAATGCTGTAATGAATATTATTATGTGATAGAATAGACATGTGAAACAAAGTCAAGATTATATAAATGTGCAATAAGGAAGCGACTTATTAGAAAACTGAAACATGCTACGTGTTTGAGGACAGTTGGTGTGCTTTAAAAGAATTTGAAGGCTCCACGTATTTGAAGTTTGTTACATTGTATTATTGATTTTTATGAAGTAAATTCAACAAAATATTTATTTTATATTGGTTGCTTTTTAAATATATTTGCTAATAATAAAAAATAATTAAAACAAAACATGATAACGGACCGTTTATTGTTTAACAAGTAAGTCACAAAATCAGCTGACCGCTATACGTATGGTAGTAGAATAATGTAGATATTCCGGGCTGTCCGAACGTGTCACAAAAAAAACAATTGAATGTTAAATTTTAAAAAATGAGGCGAAAAAATTAACTAACTAAAAATGTCGAACTGCAATTTTGACGCGATCTCGAAAAACTTGAGTCAGTATTGACCTATTTCATTTCAGATGCAAAATGGCAGAAAACAATTTTATAATTGGTTTTTAAAGTTAATGAAAATCGAAAAATCTTATTGGAAAAAAATTGTGTAGAATTCACTTTTATGAGTGCGTCAAAAAAGTTTTTTAAAAATGTAAAAATTTGATTGTTTAAAAATAATTTTCAGCTGATAATAAAGTTCCCTGTTTTAAAGTTTTATTCGTTTTCTAAAAACTGTGGCTATGAATTATAATTAACACTTCTTAAATAACTTTGTCGAATTTCTATAAAAAAGTTTTGGAGATGTTAATTTGTATGCATCTTAGTTGCCATTTATTATATTTAAGAGGAATACCAACTAAAATTTTAATTTAAATTAAAAATAAGGTGGTGTTAAACTATATTTAAAAGAAAAAAGGAAATATATTCTAACATAAAGGCAATTTAAAATTTATATATCTTATAATCCTTATGTAGGGACATTAACCAATATTAACAGTGCCTTGCACAATTGCAAATAATTGCAAACATTTAATTAAATCAATATATTAAGAAGTATTTTTATAAAAATTGTTACAGAATTAAGAACGATTTATTATTAAGTATATTTGAGTGTTTTAACAACAAAAATAATTATAATAATTAAAGCCTGCTCAGATATAATCATTTTTAAAATTTTGATAACATTTTCTTTTAACTAACTTAAATGAATTATTTTTGCACTTTATGTTTTTCCACAGAAAAAAATACACTTTTTTTCTATTTTGCAATCATAAATCAGATCTGGAATTTCAAACCGGTCAGAATTTTCAATTGAAAAATAAAAATCACACGCATGTAATTGTCACTTTTGGCATGCGTTGTCACCAACTTGAAATGATTAACAATCAATACTTTTTTAAAACATAATGATTTTAAAATATAGTGCCTAAAATTGAAAAAATAGTAAAATACTGGTTTCATAAGACATTTTATTTCACTATTTAGAAAACTTGCCTGCGTCTCGTTTTTTAAACTCTGGAAAATCATGTCTTATGAAATAATTGTTTTAATATACTATTTATTGTATAATACTATTTACATATTTTTGAACAATTTTAAAATTTGTTTTTAAACTTTTCCGCCATCTTGAATGCCAAATATCACATGTCAGAGTTGATTTCTTAGATGTTAGGAATGCACAAACCGACTACGCAGAACTTTTTTTCCTAAATATTCGAGCTATTTCCGACATATAGCCAAGCTTATATCGTATTGTTCGTACTGCGTAATTGCGTGTTGTTATTGGGTTTGTAATAGTAAGCTATAAGAAAGTGCGTACCTTCATTAATGTTAATCGTTTGTTAGCCGTATTTCTTAGCTAGCTTTCGAAACAAATTTTTATTTCATAAACGAGTAATAGTGTTTTCTTTAGAGCAGTGTATAAAAAGTAAAGATCTATTTAAACTATCGCTGAACCGTGGAATCGGTTGCAGTGCGGGAAATAATTCTGATAATAGCAAAACAACCTCTTTATTTGATGAATATAAATAAATAATCTGAACAAACACTTGATATTAAAATGCAGCGCCCACTAAAGACTTCAGTAAATGCAGAGCAACTTTTCGTTCCCGTTTCCCCCAGGTCTGCTGACAAAATTGCATACAAACGAGAAGTATTTATGTGAGCTTGTTACAACTTTCTAGGGACAACTAAGTTTTAATGCTGGATAATAGGTCTGAGTTAATGTAACGCAAAACATGCACTCCAAATGCATCAAAAACTAAAACAAATATATACATATATATATATATATATATATATATATATATATGTTTTTGAAATCAAAAAAATTTGGTGTATGGTTTGTGTTGAGCAGAAAGTGAGATTTAAAAACCAAATACACTTTTTCCTGTAATATTGATATCAACTGTACTCAGTTGACTAACTTTTTAAAATTAGTTAATCGGTTTTTATGAATATTCTATTTCTTTCCTTAAACGACATTTGGTGGGCAAGGTTTTTTTTCTCTTTTTGGACTTCAGTTGTATCTAACTGAGCAGAACTAAATATGTTGATTTAAATAGATAGAGCCCGTGATACTGTACTTTGTACATTTCTGTCTTTTTCTAGAATTTAGGCAACAGTTATTTCCTGTTTGTTATAACCTTACAGATATGTATCGTTAGAGTTCCGTTTGTTTATTTATTTATGCATTTGATAATTAAATGTTAAATGCAGATTAAAATATCACATGATTATAAAGCAATGATATCATAACACACACGATAAATATCGCTAATACTATGTGATACCTATTCTCAAATTTGTATCTACATCTAGGTTGATGATTTTTTACATGTCAAGTACATTTTATTTATTTATAGAATTAAGATATCAATTTGAAGTCTTCAGATAGAAATAAGCACATCAACACTCGCTTCAAATACTTAACATAGCTCTAATGATAATTTTTTTAAAAGAATGACAGTTAACAATTTTGTTATATAATACAAGTGAGTGACCAACAAAAGATATTTAAGAAACTACCTATAGTTTTTAGCCTAAGCTGCTAAAGTTTGAAATTAATTAAGTGCCAATATTATCCAAAAAAGTCTTTTACTTTTTTAAAACGTAATTATGAAAAACAAATTAGATTATTCGTGGTGAATGGTGCAAAGCGAACATAGTGTATTCGTTATATCTGAACTTATTAAAATTACTTATTACCAGTATACCGCGTAGTACCCCTACTCCAGTGAGATAATGCAGTCATGTAGAAATATACAAATTTGAGATTCTCAGGGAAGGATACAAATATGAAGATCGGACACCACATCCGGTTTAACCGGAAGTTATCACAGTTATTTATTTTAACAGCATGCTGTGTATTTTTTTATATTGGTAATCTAAGTGAAATTTCTTTTTTAGCGTTTTTTAGGTTTTGCATTAAAAACGCTTAATTTTCAAATATAATTGGCGTTGGGCGTGACTAACAAGACGACAAAAAATATTCTAATCCGGTAAGACCTGGAAATCTAGGTGTCTGGCTTATTGGTACATTTGTTCCTATTCATTTCCCAGGAAATATCTGGTGAAGATATTCCACTCTCACTCGGCCATTATGGGCAGGTGCTTCATCCTGTAGAAAATGTATATCACGACGCAAATATTTTCGATGTATAGAGTGTCCCTCAAAAAAGGTTGGTACAATAATGTGACTAGCTATAATGCCGCACCAGATATTTATACCACCTGATATTTTGAAAATGTGTTTTTCGTATCCAAGATGAGTTCTCTGCAGCCCAATATGAAGGTAGGATTTTTAACTATGCGGTGTGCGGCACTGCGTTGGCGGATATCGCAGGCCGCATCCGTTGACGGCAAATTTGTTTTTTTACCGTCAGGCAAATATTCGTGCAATCGCGTCAATCGCGAGTGATTCTCTTGCTGGAAAAAGAAGAACATCTTTGAAATTCGTGAAAAATCAAAAGTTCAAAATGAAAATAGCAACACGTCGTATTATTGCTGCGCTTCTCTTGCTTGAAGAAGAAGAACATCTAGCTGTAGTTCATCAGTGTCTTGTAAGTCGTGAAAAATCGAACGTTTATAAAAGGCGTGAACAAGAAGGAGCTTTTCACATTTTCATTGAACGTCATTTGATTGACAGTGAATCTCGATTTAAAGCTTACCTGAGAGTTTCACGTGATCTATTTCACTATATCCTGAATGCAATTGAAGAAAGTATAATAACAAACCCTTCATACGGGTATCCTAGACCAATAGAACCGGTGTTAAAGCTCTGTGTAACGCTGAGGTAAGTTTTTGTTACGTAATTAATTTTACTGAGTACTTTATTCATGTAAATACAGGGTGATTCATAAGTACTTTAACAAACTTTAGGAGGTGATTCTTTGAGTAATTCTAACCCCCGATTTCACAATATGTGGTGATCAAAAGGTCCTGGTTTGTTACGACGGTTTCCACGTTTGAATAAATCAAACCCATTATTTTCTAACATTAAATATTTTTTATATGATATAAAAACTTGTCGCGAGAATGTAAATACAAAATAAAATTTTATTATTTTCAACCATATATAATACGTAATATTGATATTACTAACTTTTAACAACAAGTGTCAGATTTCTGTCCTGTTATATTTAAATTCTCGCGATAAGCTTTTATTTCATATAAAAAATATTTAATGTTAGAAAATAATTGGTTTGATTTATTTAAACGTTTATTTTCTTCTTCTTAGTGCACCTAAATAAACGATTTTTTTCCGGACATATGTTTATATAAACTTTTTTACCTTAAAATTACTCAAAGAATAACCTCTCGAAGTTTGCTAAAGTACTTATGAATCACCCTGTATAAGTAGGATTTTTTGTTTTGTAACTATGTATTCATAATAATATATCATTATAAAATGGTAGTGATGTAGATTAAGGCATGTTAAAAATAAAGGTATGCAACAGGCGATTCTGATGACTAGTGGCAATAATTAATAGTATATACCGTTCGTTTCATTTATTAGTAAACTGAAAAATAAATTTAACAATAGTTCGGGTTAATCTAAATTTGAATTAAAGGATTCCTGTAAGGCTTCACCGGTCGTTTGGGTTCTCGGGTTCATGGGATTGGAGATATGTATTTGAAGTTTCAGAAATTACTTCTGCAAAATTAAGGTCTTCTGGGGAATTGACACTGGAAGTTGATACCGAGTGGCAATGTGATGTGCTTCCAGATAAATTTTCGTTACTTCCTAGCACAATCACGTTAAATCCTTCCAATTCCATATCTGTTACAATTTGAGCCACTTGACTTCTTGTTCGGGCAATCAAATCTGGAGGAAATTGGGAAACTGTTTCCGCTAAACTTTCAAAGAAAGTGAAAATTGGGTGCCTTGGTTTAGTCTCCACTTCACAAGCTTTCTTTTCGTCTGTAATCAGATCCTTGATAATTTTAAAACGTTGGTCTTGATTTTTATTTAGGTCGTTCAAAGTCTGGGATATACGTGGTTTATTGTACCGTTTAAATCGTTTTGAGCTTTGTATGTTAATTTCATCTGAAGACTCATTTACAACAGCTGACAAATCAAACTCACTATTCTCCGGTTTGCTTTTCTCTAATTGGATTTCTTTTGAGGGTATCTGATGACGGATTTTGTCATTAGACGCAGTGGAAGAGCTTGCTTTATCGTCACATTCGTCCGCATTACATGGTGAACTATCACACGTATCTATGTTGACGCTTTGCTCCTCAACAGATATGCCATTTTCTCCTTGGTCATCATCGTTTTCTATTGTGCAGTGGGAGCTACAAAAAAAAAAGAATTAATATAATTTCTAGGTTATAAGGGAGGAGGATAAAAGAAGTAAAATATTATGTATGGTTTACAGGAAAACTTACTCTCTTTCAGCTAAAGATGCATCAAGAAATTTCAAACGATCATTGTCATTATACTTTGATTTTGTTGCTGCTGAACCGGTTGTTGTTTTTTTCTTACTTTTTTTGTAAGCATCACGGATGTTGCGCCATCGCTTCCTGCAATACTCCTCTACAAAGAACAAACAGAAGTTTAGAAATAGATGTTTTTAAAATATCCTTATAATAATTCTTTTTAATTCTTAATAATTCAGAAATTTAATTTTATTTTTTTTAGATTTTTGGCTACTGGAGAATCATACAGATCTCTTGCAAACCAATTCAGAATTCACTTCAGCTGGATATCACGCAAAATTATCCCGGAAACCCTCTCAGCCATTCGCAAAAAACTTCAGGAAGTGGCCTTTCCTAGCCTAACAGAAGATATATTAAAAAAGGTGGCTGCAGGTTTTGAGCGGCGTTGGAGCTATCCGCATTGTGTCGGCAGTATAGATGGAAAACACGTACGAATTCTCTGTCCTCAAAACACAGGTTCTCTATTTTTCAACTATAAAGAATTTTTTTCCATAAGTTTGCTTGCACTGGTTGACCATAATTATAAGTTCTTAGCTGTTGATGTTGGCTCATTTGGAAAAGAGGGTGATGCAGGAATTCTCACGAAGTCTCGAATAGGAAAAATTGTCAATGAAGCACGCAATTTCCCACGTCCAGATACAATATCAGGCACAGATACCATTCTGCCTTATGTAGTATTGGGTGATGAAGCGTTCAAACTAACCACCAGTTTGATGAGACCATATCCACAAGAGCAAGCAAAATTAGATGTGACGAAAAGAATCTATAACTACAGACATTGCAGAGCACGGAGGACTGTGGAAAATAGTTTTGGGTTGTTAAGTCAAGTGTTTCGAATCTTCTATACTCCGATTGCCGTTCAACCTGAAACTATTGACAAAATTATCCTTACATGCTGTATTATTCATAACTTTTTACGGGAGGAAACACCCTCTCATGTTACAGATGAAACGGTCGAATCCATGTCAAAGTTGCTGCCCACAAATTTTAGGAACCTATCAGTAACTCTGGGCCGAACTGGGAATTTTGAAGCATACGGTGTAAGAGAACGATTCAAAAATTTCTTTTCTAGCCCTGAGGGTTCTGTTCCGTGGCAAGACACATTTGTGGAACGTGTGCAATAGAGGTGAAAAGTGAAAAATTGTACGATGTTTTTATAATAAAATTAATATTGAGTTGAAAAAAAAAATTTTGTTTTTTTTTTATAAAAAACATGTTTTTTTTTGGAAAAAATACAAAAGGGGTTTGTTTTTTTTTTCAAGAGCACTTGTTTTCAAGAAACAAAATTATTTTAATAATTTTAAAGGATGATTTTTGTTTGTAAAGGTATATTAATAGAAATACTAAAAAAAATCTCTTTTTAACCAATTAAAAATTAATAAAGACCAAAAACGAAAATACTAGGATTTTAACATGCTTGTGTTAAAATAGGAACCCAACAACATAAATAATGTAAACATACAAAGTTTTACCGTGGATATCGAAAATAATTATTATTTAACCTTATGTTACACAGTTAAACCCAAAGCCCTAACTTAATGTTAAATATTTGACATTGACGTTTGGTATAAGAAAATGTGAATGCCATGGACAAATAAATGTCAAATTTTATCATCATGTTAGTTAACATTATGTTAAATATTTCTGAAACACATCGTTATTATTTTAAAGGGAGCTCAGTTTGCCCTGGTCCAGTGTTATTGGCAATTATTTTCAGATAATAAAAAAATATTATGTTAAATCCGAGGTTAAATCTTATAGTGTTTTTTATTTACATTAATGTACTGTCATTAAAAATGTGTTCTTTGTTCATAACAAGAATTTTTTTATTTGCCATAGCTTTTTTTAATAATTATTAAAATTAGAAAAAAAAACGGTTTTTTTACAACACTAAAAATTATTAAACACACTACTTACCCCCATGAACCAATGTTTCAGAAATTTTTCGCCAAGCATTGTCTTTAGCAATTTTATCTTTGTAAGATTTTTTTCCCATTTCCCAAAGAGCAGGAAAAGCACGAACACAATCGATCAGTTGTTCATCAAACTGGAAATCCATATTATTTTGTGTCATTGCTGCGAAAACAAACAACCCAGGTCGTGGCTTCGCAAATACTACGTACCGCACGGCGCGTGTCGTCGAAAAACATTTCCTACAAATTCAGCGGCTTGCCGCACAGTCGACTTGCGACGCCGCGATGCCGCTGCCGCATACCGCTTGGTTAAAAAACAGCCCTATTCTTTTACATAGTACACAATTCTCCGGCAAGTCGCAGTGCCGCACACCGCATAGTTAAAAATCCTACCTTGACGTTATGTCGATTTATCGTGCCGTTATTGTAAAAACGGCTTTCATCCGAACACAAATAAGTTTTAGTAAAAGTTTTCTTCTCTCACCACTCTTTGTCATAATCTCCTAGAACTAGGCCCTGATGAAGGTGAATTGTATAAGCCTTAAACTAAGATCTTTTTAAAACACGCTGGATGGAAAAACGTGAAATGTTTTTTATTTTTTTAATTTCCCGGATGGACATATGAACCTCAGGGTGGCAACGGTATTCTCCTCATTGGTCACGGTTTTGGGTTTAAGAGCACCCTGATTTTTGACAAGACTTAAAGTAAGAGCTTTTACAAATCAGTGGGATTTAAATCTTTTTTCGATTTAAACATACTTTTTGATTTAAATACTTTGATTTAAATTTTTTGAGAAGTATCTTTGATTTTTGATTTAAAAATTAAGATTTAAATCTTTTCAAAATGATTTAAATCTCTAAAAATATTTAAATCTTTTTAAAAAGATTTAAATCGTTTTAAAATGATTTAAATCTTACTAAAACGAATTAAATATAGAAAAAGTACGTGCAAAGAAGGAGGAAAATTTCCGAAGCCCACAAAAAGGGGTCAAATCCATACCGCCAAAGGGACACGTACTTTATTTGTTAAACGATATAATAAAACATGCGGTTCGCAATAAATCAAACTTTATTCCATTATCGTCTAATAGCAACTAACCACCCAAAATAAATTCTGCCTGTTCAGGGTAATCCCTAAAACTTTTGGGTTTACCGTTTTTGATATAATTTAAAATAAAGCCTATAGGTGGGTGTCAAAATATAACCGGATGCCCTGTACAATACATACAATTTTGATGCAATTTTTAAAACCAAAACCTAGCCCATGAAACATCTTTAAAAATGAAATTTCCAATAATTATGATAATTTACGGTTAAACCGGAACCGGTATCAGTGTCAAGTGCAGAGGTCTTTATATCTGAATCCATCCCTGAGAAACTGAAATTTGTATTTTCATATAACCGAAGTTTTCCACTGAAACAGGGGGTAATCAGACACCAGGTAGAGTGTGAACAAATAGTTCTTCTCGCTAGTGAGATGTTATAAACATTTTAAGTGATGTGCAAAAGTTAAATGAGGACAAAGTTGTACCTTTTGTTGTTTTGAAGGAGGAAGGTTGAGGAACTCTGAAAATGTTTTGAAAAAAAATTGAAATTTACAATTTTTGTTTTTAATTTTTTGTGACCTTTTTGAGGATAACAATAAAAGTGTAGTCTTTTTAATATTTTAAGTTTTAATTTTTGAAAATCGTCAGTAGTATTTTTTTAATAGGGAAAATCGGACGACCCTATTTCTTAATAAACTGGAATAATAGAAATATTTTAAAGTTTTTTCTCCTCACAATCGACAGAATCAATACTTTTGGAGAGCAGAAAATAATTTGGATATTCCACTATAATTTTTAAATATATTCATTGACGCCTCCATTTTTTTGCAAAAAAAAAGATAAGTGTTTTTCTTTTTCGTTATCTTTAAAGAAAATCATCAGAAAAAATTAAAAACATAAAATAAATATTTCTGTTTGTTTTTATTCGGAACACAACATTGATTTCAAAATATAATCAATTTCATTAGCGCTGTATATGTAGAGTATTTATAATTTGTTGAGCAATAAAAGAAATATGCAGATGAATAAAGGTAAATATCGGGGAGGTGGAAAATGAAAATAAACACACAGTAATATTAATGCTTTTTTCAATCGGTTTACATTTTATTAAAAGGTTAAGACTATCCATTACTTATAAGATCTCTGATTTTAGCAATCTATTTATACTTTTGCCTAAACCATATTTTCTTGGAATCATCAACACTATCTTAGTTAGATTAGCCTATATGTTTTTATACTTTTTCTTAAAATATTGATGTGATAAATTAAAAATTTATTTTTTGTAGTCAGATTGTCCCTCCAAATTTTAAATTAACCCCATATACATAAGCCGCTATAATGAGAAGAAGTAGTTTTTAAGGTTGGTCATTCGCTTGGTTATTATATCCATATAATTTACTGTAGATTAGTTTTGTTATATGAGCAATTGTATGCCGCTACATAATGTTTGATATGCAATGAACTTTCGTTTGATGTCGTGAATAGAGGTAAGAAAGAATTGCCTTGCTGTGATTAAATATATAAGAGAATGGTAAATGGAAGTTAAATATTAAAAGTTTTGGTAGCTAATTCTTATATAGTCGTATCGTTTATTTATATATTATTTGTTCCATACTTGTCTAGAACAGAAGCTTTCAAAATAAGAGTAAGTTTTTACAAATGCGTTTACTATGAATACAGTTTTCTTCACGAAGTGCTTTCGTGTGCTTAGTGAATTAGTATTTTTCCGGCATTTTTTGAAGTATTGGTTTAATCGTACTTTACTGTAAGACGAACAGCAAAACTATTCCTTTATTCATGGCCTATTTTTCCATTATATAGGATATAGGGCCCATAGTCAGACGGGCCCCACGGTCGGCCTGATTATCCCCAACTAAACCCTAATACATATCAAATTTGATTTGCAAATCTTATTTTTGTTAGGTTTCCTTAATTAGATTTTGGATTTTTAGGTATGTGTGATTTACATATTTTTGTTTATTTTTCTGTTTATAAATTTCGTGTTGTTTTCTTGGAGAATGTTTAATAAAACACATTAAAATCAATGAAGCTTAGGATAAAAAACTTTGTTAAAAGTCCCCGGATTGAACAAAAATGGGTCCTGCCTTTATTGTCATCTTTAGCCCCAACAATGTTGTTTAATTATACCACGCTAATAAAACCCACAAATTTAGTATTTTAACACTGTTTTTTTCGTTATTAGTCGTAGTAACAAAACCTAAAATTAAAGAGAATTTTTTCATTTATCTTGGTTCTTAACTAGCTGTTAATATTTCTTTCATTCATTATATCGTTAACTTTTCATCAGAAAAAATTATATTTATACTAAAAGGAATAAAAATGTATCGACAAGATTTTAAAATGTTTATTCACATGAAGTTAAAATTAAATTTTTTTAATAAAATACTTTTTAGGGCTTCTGTTTTAGCTTAAGAACAATTGTTTTCGTATAAGAATTTCTCATTCAGCACACTGATAGTAATCACTAATTATTTGTAAAAAAAAGATGTAATTTACAATATTTACTCATAGTTTAATAGTAGTCTAGTAGTAATGGTAATGTTATTTAATATAAATAACTTCCCCAAATTTTAAAAATGTTTTGGTTAATAAGTAGTTTATCTAAAAATAATTTAACGCATTTTTAAAAGTAATTTGGGCAGGAATATCAGCATTTGCACTAATTATAAATGGAATGAACAGTATTATAATTTTATTTGATTTAGAGTGAAAAAACCAATAATTTATTGACAAAAAATAAACAAGAAATATTTAAAATCGATCTAAACATTTTTGCGCTGATTCAGGTCAGTTGTCGTCTGGGTCCTTCATGAATTGAATTGGATTACCTCAACTAAATTAACCGCTAATTAGAAATAATACTTATAATAACACGAATTAATGAAACTGATATATAGATAAGTTCAAGTTTATCTAGCGTAAATTGAACACCACCTTTTTTTAGCTTATACAACCATTTTTATATATAAAATTCAAAATAGCCATTTGGTTTTTTTTAGTTTTTAATATTTTTTTTTGCCTTTACTGCCTATTAAACAAATCACACTTGTTGAGAAATATAATCAAACTGTTTCCCCTTTAGCACAGTATCAGACCCAAAAAAAGAGAATATAATGTTAGATATTGAAACTTCTTTAGTCCCATAAAATTGTTCCTAGAAACTCATAACTACAGCTTTTTTCATCCATTTTAAATAATTTTAAACATTCACTTTAAATGTTTTGACCTAACAAAATATTACACGAACTGTTACGCTACTGTGTTTTTTATATACCACTTGGGTCCTAACCTAACTGTTTGACACTTTAAGAATTATGATTTTCATTATAACAACAATTATTTTTGCCTTTAAAACGGATTTAAAAGTGTCTAGTTAATTTCTTTACTTACGAAAATACAAATGCACTTACCGTTGAGACGAAATTCCTTTCATCCTTGAACTTTTAATACGGGTTCGACCACATGCCTCACAACTGACCATTTCTTGTATTCAGGATAATGCAAACCAACAAAAATATGTTTGTTACGTTTTATAACAAACAACACAACTTTTTAATCAACTTTTATATTAATTCGATATGCGTATTATTTATAACCTGCTAAAACTTAAATTTGCAAAGACGACGGTTTGACGTCAGAAAAATAAGGTTCCAAAAATGACGTAGTTCCGTCAAAAGCCGTCCAATTTAAAATAATGCATGGGGCTCTTTCCTGTTGTCCATTTATTAAAAGGACCTTGTACATTTCTTATGGCAAATATCTTTCAGTAATTGTTTCTGAAAATGTGATATGTTGTAGTTCTTGATACCCTGATCAAAAGCTTTCATGGCTACAACCAAATCCTGCGGCTAGTTTTTGATATACAGGGTGACGAAGTGTTGGAATTTTGCATTTTCCATATTTTACGCAAAATGTTTATCATTTTTATAATTTTAATTACTTAAGCAACTGCTTAGAATAATTTGTATTAAAAGCTAATGTGAAAATTTAGATCTAATCTGTTATAGCTAGGATATTTAAATGGCCAGCGAAATTGATAAATTTTAACTATTTTGGAACGTATATTGTCAGTAGATACAGCTTTAATAATATAATTGAAAATAATATGATACAGGGTGTTTCATAAAATTATCGAAAAATTATGCAATTACTGCTTTGTCAGATTCACCTGTTTTTTCATAATAGTTCCTCAAAGACTGATACAATTCTATTAATATAATACTAATACACAAGGTGTTTGATAAATAGTTTTTTTATTCTAATAATTTCAATAATATCGATTGCATAATATATTTATTACGTCATTTACAATATAGAAAACTGTAAAATAAGGGTGGATTGTAAGGCAAAAATTAAAAGTTAGATGCCTACATCTATATCTTATTAATATTCTGATATTTAGTTAATACATATACAGTGTGCCACTTGAAGTCCCATTTTATTATTTGAACTAAACCAAAAAATTAAAATTTGCAAACATTAATATCAAACTAATGCTTCTGTATGTTGTAGGTGCAGCCGAATATGGAACAAAAATATCCGAATTCTTAAATACAGTTACACCCTGTATAAGTTTATTATTATTTATTACTAGTAGCTACCTTGGCCTCTAGTCAAAAATATTCTAAGCGACTATCCTATTTAAATGCCTATTAATTAATTAAAATAAAAAAAATTCCATAAAATATGGAAAATGCAAAATTCCAACTTTGATTCCCTCATATAAAAAACTAGAGGCAGGATTAAGTTCTGGCCATATAAACATCTGGTCAGGAGGTCGAGAACTATGACAAATTAGAATTTCAAAAAAATTGACTGAAAACCACTTTCCATAAGAAATGTGCGGGTTCCTTTCCTTATAATAATGCGTAAAATGAGATGTGCGTTTTGTCCTGGGAGTGGCGTAGAGCGGCATTTTATTTTCGATAGAGTGTTGCACAGCCGCAACATAAAATATCTTTTTTGGAGAAGAACGCTAATTATTATTAAGTATTATTTAATTTTCTATTTTAAAATATAGCGATAAAATACTCAGTCGTCCTGGCCTAGCCTTATTCAAAAATTACCAAATATTTTTGTATTCCTGTATCCGTACGGTTCTCATATATATGTATTATTCAAAAATTACCAAGTATTTTCGTATTTCTGTATCCGTACGCTTCTCCTTATATATGTATTGCCAGCAAGACCCATACTATAACCTACATTACACGGGATGGGTCGCCATTATTATAGTAATATATAAAACCCAACAAAATGCAAAAGTTAACGTATGCATTAAATTTTAAAACAAAAAATGTACCGTGAACTTAAAATAATTAAATACACGGTCAACAAGTTTTAGGAATGCGGGTTTCAGTATTTATCCATTATAAAACCTATTAGAAATAAAATATTTTGTTTTTACAAGGTGTTTATTTCTTAAGACGTACGTTTATCTAGACATCTTAAAACCTTTGACTGTTAATAAACTTATTAAATATTTCTGGTATATGCGTAAATAGATGATAAAACCTAAATGTCTTGATATAGGAAATGTATAAAGCCTATTAGATTAAATAGAATTTTCAAAGAAAATTGAGCTAATAAATTTAAATTAAGATAAAAGCACAGCAGGAGTTAAGCAGTTTAATGATAAATATCTTATAGATATCTTGAAGACCATTTTTAGATAAATATTGGCTTAAAGTAAATTTTCCATTTCTAGGATATTGATAAAACTATCGAACTTTATCAACACCATCATAAAACTGCTTTTAAACAAACTTAAATCCATATTGATTTTCATATTTCTTGGTTGTAGTTACGTACATTTTTAAAACTTAGTTTAGCTCGTAGTAACTTTTTTTAGACTTAGAAGTAGCATTTGATTATAAAAGCCATGGTTCTTGTGTTTAGACCGTATCAAATTGGAACGTTTTAGCTGAGAATGTATGTTGCCGGTTTTTCGCCTGCTTTTTCACCAAGCATCTTTAGAAATCAGCAATGCACGAGATCAAAGCACTGTTTTGATGGTTCGATCGCACGGTTAATGCGGGCTAAATCCAAGAACCATGATTTCTTAATCAACTATCTTTATGGAGGTCATCAAGGAGATGTTTTTTCTTTCCTCTGTATATTTTATCATATTCCTCACAATTTTTGCAAACCTAATTGTCAATCAGTATACTCTCGCGGCAATTGATGGTCCCTGAGAACATCGCTATCAAACTAATCGTTCCAATGACGAGACCAGTTTGTTACATATTCTAAAGTAAAGTAAATAAAGTCCTAAGGTGTTTCTAGTTTTATCCAGCGTTGCTTCAGAACAAGAATTTCAACATATTTTAAAACAAAATATTACCTAATTATTTTTTATACATATCAAAAAATTTGATGCGGCTTTAGGAAAGATTAGGCGATAATGGTTATAATACTGTTCTTATATATGTTCATCATTTTGCGAAACGGAACCGTCAGTGATTATTATTCGAACGAACTTTTATTCCAATGCTTTAATATGAATGTCAATAAACTGCATACTTATAAATACAAGTATATTGTATTCGACATATTTTTCCATAAAAAGGGATTTAATTTACGAAATGTATTAAGATAAGTTACTAACGCAATGCATGATCTATCCTTAATACAAATAAATTTGTGCTTATCTATGTAAATTTGGTACAAAAATGTAAGTGCTGTTATAAAGCAATCTTTTCCTTTAGATATACTGAAAGTATGTAAGTAAGCAAATTTTATATTATGTATCCTAATTATTGTGTAATAAATATTTATTTTATATTATGACATTAATAAAGTGACGTTAATGATAAGTTTTATATTTTTTAGTTTTTTAAAATAGACACACTTTTCTCAGATGCATTTTTTAACTACTATAATTGGTAAAGTCGAATCTGCTCCTCAGAAGGGACATAAAAGTCCAATCAGCCTTCTTGTCTCAAAATGTATTTAATTCTTACGGGTTTTGATCATACGGGATCATCATCCGGGTACAACTGATTGTCTGAAAGTATTTAATTCGAAATAGTGAGGAAAATTCTGACTTAAAGTGGATAAAAAAAAATAACAGTACTTAAAGGAAACAGGACAAAAAACCTTTCAGATAAATTTTCACACAAAACAGTTATATACACAAAGTTTAACTATATCAAAACATAATTATGTAGATTTGTATCGCACTAATTGTTATTTATGTATTAAAAACATGTTAATGTCGAATGTCATCCGAGGAAACGAATTTGGTACCAATCTAAAAATGATGGAAGGTTCAAATAATGAAGAAAAAAGAAGTTATTTTAATATTTTTATGTTAGCCAAATTGGGGTCAAGGACGGGAAGGTAAAACAAACGCAATGAAAGTTGAATAGTTGGAGTATTTAGTTTATACGGAGTGAAAATAAAATTAATTTTTGGCGATATGAGTTACCTAACTGATCATTTAAATTGCGGGGGTGCGATATTGTCAGAATGTTATCTCGATATTTTCAAGAATGTTCAGTTTTTTTGTCTTTATTTATTCAATGCAATAATTTAGAGATTTTATCTTTGAAATTAGATTATCATTTAAATTACGGGGGCGCGATATTGTGAGAATTTATCTCGATATTTTCAAGGATGTTCAGTTTTTTGCCTTTATTCAATGTAATAATTTAGAGATTTTTTCTTTTTTTATTTTTAATTATGTTTAATAGTTTGTAAATGCGTACCAAAGGGAGACTTGTTACCACTTTCTATGCTGTTAGACCTGAGATGTTCTTTGATACGTACTTTTAGGGACCTACCAGTTTGGCCGACATATTCGGCTGGGCAAGAATCGCAAGAAAGTGAATAAACACCGCATTTATTTAGGTAAGGTATTTTGTCTTTTAAACGTGGGAAAAAACTGGCAACAGTATTTACTGATTTGTAGCACACGAAAATATGGTTACCGAGTTATTTTAGAGATCTTCCTAGAGAATTGTTAAGATCTTGCCTAAAAATGGTATGGAAACGAATCGTTTCGCGGCAAGTCCTTGGCGAATAAATTTTTTGACAAAAATTTTGTCTTTGTTTTTTCTTAAAAAAGTTGATTATCTCAGATGTTACGAATATTTATTACACATTGCATATAAACTTGAGATTCAAAGCTGGCAGGCTAGAGGAATAGAGGCCAAAGAGAAGGTAAACGAAAGAAAGAAGAAAATAGTTAATGATTTTTACTCAAAAATGGGTCTTGTCGTCGATCACCCAAAGCTAGGCGGAGGCAATAGTAATAACGGGAATACCGCCAAAAATCCGGTTTTAGTCGTCCAGATAACTGGAATTGACAAAAAACTAATAGAACGCTTTGGAAACATACTTAGTGTAATTTCATGTGGTCACTATGTAAATGAACAGACTTTCAAAAAGTACTGCATAGAAACTGCTAAGAGAGCTATCTTTCTGTACAGCTGATACAGAATGAAAGCCAGCTTGCACAAGTTGTTGATACATGCCTCGTGACATCATTTAATCACTACCTGTACCTCCTGGTCAACTTTCAGAAGATGCTATTGGAGCTGGACATAAAAGTTACAAAATTTTCTGACAGTTTCACTCAACAATGTGGATATATTTAATCGGATGTTAATAGCCTCTGATCTCGTGATATCATCATCTAGAAAGAAAACCAGAAAAACTAAAGCAGTACTAAGCATGTTAAAAACGCCTGACTTTATCGCAATTATGGAACCGATCAGTAGTGGTGATGATGAAGATGAGGTCGATGGTGTCGATAATATCGATAATGATAGTGATGATGAACAATCGGACAGTAATTAAAATGCCTTTTTAACTGCAACACTTCACACTAAACACGATTAATTTATATATCGTTAAAAACAAAATTTGTTTGCCTAATACATACCTATTATTCGATTGCTTTTTTTTAATTCTCACAAACATGCGAAGTCAATGGCAAAAACTACATTTAATTTCTAAATTTTAATTAGGCGATTTTGACAAAATTGTGTGAAAAAAAATTATAACTTTAAATATCGAATTATGGCCACCTAAATTCTCCATTTGTACGTATGTGCGCCCTTCGCTTGGGAAGAGATTAACCACATCAAATGTAACTAGATCATAATTGGAACCTCCAACTTGGAGGGAGGGTAAATTGTTTTAATCTATTGACATGTTCTATTGAATTATTGATGCTATATTTAACGTCTACATGTATTTTTGTTTTGAGAACATTGTTAAGACAGTTAGCCAGGAAATAGGCTGGTGAATTAATAAAAGAGACAACAGGGCGAATCGGGTGGTTTGTCTTGTGAATTTTGATCGTTTTATAGATAAATGGGGTAATTGGTTTCATAAGAATTTTTGGTTTGCCTTGGTTAAAAGATTTTATAAAAAGTTAATTTTCTGTTAAAAGTATTTTTAAATTACTGCTAAAAGATAAACATGGGTCTTTCTTTAAGGTGATAAAACTGTCGCTATTCAAAAAACTCTCCACTTTGAAATAGTCCTGTTTATTCAAGATGACTAGACAGTTTCCCTTTTGTTTTAATTTGTCGTATCGTTTTCTTGTATGAACTAGGTTGTTTGTTAGTGTTAAGGTTAGAGAATTTTCGCAAAGTAAGCGAGAACTTTCCTCAGATGACGTCGGACAGATGATGTTTATTATTTTGCAAGGCTAGTTTTACATCTGCAATTAAAGATTTCGCGTCAACTTGACTTAGGTCTTGGGTGACCTTTTAGACCCTTCTCCAGTAGATCAGTCGCATTCTTGTCAAAAATATAGGACGGGAGGTTCAGTAATCTTTGATGGAACTTGAAGTATTTTGGAATCTGGTTGGGTTTTGTCTTCTTAGATTGTTTGTTTTTTCTGTAAATGTTCTTATTCCTTCTATACCTCTTTTCATTCAGATTATCCTGAAAGTTGGATAACTCGGTTGTGGCAAAAAGTATAAATAAATGATCAATTAGGCAGGGGTGCTTCCAAAACTCTGGTCTGGGGAGGGTAGTGGTTGGCAAGGGGAGGTTTAGACAAATTTTAAACAAAAGTTAAGGAATTAAAGAATTATTATTTAGCTGTATTTAACCTTATTTTTAAAATTCAGATACTAAAGTAATGATAGAACATTTGGAAATAAAATAGTAACTATTAATACTATCGGCCCAAACGAATTCATTTTCAACCACACTCACGCGTCACTCCTCTAAAGAATAAAATAAAGACCGGCGATAAAATACTGAATAAAGCGCGATCGCCGCGATCTACTTTACGTACAATACGAACGGAAGCGTTAAACTGCGGCTCTTCCCTAGAGGCGTGGTCTTCGTACATGCGATACTCTCGTTGCCATAGCAACGCATTATTTTCAGGCATTTATTTCGTTTCTCGTTGGAAGATTTTTACCGAGCTCGCACATGGCTCTTCCGTTGGTGGATCGACACAAACGAGTTTGCTACCGGTGCGGTGGGCGCACATACGGGTTTGCTTAATACGCGCGAGTATATGATTTCGTTTTGTGTTTGTCTCTAGGTTTCTGACAAGCGGCAATACTAGGAACGCATTAAATTGAACATTGCAATTATTGATAATTTTTAATGAAATGGATTAGATTTAATATTGAAAAGATTTAATATTGAAAAGATTTAATATTGAAAATTAGTATAATGTATTAATTTTTAAAGTGTGTTAAAATCGATAATATATCTAATACATAGTACATACCTTGTAAAATTAAATGGAGACCTTGCAATTACAAATTATAGTTTTTTTACTGCAATAGACAAAACAAAAGAATTTATCGGTCCCGTCTCCCATCCCGCGTCGTGATTTTTCGTGTATAAATTCTGACAGTGGCGAGGGGGGTAAGAGCGCCAAACGCCTTACGTGTGCGAAACCTCGTATATAACTGTTTTGTGTAAAACTTTATCTCATGTGGATGGTTTTTTGTCATGTTTCCTGTAAGTAACTGTTAATTTTAATTTATTTATTTTGCCACCTTATGTCGGAATTTTCTACACTATTTCAAAATTTTTCTATACTTGCAGACAATCAGTTGAACCCTGATGATGATCCCGTAGGATCGAATCGCGTAAGAATAGGAAACTTACATACATTTGTAAATAAGAAAAAAATGGTATTTAAAAAAAAACAATTTTGTTGCCACTCGGCCGACAAAAGGCAATTAAAAAAACCGAAAACGGGACGTAACGCCATTAGGTATACGCGAAATCTGGCAACGGTGCAACGTTCAACAACAGGCGTCATTCGTCAAGCCGTCAACAAGACGACATTTGTCTTTTTTGTGATTAATGGCGACATTGACAGCATTTTGTGATTTCAGTTTTGTTAGTCTCTAGTTTCATTTTGTTCAGTAAAACACCCTTTTCTTTTAAATAAACATAAAAATTAAACCACAAAGTTACAAAATTAAAACAAAACTGCCATTAATCATGACAACTGACAGCCAGCTGATATTGCATTTTTGCCGGTCGTTGACGACGTTGCTATACTGGTACGATGTGACGTCAAACCATAAACGGCGCCAAATGTTGTCGTTGGAAATGATCCGTTGCGCGCGAAATTTTAGAACTTTTTTACAAAATATTGATTGATGAATGAAAATTGATTTTTAGAGCGTTATATTTTAGATATTTACTTTTTCTATCAAGAGAATATACTAAGGTAATAAAAAAAAATGTGCAAGTTGCTTATTAAATACATTCTGATACAAAAAGGCTGAATGGACTTTTATCTTCGTCTTTTTCATTTTATTACTATTATGATTATTTTAGATTAATTACAAATTCGGCAAAGGCGGCACTATTTCCTTTTACCACCTCAGTTTTCATAATAGTAAATACTTCACCCATTTTTTTTCACTATTCAATAGAGGAAGTTGCAATTGCTTAACGATTTCTGTGTATATTTACTCATTAATAAGTTAATATTGCTCTGAAGCACTTGGCATTACGAACTCTTGCTACTGAGCATAAGAGCATTATTCTGAACACAGTTTAAGGTAATTAATGCAGCTTTCTGAACTTGCAAAAACAAAGGTTATTGTTTTAATTAAATAAAGTAAAAGCACAAAATATATGAGGGAGGTTCCTGTAGTTTACCGGAAATTGGATATATTATTAGATATTAATGATACTAGTTTGATATGAATGAAACGCGTGTGATTTTAAACCACAAGGCGTTAGTCGAGTTATTAATTAAATCACACATGTTTCATTAGCAAAGTTCATATCGTATCAACGCGTATCATTCAAAACTTAATCTACGATGGACGAAATAGATTTTATTTGTTTAGATTGGAATTTGTTCAGACCAGAAATGTTGTTATAAATTAAAATTCAGCATTATCAGGTATTCATATTACTCTACTTTAATGTATAAAAGTTACTGTATGTTAGTGCCTTTAGTTTTTAAAAGGAACTGTATCTTGTGATTTAAAAAAGTATCTTGGTTATCGAAAAGTAACTATGTTACTACGAGAAAAGTTCCTTTAGACAAGTTACGACTTGTTCGAAACGGCGATCGAGGTCATTAGTGGCGGCTGGCGGCGTTTTTTGCTTTAGTCACGATTTGCCGGGATCTATAACAATCCCGGTTAGACGTCTTATTTGTAAGCTGTCAACGGATATTCGCAGTAATACAGGCTGTTGTTACTATAGTATTTTATGAAATTCTATTTTACCAGATTAATAGAAGGTAAGTATTCACTTTAACCCGGAATTAAACTCTATTCACGTCTGCCTAGTAAATGATGCGTGTTGTCGCTTATAGAAAAGAACACACACACACCGTAGTATCCTAACTGTCGACTATTTTAGGGGATAAGCGAAAAATGGAACTCCCATATATATATAGTTGGCTGATAAAATAGGTCTCATATTATCGGTTTAACTATTTATTTTTACCAAAAGTTGTAGGTTATTGAGACAAAAAACGCGGTTATTGAGGTGTTTTATACGATTTATTACAAAAAACTGATAGTTTTTTAACTTCTGACAACACATTTTTACTGCAGGATTCAAGAGAAATAACTTAAAAATAGCATACTTTGTGTATGTAATATAAATTCCGATCGAGGATACTAATGATATTTAACACATTGTAGTCATTTTTACTCCCCTCGTAAAAGCGTAGTATTGCAATTGTGAAAAAAATGAACCCTTGAGATTTTTTCAGATCTTTGCCTCTCAGGGTCCCTAGATGCCAAAAAAACATGTTTTCTCAATTTTGTCAGACTGCCTATTTGACTGTCTTTTCGCGGCATAGCTGTAGGCTGTAGGTGTGTTGTACACTGTATGTTTTAATGTTTGTATATATTATTCTATTTTATTCAGTTATATTTTGTTTGGTTTGTTTTGATTTTGTACCTATTAATTTATTGTTTTTAAGTGTGTTCGTTTACAGCGGATTTTATGTTGTATTTATGTTAACTGTCGTAAAAATACCATTGCTAATTCTGGAGTCATAGATGTTTAAACATACATCCTTTTTCTTAAATTAATAAAGATAACAAATGCATTATCTAACCTAATACAACAGTAACTAAAAAAGTATCTTATCAAGTATCTTAAAAAGTAACTTAACTCCTTTGCAATTGAAAATTCTTTGTAAATTAAAATAATATAATTCCACCAAACCAGTCTGGTTGTCGAAAGAGGTTTCGCACGGCATGTGCTATCCGATGTCGTGGACTATATTTGAAAGGACTTTGACGACGGTCGTATATCAGTATTAATGCCTAGATTATTCTAAAGCTTTTGATACCATAAACTACTTAATAAATTATTATGCTCCAACCTGAAGTACTATGGATTTTCTCCACTTGCTGTGCAATTTATATTGTCCTATCTTACTGGGCTCAAGTTATTGCGTGGTGCTTGATAGTAAGGCATCTCGGATAAGTCGTATCACATCTGGCGTACCACAGGCCTCTTCTTTTTCTGCTTTACACTGCAGGCCTCATGAGGTTTGTGGAGTTTTGTGGACCTCATGAGGTGTATGCGGATGACACACAACTTATATTTAGCTTTTTGCCTTATGAGCATCATTTGGCTGAGTTTGAAATCGGGACTTAAGTCGCTTATCGAATGTGTCCGACAAACATAATTTATTTTTGAATGTCTTTAAATGCTCTGTAATATACTTTAAAGGCAAAAAAATGTGTGATATTAGTGAGCTAATAAAAGTTAAAATTAAGAACACAGTTTTGCCTATTAAGGACTGCGTAAAAACACTGAGTTTACATTTGAAATCAGAACTATGCACACACTCTTATTCAGAAGTCCTACACAAACTTAAAATTGTTATATAGCAATCGCAAGTTCCTCTATACCAGACTGAAAACTTTGCTGTCAGAGGCTCTTGTATTATCTTTTTTTAATTATTGTACCACCTTAAACTTAAAAATCGCATTCAAACAGTACAGAATTCCTGCTGCTGATTTGTTTTTTGTCTTCGCATGTTCTACTGGAATTGCCGAACTTGGGAGGTTTAATATGGATAAACGAAGAAAAATGAAAAATGAATCATGCTGACGGATGTTCATACCTGAGAAATAAGCTAAAATTTAGAAATGAAGTTCATTATCGAAACACAAGAAAATCTTCTTTGTTATGTATTCTTAAATATAAGAGTACTATTGCACAGAGATACTTTTCATATCAGGCTAGTCTTTTATATAATGCCACTCCTGAATTTATGAGATGTCAGAATGAAAGACTTTTAAAAAGAAATTATAGAAAAGTGCTATCCCTTAATCATATATTACAGATACTAGTATTATTAAATTTGTTTTATTGGATGTTATTTTAATGGTTTTATTAGTTGTACTCTGATATTTATTAATCAATAAAAAGACGTTTATTATTATTATTATAAGTATATAGGTTTCTTTTTATAAAGAGTAACTAGATACTCAAGGTAACTTCAGATATTTTTTCAAAAAGTAACTTATCTAGTAAATAGATAATTTTCCAAAGTATCTTTGACAGCTCTGGTAACTGCACTTGATGATTGTTGAAATTTTCTCTTTGTCAATTTTTTGTAGGTGTCCATTTTTATGTCATACTCCATTCATAATGGCACCGAATGTTATTTATTATGAAGGCCATAATGGCTGGCAAATGAGGGTACTAAAATGTCGTAATGATACCGTCGTAGATTACGTATATTATTTTTTGTTTTAGCCTGAGTGGCAAAAAAGTTACACTTTTTTAAGGGTACTTAACTAACCAATGATTTAGGTAAATCAACTCATAAACTTGATTTTTAATAAAAACCTGAATGAGAGTAAAAGTACACAGTTAATTATATGCCTCTTTACATAATGTAGAGAATAAGACCACCTCTGCTTCCTATTGATTCTAAAACTACGTTTTAATATGTTTTTTTTATTGGGTATACAGAAACCGGCAAGCTGTTTTGAATCTAGAACATTCTTAAAACAGCTCGCATGTACCGAAAAGACAAGTAAGACGATTAGATCTCAGGGTCTGAACTGACTTTTTTTTCCACGATATAATCTCAAATGTATGTTGCGAGATATGTATTTGATTTCACTAATATTAGGGTAAACTGTCCCACACTGAACTGCTTTTCTAAATATTAATAACATTGTCATAGAATTAAAGAAAAAATATGCAAAATGATATATAATATATTTTAGGATATTAAGCAATGAAACTACGTCTTGTTTTTTTTATTGAAGATTGAAAAATAAAATCTTGATCGCATTTTCTTTAATGTGTTAAGTAGTTCACTCTGTACCACTTTATGGACACAGTGACTTAGACGACTCGTTAACAGTAAAGCAGTAAGAAAACGTGAATATAAGTATATAAAAATATATATATTTTCAAAAACACAAAATAAGAACAAGTTGTAAAGAGAAGCTCATCTTTCCTCGAAACAAAGATAGGTACGTTGTCATAGGTATATAGAAATATGTCTAGAAATCTGGCATCAACTGAATACCTTCACAAAAATACTAAAAGAATCAAATTCCTTCTTAGTATAAAGCGTAGATTAGTATTTAAAAAAATAGAAAAAAACAACTCTTAAAGAGAAAAAAAAACTTTAATTAACTTTGGTGATAATTAACGCATATTAAGAGAACTCATTTGAGCATTAAAATGTAAAATAGGAATTTTGTCTAGAGGTACTTCCATGAATATGTGGTTTTGATAAAAGTGCTTTTATTTCAGACCTATTAACATGTGCTACTAGTAAAGAAATCATGTTCAATACATTTTTCGCAAAAAAACTGACAAAAAAAACATCGTTACTCTTAATACTTTTGTAACATAATAAACATAAATTCTCTTTGATTGAAACTCTACTACAACATAGTCGGCTGGTTGTGTCTGCTTTTCCAAATACTGATGGGCTGTAGAGCTTTATCATCAGATTCATCACTATCTATTCCCATCATCATTGAAGTATTGGAATCTGAAGATGAACCTTATTTACGTCGACATTTCTGCTTTCGAGCAAAGCATTGTTATTTGAAAACCCTGTTTTACCGCTGGTCCCATTGCTTCCTTTTTCATTGTGAACACGTTCTCCCGGCTCGGGCCTATCTCTAACAGAATTAGGAAGATAATCAATAACCGAAAATGTATTCCTATTAAAGGGAAATATTCCCATTTATCGAAAATCATTTAAAATAGTCGTTAGTGTCATGGCTTTTTGATAAGCTTCACCTATGAAAGATTCCAGTTCATATATAATCACAGCAACTCCAACATGCATTCAGAAATCCATAGTTGCGTTGTAAAGGTTTCATGATTCCAACATCTAAGGACTGAGTTTTGTGTGACGTATGTGGTGGAAGTGTGACACTGATTTCTTTTGCCATATCCAAGGCCACAATCCTAATTACCAAGGAGTAGTAATGACGGATTTTCCTTCTTCCTTCCCCAGCCCGTTGAAATTCCATAATCATATGATTTTTAAATGAACTTTTGGGAAAACGAAGACTAGAGGTAGACTACGAGACACTAGCGCTTACAACAAGTAGTAACTAGGCTACTCTTTTCTCTGCTGGTTACTTTTGACAAACACCTAATACCTTTATTAAGTATCTAAATTAAAAATTCTTATTCCATCAGCAGTGCGCGGATTCCGTTGAATATTATTATACAGATTATCAAAAAATGTGTCTATGTTAGATCGGTAGAAGGCTGCTGCTCTGGCCAAAGAGACATCTTAATGTAACTTCTCGATGTCTCTTCCGTAATGTTCGCAACCATTCAATTTCCGCTGGTAGCTTTTAGACCCTTGTTTTTGGCATATTAATATAATTGTGGTAGCTTTTAGACCTTTTAGTAAATTGTAAGGAAAAAGTATTAAATAGCAATACATTCATATGTACACAGTGAACCAGTTAGTACACAGTGCACCAGTTGTATTGGTAAATTTTTGTAGGGTTAAATAAATATATAAAAACAGAATTGTTACAAGACAAGATGGCTCCACCATATCTTATATGCCATATCTTTAATAATAATAAACAAACAGTGAAAAACATCGCGTGAATTGCGTACAAACTTTTAGTTTACGTACCTGAAACGACAATGTCACTCAGAAGGAACTGAGTGGCAGGAAACGACGTGCATACGTATGAGGTGTTGTAAAAGCACCTACTAGTTGCATGAGGGGCCGTTCCTAAAAAGGTAATTAAAAATTATTGTGTAATACGGTTCAGTACGGGTCATCATATATTTCTCAGATTTTCCTTTTTTTTTAAATTGCGCGCCAAGCTTTTAATGGTATCTATATTCTACAAGTTAGGGAATGGCCCATATTTCACACAAGTGAAGCTACGGTCCACAAGTGTGAAATATAGAACATTGCGTTGCGGTGTATAGACTATAGTTTCCCTTAGCCTAGCCGCGCACTTGCGATTTTTGTAGCAGCGATTCCAAAATCGCGAATGGAAGAAAATTACGAGCTCACATTGCGACTATCTAGTTTAGGAAATGAATTCTTCGAAACAGCTTGAGTGCTAGCTTTATTATTACGAGCGAGAAAGTATTGCAATCCGACCACGAAAAACGTTCCTTCATTTCAGGATTCCAATATGGCGGAACAAAATGGCGAAACTACTTATTCAATGGTCTTCCAATTTTGCACAAAAATCAAATTTAGGTAAAAGCAGGTAAAATATTGGTGCGAAGCCAATATGTAGGAACAAAATTGCATTTCATTAGGCAATAAAATATTTAATAAAAAATAAATATGAAACATTTTTTTTAAATTCGGTTAAATTCCATTTCCTGAAATAAAACAAACCCTCTTTTTATGGACGAAAATAATAAATTACATAATTTAATTTTTAAAATTATGTAAATAAATTTTTAAAAACAAGCTGTAAATATAATAATAATAGTAATATAAAAATAAAATAAAAACCTGGTGTCGTACTGAATTCTTGAAGCAGTGGTTTTATTTGATTAGGTATGGTAAGTAAATGAATGTGTGTGTATCTATGTTAGATCCATGATCTAACTTAGACTTTAAAGACCTTGATAAATTAAAGTTATGAAGGTGAAAAATGTATATATATATATATATATATATAGTGCACAATATGACTATTAAAAGCAGTAGATACATTTCATATATATACATATATATATATATATATATATATATATATATATATATATATATATATATATATATATGGAGGTGATATAAAATTGATTGCAAAGGTTCAAATCAAAGTTAAAGACATCATATTTTTGTTTTCAAGATAAAAATCGATGTCAATAGGACGTAATTTTTTAATTTTAGCAGATACAATTGGTCAGTATTCTCTTAATAAAAAAATATTGCATTTAGATTATTCGAAAGTTACGCCAAGAATCAAAATTTTATGTGCTAGACAGATTCTAATGGCAATAAAAATTAAATCGCTGATTTAAAGGACCTTTCTGAAAACAAAATAGTGCTGGTTATAGACTCGTGAATTTTCTTAAAGAAAATGAGGCAATGAAGAAACGTTAACGTCTAAAGAGTTACCATCGGTTAGGCCGTAGATGTAAACCATGTTGATCATTTGCACATTTATGTAATATATCATGAGAATATTACAGTCGAAAATATTAGATATTAAGACAAACTGCAAACCATTGTTATGTTAAAAGATGTAACGTCAAACTATTCGCACCTACCTGTGTAAATACAAAATCGTTTTGTGCATTCATCAAAATTTGCGCATTTTAACACAAAAAAAACATCGATGACATACTTTTTGTTCAATATTAAAAGGAGATGAAATCGTAAACATCCAGAATTGCAAAAAAATGCAATGGCAAATCTTTAAGCTCGGTACTGAGAAGATTACGCATCACGCGTCCCTGGTGATCGGAAAAATATTTCACTAAGTCCAAGAAGAAGTCGTTTCCCTAAGCTTTTGGATTTTGACAACAAATTATTAGTACATTGTATCTTGCTATTTTACCTCGACGATAATTCTAAGAAAATATTTAGTTTTATTAAAGCATTTAAATTAATAGCCTTCTTTAGAGCCAGATTCTAAAATAAATATTCTGCGTATAGAATATTTTAAAGAATTCTCGATTGCGGAATATTAAGTTTACTACTCCTGAGAAAACTGTATAGAAAAAAACTGCTTAAATACTTCCTTTGACACATTTTATCTCTTGGCTTTCTATACATCAGACAGACTATACTCCAGACCATATTCATTGAATAATTGAAAATTCCTTTGTTCGAAAACACAATATCGACGAAATCACCAAATCTGGTCTTTTTTTGTGTCATTTTTAATAATTCATATGAAGCAAACACATCTAATACAAGTATTAGATGTGCTTCTTAAAGGGAATAATGAAGTCCACGGTGGCTGTTATTTTCTCTTTACGATTTACTAAAATTAGCAGGGTATATCCAATTTGCCAAGAGAGACCTATACAGTGTGATGAACTGTGAATTGCTTGTTATACGTGCAATCTTAGAGTGCCTTTCCACCGAAAATTCCATATTTACAAAGAGGAAAGACAGACCAACTTTATTTTCATTTAAAAGGATGGCTACATATCCATGGATCGTCTCAGATCTTCAGAAGCTAGATACGAACTTGTAATCCCCCATGACAATAAGCTGCAAATTATCCAAGTTTAATTAATTATGTATTGGAATATATAATATCATATTGCTTGTAAAGCAAAAATATCTCAGCTTCTAAAAAATTGCTTTTAAGGTTTTGAAATTTTTTGTTACCTGTATTTTCATTCTCATGTCTAATTATTTTGGGGGCGCACGTTTAGTAGCGTTGTCCAAGATCTTTTTAATTCGACGGTGTCCAAAGTTTGAAAAAGATTCACTATTGTGGGTGTCTTTATATTTCCCGTTCCAGCCAACATCATAAAAAGATACAATGATTCTTATTCTTTTGTGCCACAGGCTTGCATACGATATTATACTTTCTTTTGTTCGCATGGAGAGTTGAACTTTGAGAGATCTCTTGGAATTAACCATCCTAGTTTTTATCTTCCCACAGTTGCAAGGATTTGCAGTCTGGTCTCTAGATCCTTGAGGCGGGGTGGGAGGGGGGTTCACAAAAGAAAAAACCAACTGACAAAAAAAAGGTCGGCGCGTTTGTACTTGATACCAACTAATACAAACGACGAAAGAAAGTCATACCTTTTATATTACAGTTATTTCGGTATAAACGCCGGTTCTATTTCATCCTAAATGTGTCTCGTAATTTAGCAACTAAGAACATAATAAAGGGACATTCAAAGAACATAAATTAAGCGTTAAGAAAGTTTAACAGCATGAGTTAGAGGCGGGACATAAGATTAATTTAATAAAATTTTTAATAACTGTAAAGAAATATTAAGCACGGATCACTACAAAACTAGAACAAAAGAAACAATGCAACAAACTTTTCCTCTGTCTGGAAATTTCCAATGAAAGAATCAGATACCCAGGCGGCAATCGTCAACAGGAAAGAACACCTAATGGATACAGGCGATAGTAACCCGAGAAGACTGGAGCTGATGCCGACTTTGCGGCATTACAAAAGTCAGTATTAAAAATGCTAAATTAGCAAGGCAAATTTCTTGGCTTAAATTCCTTATAAAACAAAAGAAAAATATTTTATAACGTGTTACAATTAGTTGATGTATCGATTATTTCGCGATCGTTATCAGAATACATTATTTTCGTATTTATTAATAGACTTTACAATCACCGTATCTCTTAACAAAAAAAAATATATGAGGTAATAAATTCCAGCTGGTACATCACAACAGATCATTCAACATAACATAACAGCGTGTCAGTACTAAAATCTTAGGCAATTTTGGAAATGTCTTAACTAATTTCTGAGTTGTGTCTCTGAAGTATGAAATACATCTAATTAATCCACGTCTTTCACCATCTCATTGCATATTGTTAACATACAATTTTTTGGTGATGTACTACACTGACTTGGTGCAAAATAATGTTTATTTAGAATTATTAGATTTATCTTAAAGTTAACAAGGACTATCTTTATCTTTCTTTTGATTTGCAATACAATAAATAAATATCACATCTTGCTTCTTTTCTCAAGGTATCAAAGTTTCAAAATCGAAGATATTTAACAAAGCTCTGAATAAGACCATATGCGTGTATCCATTGTTCTGTCTTACATATAAATATCTTAAAAAGCGTTATTAAGTTTTTCGATTTGATCTAAAAGGCAATTTGCTGAAGGTATCCAAATTTGCCTTTCATATTCCAAATGTGGTCTCACCAAAGCATTATATAACCGTATTAAAGTGGGATTTTCAAAGCTTTAGCTATTTTTAATAACAAATTCTAACTTTTTATATGTCCTAATAATTATAAGGTTATAATAAGAGTTAAAATGCGTATTAGTTTGAATGCAACCGTCTAATACTTTGATTTCATTATCACATCTCACTTTCACTTCTATGTAACAACAGTCATCTATAAGAAAAATTTAGTTTTCTTGTATAAGTATATATACTACAAAAAATTTCTTGACATTTAATGTCATTTTGTTTTGTTTAAACTACTGAATACCAATACTATTGGAGAACGTTGGATTTTTTTTTATCTTATTGGTAAGTTAAACAGATGTGCTGAAGAATTTACTAAATGGTCACTCAATCCTTTGGAAATATATGCAGGTATATTATCAGTGCCTGTGGATTTTCTAGGTTTGGGTTTAGTAATAATTACGTGCATAATTTAATGGAGTACGACTGGGCATATTTAAATTTTGGTGTAATTGTTTCACCTCATATTTCGGAATAACTTGAACCATACAGCTATACATATTCTTATACAATATCTCTACCCAGCAGTTTACATCCGTACAAGCTATTAATCCGGACTAATCGCGTCCTGGTATCAGTTCGTGTAAATGTAAGAAGTTACCCCTTGAAAAGTCACACGAATAAGTTTAAGCACACATCATTATTTAATATTTTTTTTAGATTTAAATTAAGCAAAAAAGGCAGGATGATATGGATCTTTGGGTATAAGTTGATAATCAGATCTATGTCAAACACAATATTTGTTTTTATTAAATCTAAGCACGTATCTATTAAATTCATAAAGTTATTATACTTCTTAAGTCTGTATATATATATATATATATATATATATATATATATATATATATATATATATATGTATATATATATGTATATATATATATATATATATATATATATATATATATATATATATATATATATATATATATATATATATATATATGTATATATATATATGTATATATATATATATATATATATATATATATATATATGTATATTTATATATATATATATATTTATATATATATATATGTATATTATATATATATATATATATATATATATGTATATATATACAGGGTGATCCAATAAGAATGGCTTCCAACCATAACTAACTCGGTAACCGCCGAACACACTATTATGGGGAAAAAATATATGAGGGTATATCGGCCAAGAGAAATAACTGGAAATTATTTTCAAGTTCGAAAAATGGCCGCTAGGGGACGTAGCAGTAACTCAAAAATGGAAATGCCAATTTTCTCTTGAATTTCCTTAATTAAGGTTTATCGAAAATATAAGCATTATATTATTTATGCAATTATACAACTTTTTGTTATTTATCATTTTTGTTCTATTTTAAATAATAAAGTGGTGGGAGAAGGTCAGACTTTTTTCTTTCAAACGTTTATACGCCTGTTTTGGATGAAAAGTTATTTTTTTGTTTTTTTTTCAGATTTTCTAAAATTGTAGGCTTAGTTGAAATGACAGATGAAAATAATTTTCACTTTGTTATTGTCACTTTTTCTCCTTTACAAATTGGTGAGGTTAGTTTTTCAATCCAGCGTTTTGGGATTCGGGCGACCATCAACAACTTTTTTAATTTAAGTACGGACCTAGATTTTTTATTTGACTATTCGATTCCTTTTATAACCTTAAATAAAATTATGACAACAAAGAGTTATCACACCATTTGATTTTTTTGAGAAAAATCCGTATTACCATACGGTTAATAACTCTACTTGAAGAGCAAAAAAGCGCTTTTTTCTGACACCTAGTTCAAGGTAATCAGTCCATCCAAAACAGAGATATAAGCGTTCGAAAGAAAAAACCATCCTCACTACTTTATTATTGAAAATAGAAAAAAAAGTGATAAATCGCAAAAAGTTGCACAATTGTCTGAAAAATACAACCTTTATATTTTCACCAAAACTTAATTAGGAAAATTGAAGAGAAAATCGGCATTTCCATTTTTGAGTTGCTGTTAGCCCTCATTTTTCGAACTTGAAAATAATTCCCAATTAGCATGAAAACTTAATACAACAAAACCACGCCATAGTCACCAACAGGAGCAAAACCGACATTTGTTGGTGACTTTGGTGTGTTTTTTTTGTATTAAGTTTTGGCGCTAGTTGTATTCGTCTCTCAACTAGTTGACTGTACTAATGAAGACCTTAAGTCAGAAACACATGACTATATAATAGTTCTTGCCGCGTTAGTCTTTACTTAATTAATACTTTTGTTCACTTCAAACAGGACACTTATTTATTATTAACTTATTACTTATTTTCAGTATCTTTGTCCTTGCTTATTACAGCATATGTGGAATCAAAGCGTTTGGAAGTATAAATAGATTAACCCCCATGGTTCAGTAATGGCAAGTACAGTATAATTCTTAGAGATAGCAAATTTGAAGTTCACTTTTCGTTACAAGACCGCGCAGATATTGATAGTAGAGAGAATAGGCGGTTAGTAGTCTCATAACTTAACTGAAAGCTTATTTTTTGATGATGGGATGTATCTTCCCTTTCAACAGTTGCGTTTTTTGACTTATTATCGGTTGACGGCCACACTGAATTAACTCATACTCTCTCGATCTCGGTTCGTTATAGGTATGTCAAGTCAGACTGGAACACTACCGTTTATTTTACAGTGACTTTTACTGACTTTGACAAAATTACGTTTTTGTGCGATTTATATTATTTATCATACATTCTTTTAAAATATATTTCCATTGTTTTACTTTTTACTTCGGCAATTCTTGTCTTTAAAACTCAATTTCCTCATTCTTCGTGAATTTTTTGCACATTTCTGTCACAAAATTAGATTTTTATTGGCTCTAAAGACTTGTAGCTTCATTATTCTTAAAGCACATGGTTCGTGCAAGTACAGTGTGCGTGAGTTACATCTTACACTAATATTATCGACACTACTTTACAATATTTGCAGAATAAATCATCTTCACCGCAATCTGGAAATAACACATTAAATTTCCCTAGGAACAAACATTATATAAATGATGAGTGAAAAATAACTGAACATCAAATAATACCATATTTTTTATGTGATTTTTGGATTGGATAAAGTGATATATTTTATTTTAGTAAAATCGATTTTCTGCACTTCTAAAATAGGAAAATATTAATTTACCGTAATAATATTTCCATAGACATAATGGAGATAATGGAGTGGGCTTTGCGACGCTTCACTGACTCCAACGAATTGTGAGAGAGATGGAGTAATGCACCTATAATTGACACTACTATTGATACCGTTCAATATTTGACGGTAATTAATACACTATCCTGCAAAATTAACGCATAATTTAAAAATTTAAAAGATTGACCGTATAAATTTTTTTCAAATCGAAGCCAATGGATCTAAATTATTTGTTTTTGATATCTTTTTAAAGTTTTAGTTTATGTGTTAGATTAATTTAAAGCAAAAAAAAAACTAAAAATATCGCATAAAAACCTTAAAAATAAAAAAAAATAAAAAACCTTCAATTTGTTTTTTTTAATTTATCTCTACATTACCCTGTTACAAATCAAATAACAATATTCTAAAATATTTTTCCCGAGTTTCCACAGAAAAATATTTTTTTTTCGAAAATTGTATACATATAACTCCATGTATAAATAAGATGCTAATTATTAACCGTCAAAAATAGACTCAACGCGTTAATTCTGGAGAAAATGTATTAACAGATATTGAAAACCGCACTAAAATACGTAATTTCATTTTGAAAATATTCCAGAGTTTGTTTTGGGGTAATGAAATAGTTTTACTTTATTTATAGCCACCAGTGTATATTGGCTTTCTTTCACAAAAAATTATTTTGAAGTTCTTAAACAACCCATAATCATTTCCTGATGAAAGGTGGTCCCAGCACTTTGTATTTACATCAAAAGAGATCATTTAAAATCCCTTTTATTTGTTGAAGGAATCGGAAACTAGATGTCCAGTTTTACAGACACAGACGTTTTGTATGATAAATAATTTATATTTCGTTTTTTTAAATACATCTTCAGTGCGGTTCAAGTATAGTTTTTATAAGTTATAAACATACATTTGAAAATGCTGCATTTTTTGACAATATAAATAGTGGATATTTGAAATGTATTATGAAAGAAACAATTAGTGAAGAATAAATCGTTTCTTTCATACCAAATTTTAAAAGACCAGAAAAATACTCAATAAATTTGTATTAGGCTTTATTTTCATACCTCTAAAAATATGACTTAGGTCCAATAGTTTCGACTATGACTAAATTATTTTCATAGCCGATTAAATTGTGAATGATATAACTAGCCTCCAAGTTCTGGCTTTCTTATCAATCCCGGCTATTTTATGAAAAAACTGTCTTAAAATGTTATATATGGGAGAATCTAAAGAAATATTGTGTACTTTTGTGTGACTATAGCCTTAGATTAACAGAGAGAGTCTGTAGTTCAATATTCGTGTGGGTGCCCTTTCAATTGTTTTTCGCTTTAATTTTTGGTTTCGTATGATTCCTATTTTAGAATACATTAAAAATTACGCCTATTACGTTAGCGGGCTTGATATGAATACCAGAACCAGAAGGTCAGTCATAGTATAAATTATACTGGTTTGTCTGAGTTTACAATTGTTTTCAAAGCACAAAGAATGTATGAGCCTCTCCCGCCATGGTGAGAAATGCTGTTGTATTAAGTAAGCTCTATTCAAACTGTATATTTCTAAAATATAAGAAAAATAAGTTACTCGTTTTTGGAAAAAAATATTATAAAATAACGCAAACAAATTTCAGTATGTAGGTAGCATGTTGGTTTTCATTCTGGACTCACACTCACAGTTTTTAATGTTTGTCAATATAGCTAAATTAGGCGAAATAAAACGACTCAATTTTAGTTTAATTTTGAATGAAAAATAAGACAATTAAAATTTTTTTTCCTATTGATTTCTGTCATAATTTAGCATTTTTATGTAGGTATTATTATTATAATTTATGTTAAATACTTGCTAAAATGTCTGGTTAGAATTTACGAAAAATCGTCTACTTATTAACTATATTTTGACCTCGATTTTCAAATTAAATTAAAATGGAAATAATGTAAAAGAATTTTATATACACGGATTCACATTTATCAATTTTAAATGATTCAAATTTTATTACATATTTCACCCTATATATGAATAATTTAGGGAGTGCAAAATGTATTCCTTTATCGTATAAACTTATATGTTCCAGTTTAAATTTAAATTACTAACAATAATAATAAATAAGTTTGTAAAGTTTTTATATTTAGTTATTAAGAATTAAAACCATTATTATATATTTTGTTTAAACACTAGAAAATAGACGTATTCGCAGAGTAGCTCACATTTTTTCCTGGACTAAAATAGCTTGATGGAAAAATATTCCGACAAATCGAAAATCAGCAAAAAATTGTAGATGAAATGGCAGTTTATAAAACTGAAGGGCATTTTAAGCTTTATAACCGTTTCATCAGAAATCGAAAAACTCGGGCATTTCATTATATTTATATGTTGTATCCTAACGTAGGATATTCACAGGAACTATAAGAAATACAATATTTGGAATGATTCTTAAAACATAAAGATACAAAAGTTATAAAAGGGTGTTGAATGAATTAAAAAACTAGAGATTTTAATGTATTTTGAAGTAAATGTGAAATATCTTTTATTTCGTCAAAATTTGATTAGGCATATTTAAACGGAAATTAAAATTTGGTGAAGATTTGTATAACTAGAAAAACTTTAGTAATTCGATAATTGCCATTTTACGATATTTGTTTCAAATTTTTAATCAGAGTATAAAGAAAAATAAAAATATTCAGTTTAATTGATAAAGAAATATATTCTTGATTTAAATTGAAAATAGTCATGTTGCTCTATTGAAAACTACAATGAACTAAGTGAGTTTAAAAAGTGCCTGTTATAGAATTCCCAGTGATATATTGATTTGAATTAATTAAGATGATATTTAAACAGGAAAAACTAAACGCCTTATAAATAGAATCTGTGTTATATTTAAAATCTTTAAATTAGACCGTACAACTAAAATAATAAATTTTTTTGTATCTCTCTTAGGTTCTCAAATAAAGTAATGCACAATCTTATGTTATGTGGACCATCCTCAACATATATATATATATATATATATATATATATATATATATATATATATATATATATATATATATATATATATATATATATATATATATATATATATATATATATATATATATATATATATATATATATATATATATATATATATATATATATATATATATATATATATATATATATATATATATATATATATATATATATATGTGTGTGTGTGTGTGTGACAAATTATAAATCGCCAAATGTTAGTGTGGAATTATTTATATCGAAGCATCAGAAACTAGAATGGGAAATATTTACCATTTCACCGCTGAAATGAGTATTTCTTTAAACTGACAGGATTATGCGTTCTGGGCCGGAAGTGCGATTGGCCCGCGGGGGGTCCGCGCGCGCCAATGTTCACCGTCGACACGCCTTCCGGTCGGCAGGTTGAACTGTTGAAAGATAAATAAGCAAATATGGATGGATTTTAGCCGACATAAATTAAGCATAGCCCATTAAAACAATAGCTTTCGAAGAGAGCAACATCTGAGTTAAATATTTACAGGCAAAAAAGAAATATCCCGAGTATTTTGCAGACATTTAAAATGGAAGAGGCGTTATTCACTATATTATATTTAGATATGCTCTATATTATTATATTATGTACATAAAAAGTGTTATACATATTCTTGATTAAATTTTGTATTGTATACAATGTATAGAAATCATAATTGGTCCAAAAATTATCAATATCTAAATGAAAAAATAAGTTGTTAATTGCCCAACCACATTTGCTAAAAACAACCTAGTTTGTAAAATATTTTTAAATATTTAGAAGAGTGTGTAGTAGTGTAATAGTCGAACCAGGCATTAGAGTTTTTTAAGAGTGTTAAATACATATGTTTTTTAGAACTCCATATTGAAATTTAGATCTGGATCATTAAAAAAGGCTTTATATATTTAATTTTAAAGGTGTTACTAGAAATATATTTGTCAAGCAATTTCAGGCTATTACAGATTTTTGGAAAAACTGGTTGATCAAGATTTTCTATAAAATAGAACTCATTATTGGAATCATTTACATTATTTTCCGAAGAAAACCACATATGAGTTTAGCATTTACAGGAATACTATAGTCTTTGTGCTTATGTTCATGTTTTTTGTTTTTAGTTTTGTAGCCTGATGATGCGACTTAGTCGCGAAACCGGCTGCTAATATAATAAACAATTTTTCTTTTGAGTAAATTAGACTTTTTCTTCATCTGTGCGTACTACTTGAAAATCACCACCCAAATATGGACATTCACATTCAAGAAATACTATGTTATTTTGGAAACATTTAAAGTTGAAGAGTCCATATTTACATGTGTTATATTGATATATGCTACAGATTATTATAATATATACACAAAAATATAATACAAATTTGACAGATATAAAATGTAGAGAAGCGTTTCGGGCCCTCTCGAGACCCACTAAGCAATATATATTATAACTTAATCGGTAATTAGAGTAGAGAAAAAAAATTATATATATATATATATATATATATATATATATATATATATATATATCTGTATTGTATATGCGTTAAGTTAATAGTTTCTTCCGGGAGCATCCGCAGGCAGTAAAAAAGGTATTTTCGTCCGATATTTTAGGTTGCTGCAAAATAATCTTTTTCATCATTTGGCAGTTGAAAATTGTGTAGTGTCTAAAAATCGTTATGTTGTTTTTTTAAACCTATAATGTGACAGGAATACAATTATTGACCTTTAAAACTTTTGTTTGTGGTGAGTTTTATGAATGTTAGTTTACATGTATAATTGACTCCCTATTGCGCTTTTTTTACAGACGATTTTTTCTGCAGAAGATCGTACCTAACCGAAACGTCAAAAAAGGAATAAAAAATCAACAGAAAAAAAAACTTTGTTTCTAACCCTGGATCTTACATTCCCAAGAACTAAAATCCTAATATACATATAATATATATATATATATATATATATATATATATATATATACATATGTTTAATTTACTCGGGAAATACTCTACCGAAATACAATACCTTCAAAACATTTTTCGGTTGGGAAAAAATAAAAAATATTTCCTAGCTATTTTCTTTCAATTCGAGCAAAGCTATCACCAAGTGCTGAAAAAATTCCTCCTCCTTCGACGTCGGGATTTTTTCAGTTTAGAAATTTCAGTATTTAGAACATAACTACCCACCAATTTTTTTCAGAAAAAATTTTCTGCCCCAGTTATATTTCTTATGAAAAAATTGTAATACAAAATTGCAATTAAATTTTGCCGGATATACAATTTATAGAATCGGTTTGAGTTCTTGCAAGTGAAGTTGGTATTATAAATATTATGTAGGTTTTAAGTATGTATGGCATAGTTTGTTTATATATAATAATAGTGTTTACTGTTAGTAGTTTAAATTTTCATATTCAGTAATGATAATTTTCGTTCAAAAATTATTAATATCTAATTGCAAAAATAATTTGGTAATTACCGAACCATATTCATCAAACATGACCTAATTTGTTTGTGAAATATTTTTACAGATTTAGAACATTTGTAAATACTTCTCATTAACAGATAGACCAGGAACTAGAGTTTTTGAATAATTTAAAATGCACATGTTTGTTTCGAATTCTATATACAAATTGTGTCATTACAAATGTTTGATATGTTTATTTTTAAAGGTATTACTGAAGAAAATATGTGAAAACTATAACCAGACTATCCAGAATTTACATGTTTCCTGTAAAATTTGAGAATTTGCTATACAACAGAATTCATCATTGGAATCATTTACATTACTTTTCGAAAAAGTAAAATCTGAGCTAAATATTTACAGATAAAATTCGAATTCCAGAGTATTTTCTGCAGAGACCTTTAAAATTAAAAAGTTCTTATTTACTATATTTTTATATGCTACAGATTTATTAAAATATTTACGAAAACATATTTGTGATTAAATTTTGTCAGATATTCAATCTATAGAAACTGTTCGGCTCTCAGCAAGGAAAAACTGATATTATAAAAATCCATGCAACTTACTTTTCCTTAAGTGATATACGTTTAGATATAATAAAGTGTTTATTACGATAATAATATCTATCTATTCAGCAACTCTAAATTTAGTTCAAAAATTATTAATACCCTAATGCAAATTAATTTTTTAATAGCAGAACTGTATGCCAACATTTAAATATTTTTGTGGCTTGCTTGATGTTATATTTTGTGCAACAATTTTTACTGATCTAATCTGATCACACATTTTAGGGGCCATGTTATCTGATAATGTCTCTCCAAGTTCGCGACTCTTTTATTTATTGATCTGCTTAAACATATTTTCATAAATAATATTTACTAAATACGTGCTAAACTTAAACTATGACTTAATATTTTTTCCAATTAAACTGCGAGTTATATTTTTCACATTTAAACTTGAACATATCTCAACTGATTGTTTTTTAGAATCATAAATATTTTGCTTTAAGCTAACAGTAATTTATTTTAATTGTTGAAAAGAATTTAAAAGTTTTTAAATTCTACTTTAAACCTTCTGATACGAAACAAACCAAATTGTAACTTTAAAGGTTCTTTCCTAAATTGGATAGTTCCTAAATTATTTATCAGATAAAACCTGTGATATTTTAACTGCATGTACTTAGTGTTTCCCATATTAATGCATGTTATAATTTATAAGTGTAAGATAGAATTTAAGGTGTAGCTTCGAAAATGCGAAACTTATCTTACTGGAGTAGTTGCATTAGAAGCCCATGCAATTATTTATAAATATTGAAAGTTTAAATTTTGTTTAACTGGTCCATGGTAAAGAATGTACATATATTTGTGGTATTTTGTAACTACCATAATTATAAATCATTTCTGCAACTAACATTATCGAGGAGCGTAGTACGTCGCGGTGGAATAAGATTTTTCTAATTGTTTATAACTTTGTTTAAACAAAATTTTAATTGTTGCTAAATTTGTAAAACTTTTAACCACACTTGTTGACTGTTAATGTCTTTCGTTTGTAAAATTCTTTTGATATTAACGCAAAAAAATTGTATTTTAATTTAAAGTAAGCTTTTGGACGTATACAATGTTTGCCAATTACAAATAGCTGATTGCTACCTGATGTAGTAATTAGTGTTTACTTTTGCCTTTAAAAGATCAAAAGGATTACTAGATAAGCTCCCGAATGGAGTTATCCCTTTTATAACGTTTTGTTGAAAAGAGGAAATAGATTCCCACCAAAAACAATAAAACATTTAATACTCACAAAGATCCATTTGGACACTTGTTAAAAATTTAAACAAATTTTTGAAATTTTACTTGTAAGTTGTGTTGTTGTCCCTAGGATATTTTTTTGTAAACAAATTTCTTTTAACACAAAGCAGTCGTTAATAAGTTTTGTGCTTTACAAAGATATTAAATATAAACTCCTGCTTAGTTGAACAAACTCTTTCGGACTTAAACTGCGAAGAAAAATATCCTAATTTATGTCAAATATTTTTACCAATTTAGAATAGTGTCTAGAAACTTTTTATTAAAAGTCGGACCATAGTCTGGAGTTTTTTAAGAGTTTAAACTGCATTTTTTTAGAAATTCGTTTCTTGTAAAAACTGGTTAATCTGGAATTTTCTTTAAAACAGATCTTTTCATTGGAATAATTTGAATTGGCTCTTTTATGCTCGGTTTTATTTGATTTTTGAAATTTAATACGGCAATCTGATTAAAATGTAAAATATACTTTTCTTTTTCACCCATTGTTTTAGGACAACCTTTAATAATTTATTTTACTCCAAAGTGAACAAAAACTATAATTTTAATAATGTACGTTCTCCTCTAATAGTGTATTTGTCTGATGTTTGGTCACTGTTTACGGAAATAAAATTCTTAACTTCAACTGAAAGTAAAAAATTATATTCAATAACATAGAAAAATCATATCTTTTTTAATACTAATACTAAAAATGTAGCAATTTTTCTTAGCGTAAAAGAATATTTTATGAATATTGAATTGAAATTAATTTAAAAATAATAAATTTCAACCTAATTTTAGACCGATACATTAGGAACACTTAGTGATAAAAATAAAAAGTGAAAACTGCAATTCATTGGGCATTATTCTTCTATCTCTTAGGCGACTCTTCTTTTTTTTTAAATAAAGAACCATTTTGATCCAGGCGCATGTTTCCAAACTTAAGTTTCATGTAGGCGTTCCAAAAGCAAAGTTGTCTGGTATTGTCCCAAGCATCACATAAGACCATTTTAAGAAATGAATTGATACTGTTCGAACGCAGATGTATGTTTACAAAAATCAGATATCTTAAATAGCAAAGCGGTGAGGCATAAAACAATAATGTACGTTTTTATAAGTATGTAGATATACCGGATGTTTCAAAAGAACCGAAACGATTAAATATCTGACTTAAAGGTATCAAATTTAGTACACATAGCTACTGATCATATCTGATCTGATGATAAAATTGGCACCATTTTCGCAAAAAATAAATAAACTTCATTTTTGTAACTATAACCACATATCTATTTATATTAGATTTATTTAAATAATATGATAAAGTCTCTAATTTATTTGTTTTTCAAATTGTGACAACATAACATTTTTTAACGTTTTAATATTTCTATATCCAATAACCTTAGGCATAATAAGTTAACTGATGATATTGTCAATATTTCCAGGTTTACCAGATTAGCTGAAAATCAGAACATTTATTTTTTAAATATAACTTTATGTCTATTTTTATTACTTACAAAACCTCTTGTCTATATTAGTATAGCTCAATAACGTAACATTTCTATTTCATTTCTTTTTCTTCAATATATGGTAACATAGCAATATATCTCAATACATGCTGCACATAGATATGCCGAATTTGCTACCGGGATATAGTTGATCATGGCTGATCCGATGATTGCAATGTTGCCAAATTGACCGGTTTTCCAGAAATTAGTAACAATTTATCTTTTAATAAAATAGTTAAGTCACTTATTTTTCAGAATATGACTATGCCTCATTTTCGTAACAAGTACCAAAATCTTAGATTTTTAAGCACATACTAAATTTAGATGCACTTAATTTAGTACAAGGGGGTTAGTGATCATTCAATAATATTGTTGTCCATGTTGCCATATTTGCCAGTTTCGAAGGAATTAAATAAACTTGTTTTTTTATGCAACTGCGATCGTAAAATGTATAAGCCAGACAAATCAAGTTTGGTACACGTAGGTTATTAATCATGTCGGAATCATTAATATATTTATATGCTGTGTGGTTTTTTTTAACAGGATAATATGGAGAGGTAAGTACAGACCCTTATTCATATTGGCAGTTGTAATCGAAAACAATAAAAATGCTAATGCTAATGCTAAACAAAGATTAATGCAACTAAAAAAAATTGTAAAGAGAATGGGAGATGGGCTAGCACTAAAAAGTACACTTAGTTTATTTGAAATTGGTAATAATATTGCTGATCAATAATCTGCGTATATCAAATTTAGGGTATATAAGTCTCGAAAGATTTTAAAGTACATTTTACAGGAAATAAAATCGTCCAACAATTTGAATTTATTGAGAAATAGATTAATTTTTACTTCTTTCGTAAAAGGGTTGTATTCGTAAAAAAATCACCCTCCGAGATGTGTTTACATCTTTAGGTTTCATGGTCCCTAGATGCTGAAAAACATGTTTTCACAATTCCGTCGGTCTGTCTGTCGGTCTGTCTGTTCGCGGCATAGCTAAAAAACTACTTATCCGATTGACTTCCAATTATACCTTAAGTTTTAATGTAAAAAAGGGTTATATGTATGTAATTTAAAGTTAAATATTTTTATTCAGTTTATTTGTTTTGTCAATCTAAACGCAACAAATAATCCGAACACATTTAAAAACTAGTAAAACTGCTATACTAATTCAATCAAAATTAAATATGATATACTTACATTAACATTCGTTGAGTTATTGGAAATTAAATTATGTTTATGGGACAAAACTCATAAAGAATATAAAGTTAATCAATCACGAAATAATAGCTGGCGTCAAATCCGCGAGTTTAGTATATATGAAGCATTATTTTTGAACTAAATTCAAAGTAAAAAACCTGCCTAGTTAATATTCAGGCACTCCTTATATATTATGCCTCATCAAACCAAATTATTTTTTTTGCAATACTTAGGATCATTTATTTTTCTAGATAACTAGATAGAAATCTATATGCCGTTGGGAGTCACTCGGATGTAAGTTTTGCACCATGAATGCATCTCAATTTAAATTTTTGAAACTTCCATATTCCAGAAGATTCTATAACACTGGACGACAAAACACTAACTTGTTTTCTTTGGTGTAAAGTTTGCTGGGCTAGTAAAAGATTCAAAATTAAGTAGGTTTCTTTTCAATTTAAAGGAGGACTCAAACGACTGGTGTACTTGACAAATAATCGCCACTTGTAAAACTTGTCATGTCGTGTCCATGGTCTACTTGTACAAATATTCGGCACTTGTTTATTTGCCATTGGTTGTCGGTAAATATGGCACAAGGGTGATGTGTAAATGCGTTCAAATGCTTGTCACATACACAAGTATACACATATTTGCTAAATGCACAATTAATTGTTTATCTGTCAAATATGCCAGCCGTTTGGATCTGCCTTTAAAAATGTAATGTTATAAAGGTGTCATCGTTTTGGATACCTACAATTAAAAATACTGCCAACTTTATAAAAATATATTTTAGGAATCAAGAAATTACACTTACCTTAAAAAATGTAGAACTGACGAATCATTAACTTTTTTGTTAGATTGTGCTAAAAGCATTTTATTTTTAGAAATGTCTTCAAATAAACATTTAAAATGTGACTAATCAAGCTTACAAACAACTCAGCGGCTTTTGACAAGTAATTTAAATGACTTATTTAACATGATAAATCAATATTCTTTTGTTATTTATATGCGGTCCCAGCCTTCTACAAAAAAGTAATCTATTTCTCAAAAAATGCAAACGATTGGGCGACATTACAAGAAAAAGTTAGACAATAATACATTTTTGAAAAGGTTATTTTGAACTTCAATTTCGCACTGTATCTCGGAAACAAAGTGCGCTATAAAAATTCTGCAATTTCACGGCAAAAACGTCAATCCTGTATTTTTGCTAATACAGGCCGAAACCAATAAAAACAATGAAAATAGGATACCCTATACATTTCAAAACATTTGATTTTTTTCTTGTTGTGTTCCCAAAAATTTAAAGGCTAACAATTCTAGGTACTCTAGTTTAAAAATTGTCATACGTTAATTTTTATCTTTCGTTCTCATTTTTAGTCAATTTGAAGACAACAATATATGAAAGTAAATTGGTACACTGATATTACTTGTTTCATTTCCTATAAAATTCTTTTTTTTTACTGCAGCATGGCCCTTGTAAATTTAACATTACATTATATGCAAAGTAGTTATACAAATAGTAAGATTGTGTAAAAAATTGCTTTTAAATTAAATAAATTATTGCTGTAGTCGAAGTTTGTAAAGGAACTTTTTGGCTTGTTCATAAAATACACTAATAAATAGATTAAGAATTTGTATATCTCAATGTATATATTGTTGTCTACGTATGTCTACGATTGTTTTATATACTCAATATCAACAAAAGCATTTTTAAACAAAAAAAGGGTTAAATCGTGATACACATTAACTTTTTAAAAACGCGTAGTAAGGAGTTTAATACTACGTTTCTATTTAGTTATTTTCAAATCTGAAGTTTTTTCTCTATCTGCCATCATCGATTGTTAGTGAGAAGGGCCACCGGGAAACCTGACAAGAAGGACTCCAGTAACAGTGTCAAAAAAACAATGTAGGTAAGTAGCAAAACCTTTTTTAGAGCAAGTTTAACAAGAGACCTATTAGACAGAGTGGAAACAATAGCCGCTAGAGTCTGAGTTAATACTTGACTTGAAATCAAAGCTCCAGACCCATATTATGTTGTCATTTTTGACAGTTTCACAGCTGTCAATTCTTAATCTAAAAATATGTGTATCCAAAGTACTGTGTAGTACGCAAAATCCTAAATAGATACCTTTTAAAATACCGTTTAAATGTTGGACTAAAAATTAGCTTCAACATTGTTATATATTTTTATCGGAATGACACCTAAACCATTTTGTCAGCCCTTAGAAGTTATAATTTTCTATAAATCACTAAAAACCCCACCTACTAACAAAATCCCAAATCGATATGCAAAAAAAATATAATAATAAAATGATTGTGTTTTATTATTTTTTTTAAATTTTTTAAAGAGTTGTTTTACCCCCTAGAATAAATAGTTAAAAAAAAATTATCTACAAAATATAAAAGAGATTGGCGTTTTTCCACCTCTTAAAAGAAAAACTTAAAATTTTAATTTTGTTTTTAGCTACATGTTGCATCTTAGAATTATGACTCTAATAAAATTTGCCTTTGTATTCAAAAAAGGAAAACAAGTTGTTCGGTTTTACTACTTTTTTAAAAGAGTTAAGCGTTATGGATATAAAAATTATTTGTATGTTTGGGGATTCTTGTATTTCTAAAGCAACCCTGTATAGTGTAGAAAATATTTAATATAGAAAGACATAAAAGAAATTCGTCATCTTTAACCCTTTTTTTCAGCTAACCGCTCTACAATAAAAATATTTTCGTTTTTTGGCAACTGCTTCATATCTCTATACCGACTAATGTAGAATAGAAAAAGCATTATGGACAAAAAAAGAAATTGAACGTGTCTTAAAAGTGATAAACGCCCTTGAAGTATTTTTTTCGCTTTCAGGGGGCAGTTTCATCCTTCTAATCTACCCCACATAATGAAAAAATGTTTATGTATACAAAATGATACAATATATTTCACGTTTTTCACGTGCCTCACTGTTTTTAGGCAGGTTTAATGCCTCTAGAATATATATATATATATATATTAATTTACCCTGTATATTTGAAAACATGTTTTTATTTAAAAAAATAAAACATGCTTCTATTTTATATAATAATACTTTCTCGAATAATTTTTTTGTATAATGGAAAAAAATTTTGTTGTTAGTAATTAAGCATTTCCCCGTTTTTCGAAATATTATGTGTTTTTTAAAATATAGGTAAATAAAAAAAAAATGCAAAATCTACGTCAATGACTTCCACAATTTTTTATGTCAAGACAATTACTTCATCTATATCTGTTTTGACTGTTATCTTTTTGTGCGTTCTCAAAATATGAACTGTTTACATTATATAACATTTAAAAATATCGAAGATATATCTTCGTTTCTACTAGCTTGCGAGATTTGACCCAGACTATTTTAGGTGCAAATTTAAAATAAATTGTTATTGTAACTCTTTGAAGGTCACCGATGATGATTATAAGTCAGAATAAGCATAACGCAACAGCTTTAGAAATTACAAAAAGCGGCGACTTTATATACCCAGAACATAATGTTAAAATTAAATTACTTAGAACCGTATTGCTTAACACCCCGTATACAAATATATATCACGAAACCAAATAACATATTGGTCAGTGATATATACGCCATATGTTTAAAGCAAAAAATAAGAATTAATTACTATTAAGTCCTGCGGATATCAGAAAAAGCGATAATTATTCCGAACCTACGTGACCAGCCCTACTAAACATACTGTAAGAAGCATACATTACTTACTCTTAACTGAAAGAGAGAAATTTAAATTTAAAAAAAAAATTAAATTTAAATCTCCACACCATCCATGTATTTAGTATTTTGAATGATAACGAACTTCATTTCGAAAATAACATACCTGCTATAACTTTAACTTATTGTAATATTATATTATGCCAGTTAATACAATACAACTGGCAGAGCCGGGCCTACTTGAAAAAGTTATAAATTTAATGGCAAATGGAAGAATAATACTCGAAACTAGCTTTCACCGAATTTTTTGACTTGAGATAAAAAAAATGTAAATTTATATTAGGGGCAAGATGGAATTGTTAAAATATTTAATCGTTTTTATTTCAGGATGTACCCTTACGACTTTACGAAGGGCCAAAGAATGACAAAGAGAATTCGTGCACGCTGCAATTCAAAAAATTCTCAAAATTCATTCCAAACCCTGACCGAGCTGATTTTCAAACCAATCTCTAGAAGAGATAAAGACGTTTCTTTGTGTATTTACTTGATTCGCCTAAGATCAACAGTTTATATGGTACAGGGCTAAACGTAAAACTAAAGGGAAATATATGAAAACAATACTGAAATTTTATTTCTAAATGACTCGACTTGTATAAACCGGAGAGTAATTTTGGCGATGTGGTTTTTCAATCCCTCGAGGGATATTTGGGGTCCTATAAACCATTTTTGTTCCTCGTTCCTCTTCTCGAAAAAAATAGTGACATATGGGAAAATTGAAAAGGCAGATACAGTTTTTTTTTAGTTTTTTTTTGCATTTCGGCATTTGAGGTATAGTTATCCCATATTGATTTTGAATCTCCTTTATATTTCCCGATCAAACCCCTTTTTACCTTGACAAAGTAGTTCAGGCCTTAAAAGTTACCCGATTTTTTAAAAATTAACCACAGCGATATTTATTTTGAACCATTGAGCTTTCTAAAAGAGTGCCCATATTGGACGCCATACCAGCCTTATTATAAGACCCAACGAAATCGTGTTTATACCAAAAGAAGCCCCCATTTATCCTCTACGGTCGACCTAATAGAAGCGAATTTCCCCGACGTACTGTTATTGAGCAGGGGCACTTAGAAAGTACAAACCACAAATTTCAAAAATTTCCGGTCCAAAAACAGAAATGCGCAGAGGGTAACAACAGCCGCGTGTGGCTATTGTAAAAAGGTCCGAAATACTTCAGTTTGACGTAGTTTTAAAATAGTATCTTGTGCATAAGAGCCGAAAAGTTTCGTGTCACAAGCCGAAGGTGAGTTCACTAAGAACACGAGTATGAATGTGCTTTTCACACGTGTTTCATATTATACTTTTTCTACGACTGCATAGGAAACTTTTTGAAAACTAATTTAATAATAAAATTATAATGCATAGCATCCTTGCGTTAAAAATGTTTCATTTCCCGCTATGTGATGTCAATGGCAATAGTATGTCTCACAGTCTGTCATGGCGCTACTAGTCAATAGCTGAACTAGTTAGGAAGTGTGCATTGTGAACTTACGACTGAAATGTATGGTTAAAAATAGGGGTTCGCGAGACCTTGGATTTTTAAAACTAATTTTTCTGGAAAAATATAATTTTTATTTTATTTGCAATTATGCCAACCACTCAGCAAAAAAAATGGAAATTCTGGAAATTCCGGTTATACCGTTTGTTTATTTTGAATGTGGCACACTATGAGTTATTACATTTTTAGATTCTACGAGAAATTTTATACACTTATGTAGGAGCATATAACTGAGTTATTTTGAGCGACTTCCAAGCAATAAACAGCAAGTAGGCATTTTTTAGTTTTGAAAGGTTATAGAAGTTTAGTTTAGTTTAACTTAGCCTTGACCGCTTTCACTTTCTTGCATAGTTTAACTTTTCATAATCGTTTCATTTGACATTAGTTTTCAATTATTAAATACTTCTGGTCAAACCCGAAGTTGATATCAAAAGATAACAAGAGTAACGAAAGGAAAAAGGCAAAAAGTGCAAACGGTTTCACGCAATTTAAACTGTTTGAAAGCTACGTCCTTTTAAAGATGAAAATGCCGATTTTAAGTTATTTGTTTATTTCTCGAAAATCACTCAAGAAAACTCATAATAAACATAGGACATGATATACAAAAAATTTTTGACGTTTTTCCTAAAATCTAAAAGGAAATAAAACACCGTGGTTCATTAAAACAAGTAGACATCTACTTTCGGTACAACCGGAAGTGCCAGATTCTTCACAATATTTTAGATGAATGGCCGCCTTCGACAATAATATCTCTCAACGGGGTCGACTGATTCCTATTTTGTCAAAAATATTCTTTTATTGAATTAGAATCTTGTGTTTGATTTCCTGAATAATTTACATGAATAATATTATTACCCAATATTGGTAACTGATAATAGTTAAATATATTTCAGATTTCAGCTAAGTATAATAAATACTGTTAAGTGAAACTGAAAAAATTCAAAATCTCGAGTCCGAGACAAGAGCGAGACCATCCATGGTCTCGGTCTCGACATCAAGTTCGAGATCGAGACCAAGGTGGTTTTCAAGACCGAGACCGAGACTAAGCTTGTCTCGATCTCGGTCTTGTGAACCCATAGTTAAAAATGACTTTCATTAAGTTTGCGAGAAGTGAAGTTCAAATTTGACGTTTTGAAATTCAGCTATAACAATAATAGAAACATAACCGGCAGCAGTCTACAAATTAAAATTAAAAAGAATTAGTTAATTGCCTATCTAAAACAACTTTTATTTCTTTTTAGATACCTTTTTACATATCATATAAAGTGTAGGAGCTTTTATAAGAACAAATGTGACACATACATACTTTTCACATACTAGTTTTACAGTTTATGAATAAATAGTGACAAGAGTAAAAAATAAATTATCTCAAAAAGTTATAAAAAGAATTTCATAGTAAAATCAGGTTTAAACAAGTGAAACAACAACATGCAAAAGATAATTTTTGGCTCATTTTTATTTATTGTTTTTTATTTTCATGAAATGTTTCGAAATTGATTCTAACTCAATGGGAACATATTATGTAGATTTTTAATTCAAAATTGATGTGTGATCAGAGTGAACAGCATTACTAAGCATTATAATGTAAATATTTAGAAATCCACAATGCTATTTAATTCTAGTTTAGAAATATACTATCAAAATAATAGGTTTTGTAGAATTTAAATGCTTTAAAATTAAGATATCTTAATCTGTGGACACAGACACGTGCGAAATAAGTTTGATCAATATCAAATCAATCTACGTAAATATTTTTCTAAATTAAAAATCAACCGAATTATTAACGAAAACGAAAGGAAGGCCTACGTTTACCTTACAAACCCCCGCAGGGGCGGAAACAGGCGTGTCTTCCCCTCTCTTCCGTCAATGCTTCTTTGCAGGTATGTAACGGCTTTTCGGCTTTTCGAATACTTTGTTATTTCCTGCTGCCCCAGCTTAGCAGGAGCATCTATAATTAAATAATAACTACACATTTATTTCGTCAAATACTAGTGAAAATGTTGCGTATAAAATAAGTGAATATTAGTACACTCATTTATTTTTTTTAAATAAATTGATCATGTTTCTAGTAAAATGAATGAAGATCAAGAAGTGCCAGTGTCATCTAACCAAAGTGAATTAGGCAGACCATTGGTGAGTAAAAAATATTTAAAACATATGTCACTCCCAAGTTTATAAATCCATTAGAATCAGAACATTTGCGTTAAGAAATATCTAATTTTTGACAGTTAAAAATATATGACATTTTTTCTTTTTCAATTTTTAATACATACTGCGACACATAACATGTAACCACATCAAATTATATCTGGCTATCAATATATCAACAAAGTTAAGGAAGCAAAATAATATTGCCCATATACTTTCCTATGTATTAATTGTTTTTGTCTGCCTTTTTTTGGACGTTTTACTCTTAGTCTGGAAATAAATAGTATTGGAAATAATCTGTTATTTTTATCTGCAAATATTTATTTAGATAAATATATATTGTAGTTAACCTATATTAAAAACCGTAATTTTTAACATGTCGAATTTTCCTACTTCAAATTAATGCCTTCTTAACATAGAATGAAAGCTTTCACGGCTGTGGTCAATTAATAAATCATGGTTCTTGGGATTAGACCGTGTCAAAATGGAATCACTGAATGTGCTCCGATCTCGTACAGTAAAGATCCCTGAATATGCCTAGCGTAATGGACGGCGAAACGTCGAAAAGTGATTCCATTTCCATTTTTAAAGTGTTGCGTATAAATAAGTTAATATTAGCATATTACTTTTTTTCTTAACTTGATCTTGTTCTAGTAAAATGAATGAAGATCAAGAAGTGCCAGTGTCATGAATCCAAAAATAAAAATTAATAATACTACTTAATCCTAATTCATAATTTGCGGTTTAGTTCAATATTGTGTATTATAAATATCTGAAGTGATAAAATCGCTGCTTTTTGGTAATTTTAGATAATCAAGAGCTTAACGAAGCATTTAACTAAAAATTATGAATCAATGTGGCGATCTTAAGAAATTAAATTTAAATTTCACATTTTCTAATAATCTAAACAAACCCGAACAAGAAATGTGATTTTTATGCAAATAGTTCTATCCTGAAATATTTAACAATGAATCCACTTAAGAAAGATGTTTCAAATATACGCTTTGCATATATCTCTCCGTATATTCGAGATCTGAATTTTTAAAAATTCAATGAGGTCAGATTTATTCCCTCTGCCTGTTTTCTACGTCAAACGCCAAATTAGTTTTTTTGCAAAATTTGTACGAACGCTCCGATATTCACCAAAGAGGTCTCCGAAGCGTTCGTGTGACTCTAAGTAAAAACTGCAGAAAAGTTTTTTTAAATTTATTTTAATTATTATTTTTACATATATATATTATTTATGTTTAATGACCTTGAAAATAGGGCTAGGTTATTTAGATCGTTGGATCAATATACCTTATCATTTTATGTACAGGGTGTCCAGATTTCGGTGGTTTTTGGGGTATCTCGGTTATTTGGAGAGATACAGGGTTGCTGTTTTCACTATGCTTTTTAGATTACTACCATATAAACTATAATAATTTTAATTACGTGGAAACGTAATTAAAATTTGTATGGCCCTCTTTGTTTCTAAGATACAGGGTGAAATTGAAAATGTTACATTTTAGGACCCCCTGCGTATCTTTATCGTTATCGTTTAACTTATCAGAAAAGTAAAAAGTAGTTCTAAGGTAGTTTTTTACATACAATCAGGGGTGCATTTTACGTTTTTTTTTATGGGTAGTCACGGACACTCTATATATTTTTAAATATTCTGTTCTTGTTTTTCAAAAACGTATAACACTCTATGTTTATGTCCAGTATTAAATGCAATATTAGCACTTTTTATTAAAAAAAAATCTTAGTAGGCCCAGACGGATTTAAATTTTCACTTTTTAATACATACTTATTGGCAACTTAAATGATTTCCAACTACTGACAACTAGTACAGTACCTACTAATTCAATCAAAAACTTAAAAACCTAACAAAAAACTAAAACATATTTTTACAGACATATAAAAATGAATCTAGAAGTATTAATAGCTAATTTATTTATAAATATTGTTCAATCTGTTGGTCGCCATATCTCACACAAGTTTCGCACATAGGGCCTATTATCCTCAAGGCATTAAAAATATTAATTGGCCGCCGCTGTAAGTCTCTGAAGGACTCTTCAGCAACATTTATCAACTCTCCTATTGTTTGATACTGGCTAGTATAAATTTTATTTTGAAGGTATCCCCACATAAAGAAATGCATTGGGAATCAGGTGACCATTGGGTTCAATCCAGTGGCCAGGAAAGTTTGCGTCTAGATAGTCTCCCACTATTTAGGCATTATGTCCAATTGCTGCAAATCGAGATCACTGAGTCGCGGTAAAGGAACATCTTCGGTTATTTGCGCAATATCTTAAGTATTGAATTGCAGTAAGGGTGCCGTCATAGATTTTATAGACGATTTTGCTTCCAAGAATGCAGCACAGAACATTAAATCCAAACCAGCCTTGTCTTTCACGTGAAAATATAACATGTTTATTTCATTGAGACCAAACCCTATCATTATGCTGGTTCAAAATAGCAGCACTGGTAAAATGCGCCCCATCGGACCATATAACTGTTTTTTCAAAATTAATGACCATGTCCCGCATTGACAAATACCAATTGGCATGCTCTAGTCGGCGTTTTGCATCACCAGGATGTAAGTTTTGTACCAAATGAAATTTATATGCTTTACACTGGTGTTTTTTTAAAAATTCTTTGAACCCTGGATTTAACAACGCCCATAGAAGTTTCAATTTTTCGACAAGAATTAATTGGAATTGCCTCGACCGCAGCCAACACATTTACTTTGTTAATATCGCAATTTTCCTCAACAAACGAGCCATGTTTAATTAAATTTGATTTTGTTCTTAAAAAATTATTTTATCTGGTTGCCTTCTTTCTGGATAGCTAGAATGAGAAAAATATGTATCTGTAATATGTAATATTACCTGTTTAAATATAGTTCCAGAGCTTCATCTGCATTTTCGTCGCATTGGATATAAGTGACGAGCATGACGTATTTTTCATAATTTTTGAAAATTTCATTATTTACCATTTGAGAAATATCATGTTATTAAAAATCAAGAAAAAATCGAGAAAAAATACAACAAAGACGTTCGGTATTTCCACACAACCTATTTTTGTTGTTTCAAATTCCAGCTTGGTCTACTATGATTTTTTAATATAAAAAGTGCTAATATTGGACTTAATATATTTTTGAAAAGCTTGTAAAAACAAAAATGGAATATTTATAAATATATAGGGAGTCCCGTTTAAAGAAATTAACTTTGGGTCATATCATAAAAACGACTACCCACAGCAAAAATCAAAATACACCATTGGATTCTACATAAAAAATTATCTTAGAACTACTTTTTATTTTTCTGATAAGTTAAACGATAACCAAGTTACAAGGGGATCCCAAAATGTAACATTTTCAATTTCACCCTGTATCTTAGAAACAAAGCAAGCTATGAAAATTTTAATTATGGCATCTTCCGTTTCACAAAAAAGTAGCACCCTGTATCTCTCCAAAGAAACTGGGGCACCCTGTACTTTATGTGTGTTTTTTTATTTGAACTTGAATATTCAGCAAAAGAATTGAAATTTACTAATGTACCTAAATGAAGTTAATAGTTGACACACTATAACATTATTCCTCAGAAACAATCGTGATTTCACTCTGACCTTAATTGCTCTAGTGTTATGTGCTACGTATAGATGATGTAGTGTGAGTATATGAGAAGAATTCATTCATAAAGCTAGTTTTGTTAGCAATTTTTTTGTAAATCAATAGACTTCCTTCATCAGCAGATACTACTGGCTATTTTGAATTCTATTTATTGTGATAACGGCGTATCTTTACTTATCTGACAGCAGTCAGAAAGGTACGGTAATCGTTAGACTACTTCGGATAGCCTTGTAGCAGCTACTCTATTGATGTTCTTCAGAATACTATACTGTCGTTTAAAAATAATTTTGATTAAAAAATGTGAACAAAAATGTTTTCAAACTTAATCCTTAATTTAAAAAACTATTACAAGAATCATAATAATGTCATATAAGGGCACATGTTTAATTGCTATAGCAACATTCACATTATTTCCTTTATTTTCTTTTACACTCTTGCATTAATTCTCTATTTATTTATTCCTTGTATAATTATTTCTATTCAATAACTTTCACTCCAACCTAAACTTATATATTTGGTTTATAGGTCGTCAGTCAATCATATTAAAAATGTAATATTCGGCATAAGAAATATAATTAAGATGAAAAGCACAAAAACGCACAAATGGACATTCTTCGGATTCGTGTAGACCATACTTTAACCGAAATCAAATATTAGTGTAGCTTAAATCGCATAGAAGCAAATGTTAATAAAACGAAATGTATACCCATTAGCAAAAGATCTATTTAAGAGCTTAATATTGAAAATGCGAAATTTGGCATTCATTATGTTTACCATATAAAAACCTTAGGATTCTGTGCCGATAGCAATCTGAATTGGAAGTTTCATTGTAAAAATATTTGTACAAAACTGTCGAGAGCATGTTATGCTTTGAATACAGACACACATGGAACTATTTACTTGGTAAAGATTAAACCGAAACTGTGCTATGGAATGCTACATTGGAGTCTTTCACCAGAATTTGTAGCCCAAAAGTTTGCAATTAGAATTTTAGCAAATGACAAATACTTCCTATTTGTGTTAAAAAATCAAAATTTATTTCAATTTTCACAATCAAATAATTGCCAAAAAGAAAATACTATAATTCTACCAAATTACAAGTTTACTTTAAAAGAAAATCCGCTTTTTCTATGTAGAAAGATCGATAATAAAATTACTTTGAGATTAGGAGTATTAGCAACTAATAGATTAAAATACGAACTAAAAAAACTCTTTTTAAAACAGCATACTACAGCTTAGATGAATTTTTAACAGATAATTTTCAATAAAATTTGATAAGTTAGGATTCATGTATATTTGTTTTGTTCTACTTCATGTTAAAGGACATATATTTTTTAATAATTTAAATTAGATACAGTCCATGTTAATTTTTTTTTGTGTTTATTTATATAAATACGTATTATTTTTTAGTATTTGTATGAATACTTTTTAGTTTTTATTTTAAGTGTATTCTGTCAATAATTAGAACTGACATTATTAGAATGCATTCTACTGATGTCAGTCATTATTTTGGAAATATATATATTTACTTACTTACAAGGTCCTTAATTTCCAATCGAACGATCTAAATAACCTAGCCCTACTTTCAAAACCAATAAATATAAACCATATTTATATGTAAAAATTGGTACCCGTTGGTGAATTTAAGAACGTCGTGCAAGTTTAGCAAAAAATACTTAGGTGTTTCACGCACAAAACAGGCAAATAGCATAAATCTGACCTCATTCAATTTTTTGCCACGCCGTCTATCTTGACATCTTGACTTGAACGCCTTGAAAAGTAACAATTTTCTTGCAGGTAAAAAGCCATAAAACTAAACAAAAAAATTCGTGTAAGCAACGTTTCAATTTTTTTTAAAAATAAGTCTATACTCCAATTGCAGGCTTAATAATATAGCAGTCTCTAAAGGAAGCGTAGACTTTGGTGTATTTTATTTTTTTGTCGAGTTAGGTGATACTGTCCTGTATCACGTGAAATAATTGCTTATATTTTGGACAGTCTGTATACGATATTAGCATATATATTTGGAATCGTCTTAGTGAGCTCCTCAATTTGTTACTCCATCACAATAAATTATAAAATGGATTATTATTTTCGCCATTTTAATTTTTTTAGTCAAACCTAGCTAAGAACACTCCAGGAAGACCTATAGGTTGTAACAAGCAATGTATAGACACTTACTTCCAAGGTGTCCCGGAATTGAGAGTTAATATTTTTACAGAGTAACCTATGTGTTAAAAGAAGACTAAAATGTCATGTAAATATATATCGAAAATTGCTTCGTTAGTTGGCTAGAGCCCCGAGAATTAGCCCATCTGATGGCTTTTCTTAAATATTTTTGAAATGTTTATTTTGGAAACTCTTATATGAGTCAAACCTTGACCTCAAAAATATCAATACTACTAAATTAGAGTCGTCCCGAATGGGTGTGAGAGAGGGAAAAGACGCTAAAATCTTTTTCTGCGTAGATTTTTTCAATTTATAATTCCAAATTATAAAAATTTAGGATTTTCAAGAAAAGAAAGGTACTATTCGTTTAATTATTCGCTAGGATACCCCGCTTTCGAGAAAAACTGATTTGGAAATTGTCATACATTGAAAATAAAACATATTTCAGTTAAATAATTTCGTTTCAACTTTCAAGTGAAAATTGTGTGTCTAATGCCATGTAACATAATTTTTAAATACATTTTGTGTCGAAAACGGTGCATCCTAATGAAGTAAACCAAAAGTACCTTTCTTTTATAGAAAACGTTGAACTTTTATAATTTGGAATTACAAATTAGAAAAATCTAAGCAGAAAATGTTAGGGTGACTTTTCCCTCTTCCTATCCCATTCAGGTTGTCGCTGATTTATTAATATTTTTGAGCTCAGGATTCGACTCAGTCTAATCTAAAAGTTGCCAAAATACCCAAATTTCATAATCTAATCTTGAAAAGTTTCGAAAATATTTAGGAAAAACCATCCTCACAGGGCTCATTCTTAGGGCTGTAGCCAAGATGTAAAATAATTTTCGATATATTTTTACCTAACATTTTAGTTTTCTTTTATAACAGATTACTCTGTAAAAATATTAACACTTAATTTCGGGGCACCCTGTATTTATTTACATACATTACTGTTAAACACATTACCTTCTTTTGCATGCACAGTCGGCTAATTAAAATATTTATGGCTAAGAATTTGTCACTGTCAGTTTCAAATTTATAATTTTAAGATATCCAAACATATCAATTAAGGAAAGAGCACACTGGTCGGAGTCGTACAAACCGCACGTGCCGCACGCCCCGAAAAAATTATTTACTTTAATATAAATTAAAGCGCACAGACTATCCGGAGCTGCAAGAAAGGCATTGCGGCCAATGCAAATATAATATGTAAAGACTATTTCTTTTATCCGGTTAAGCGCGTACGGCTCCGGCCAGTCTGCGCGTACCTTTAGTCTCCTATTAGATCATTTTTAACCACGACCAAACAAACGATTCCTCAATTTTTTATAAATACGATTTTAAATGTTTATCTAAGCATTGTAAAATTTATTATTAATAATATATTTATTAAGTGTATTTACAAGGTATTTATTTCTTAAAACGTATGTTTATTTAGACCTCTTAAAATTCATGGAAATAATAAACTTGTGAACTACTATATACTATTTATGAATTATCTCTGGTAAAAGCATACATACGTGATAAAAACCTATATGGTGAGAAACTTTAAAACCTATTCATCGTATTCACTAAAGAGGTTTAAGTTTAGACCAAGTCTAACTTGACAGTTATAGTTTTAAGATGACATTTTTAAAAAGTGATCAAACAATTTTTCTAAATTTCAAAATTGATAGTGACATAAGCGAAACATAACTGGCGATCTAAGAGTTTTTAGTACCATGGCAACTAGGCTTGGTCTAACTCTTAAACCTTTTTAGTGAATACGGGGGATTATGTTTAATAGAATTTTGAAAGCAAGAAGGGTTTAAGGTGGTCTTTTTGTAGAAGTTAATAAAGTTACATTAAGAATAAAAGCACTTATGAGTTTGGTAGTTTTATGATCTCTTGAAGGAAAATTGTTAAATAAATATTCATTTGAAGCAAAATGTTCCAATTCTAGACTTTTCATAAAACTATCTTGGTTTAATTTTTAATTGATACAACCATAAAATTACTTTTAAGCAAGCTTAAATCAAAATTTATTTTTTTCTTGGGCTTTTCTTCCTGCTACTAGGAAGGTGATAGTTTTCGCGGTTTTAGTGTAGTATTCTCAAAAATACATTACCTCTTGCAATTAACATTCTCGCATTATCGCAATGCAGCTGTTCTGTGAATTTAAGGTTGGTGGTCCCTTAAATTTTATCTTATAAATGGTTAAATAACGATTGGTTATATTTTTAAGACAACAATTTTGCCCTTGTTAAAAAAAAATCTAGTTATGGTAACCGCTCAAGCTGATGTAGGGACCGAGTTTTTAAATTTTGTTAGTGTTATTAAGAATGGATTTTAAGTTAGTTTTAAGTAATCTGGCTCTAGTAAATATAGCAATGCGCATATATCAATATGGGTAAAATGAAATTAGTAATGGCTGGACATTCCAACATAGATCCCTTTGGAAAGAAGGTTATCCGTCAATGTAAAAAGGCGAATAGCTATAACTAAAAGAAATACTTTTTAACTTGTGTGTAAACATACATATTTTTAATTACAATGTCAAGCAATCTTTTTTAAATGTTGTCAATTTGAAGAAACTAGCTAACCGTCAAATCTGTAAATCCATTAACCCAACCAAATTATAAAGAGAAACGTTTCTGAGTTACCAACAGGAATTAGACAAATTAAGTTTTTAAAATAAAAGAAACTGAAAACTTGGTCAAACACAAACAAATGGCGCACTTTTCTGAAGCTCCTATGCATTTTTGAAGCTTATATGGTCTTCTAAAAGTCCTTCTGAAGGTCCTATGCCAAATGAGAGTTTGTATTATCTATTAAAAAGTTACTTTTATAGCTGTTTGTTTCATAGTGAAATTCTAGATCATTTGTTTTGGCGACTACAGTACATACAGGGTGTTACAAATTCGAGGTATGAGCACTGGTATGTCGGAAACAGTAAGTAATACAAAAATGGTTAATGAGATTAAAGTTGCGCATATAAAAGCTCAATTATCATCGAGAAATTTTCAAAATTCTAAATACTTGAAACGTAAAAAACCTAAAAATTAAAATGTTGTTTTTAGTTATTCCTAACTTCATTTGAAAAAACTACTTTACAATATATTTTACACCTGGATTTTTTATTGCAGTTTTGGAAACACAAATGCTTACTGCGTTCTACTACAATATCGGTTTAATCGCGTTACAACGTTTCCAATCTAATAAAATATTTATCTAAGCTAATTTAAAAAAAATCTATTATATTTTATTAATGAGGTATTTTAAAAAGTCATTATGCTTTTCATAGCTACGTTAATGTTAGATATTATGGGATAAGCAAGAGCCGAACATAGGAACATTTTGAGGTCATCAGGTAATCATCGAATAAGTACATACGCAAAAAAGTACATTGATGATTACATTTTACTACAATATTAATTTAACCGCTGTGAAACGTTTTGAAGCTAATACATTTTAGGCATATGTTATTTTTTTGGATTTTATTTTTTTAAAAACAATTTTTTATACATTTTATTTACCAATATTTATTGAATTTATAACAAAACTGACAATGCCTCAATTCGGCCAGTACGTTATACATAGATGAAACCTATTTTCAAAATTAAGCTTAACATTCATATCAGTTTGTACAATTGTACTGAAACTACGCCAATTTAATGAGGTGTAGTGGACATTTAAAATGTTCCTACGATCCGCTCTTGCTTTCATTATTAGCATTTCGAATACAAGCATTACGACTCTTTAAAGGGCTCCATAATAATCTATGGTTATTTACTAGAGTTTTCTTCACTTTTAAATTAGCATTATGACAAACATTAATAGTAAAGAGAAATTAATAAGAAAAAATTCGTTGAAACTAAGATGCTATATTAGGTTCAAAACTTTTTATCGCGATTAAACTAATATTATAGTACGAAACAGTGTGCACTGAGGTTTACAAAACTACAATAGAAAAGGTTGGTATTTAAAAAATCTGAGCTGATGATCGTTGCCTGTATACGAATCGTCGAAATTAAAATCTAGGGCTACTAAACTAAAATTTCAATGAAACCAAAAAAATTTAATTTAATAATTTTTGTTTTTTTACGAATATCTTCAAAGTATTCGGAGTTTTGAACATTTCTCGGAGGTGTACCAAAGAGATTTTAATTGTGCAACTTTGCCCTCATTTAATCGGTTTGTATCTCTTATGGTTTCCGAGATCCCAATGCTTGTACCTCCAATTTGTAACTCCCTGTATAAGCTCGTATAGTTGAACTTAGTTCTGAGTTTACACTTAACAACTTAGTGAATAATTTAAATCTAAGACAGTGCAAGTCCAACAAAATAATTTTATTCAATATGTTAGTTAAGTTATAAACAATATGTATACACATATTATACATAAAAAACATAAAGAAAATTAATTATAAAAAAATATTAAGAGAAAAGCAGGGAAAATTACAGGAAATATGTGATGCTCTATTCTTGTTTACCAAGGGCTTCTTTTAATAGATATAATTGTCATAAATCAACTATTTTTCGTTATGACTTTTAAAGAACCACACACCAACCTTGTGAAAAACCGGCTACAGCAAAATTCACTATTTTTTTACATATTGTTTGATTGTTGTAGTGTTTGATCTTCTCAATAAAAGATGTCATCAGCACGTCAAACTCGTACGAACCGTTTTAAAATGTAGACTTTTAAAAAGCTTTGTTTTGGAGAACCTTAGTAGTGCAAAAAAATAGTTAAAATATTGGTTTTAAGGTCTATACGAACAAAACGAAAAAAAAACTAAATTTTCGAGAAAAAGTTATTCTTTCTAAAATAATGCTTCTTGTTAAATTATTATTATACACGTAACTTTTGTACATTTTATTTGAGTAGAATATAGAAAATTAATTTTAAATATAGGTCCATTTAATGCATAATTACCGATAAAACAGCTAGGAAAGATAATTGGTTACCAAAAGTACATTTTTAAACGTAATTTTTATAATTATTGTAATATTTCCACAGAATATCCCATAAAATGCAGCTTAGGATGCAATTTAATTATTTTAAATAGGGAACTCTATTAAGAAATCGTGGTTCTTGCGAATCTTTATTCCTTGAGATCTAAATACTGAATAAGATCGGAGAGACCCGACTTGTGCTCGCTGAACCGGGACCCTGTGTTAAGATTGGTTCCCAGTTTCCACGTGTAATGTAGACCGTAACCCGTATCTCTATTGAAGTTTTTAGTATACTTAAAAATGTCAATAGATTCTCTAATTTTTCGTTTATAAAATTCTAGAACCGATGCTAGAACCTTGATTTCTTTTACAATTATATTATGGCCAAGGAATTTTATATACTTCTTTTATTTGAAAAGTTACAACGTCTTTCAAAATTCTTATGTGTATTGAAAATTGTACGTATTTGGACCGCCGAAGTAATCGTCATATTTTAACTGTAGTGCTATGTAAGTAGGGAAGAACAACACAACCTAACGGTGGCTTCTTATCATTCGCCTTTCGCGGAGTTGGATTACTCACTGGATCTTCAGTGCAATAGCCATTCGATATACTAGTGAGTTAATAATCGATTCATTTTGTGCTGGATGGTAGTAGGAATTTGCATTTAAGTATTTGCGTGTATGTGTCGGTTTTCTACACACAGAATGTCCTAATGTACTATTTTCCTTTCTTTGAACGAATACATCTTGACCAAAGCGGTGAAAGCTTCCATTCCATATAGATTCTATATATTGTAACATATTTCCATTTTAGGAGAATTTCTAAACATATTTTATAAGACAAATCTCAATCCCAAATTTAATGTTTATTATAACTGACGTTTAGAAATTAAAATTTTAAAATTTGAATACTGTAGATTCTAAAAGGCAAAACTGAGAGAGCTAGAGAGAAATGTCAAATGCAATAGTTTTGATATTTTTGAAAATAAAATTATACAAGATTGGCGATAAAGTCGCGGAAAACATAATTACCTTTTTTTAAATTTAACACCCTGTATATTATACATCCATCAGATGGGGTTCTTTTTGCTGATAAATATATCTGGTTTAATAACTTTACCTTTAAAGGCTTCCGAAAAAAATTAAAAAAAAAACCTATATCACATAGTAGACTCGATAGAAGGGTTTTTCTTAAATTCCTCGGTGTCTTACAGGTAAAGATATCAAACCTCGTATATTTATAATCAGCTAGAAGATACCCATTTGATGGCTATATAATATACAGAATTTTCCTGTGTGTTATATAGAAAGTAATGTATGTAATATAATGTAGTAAATGTATTATATAAAAAGCAATGCAACCTTGTTTTGCCGCGACTTTATGACCAATCCTATATAAGAGGATTTTCTTTGCTCCAATAGATTTTAAAAATTCATACAATTTTTGTAAACTTATTGTTTGCTCTGTTACTTTTAGAAATAATCGACCATTTCCATACATGCCATAACTTCAAAAGATTCACGCGGTAGGAATTATTGTATGGTAGAAAAAGATTTTTTTTTTGATGACCATAAACTCATTAAAGCGAAATGAAATTTGGCCTACCCAGATAGTGTGTTTGTGACGTAAGATCTTCATTAGTACAGTCAACTAGTTGAGAGACGAGTACAACTAGCGCCAAACTTAACACACAAAATGACACCAGAGACACCAATAGGAGCAAAACCGATATTTGTGATAACAACGAGAACATCCGAAATCTTCCCCGGACTACTCTCTATTAACACGGGGCAGCATAAAGCCACCTGTAGCGAAACTCAAAGCCCAAAGAAATTAGAACAAGGAGAGAGAATTTATATAAAACAAGATAAAATGGACAGTTCGTATTAATTTAAGTCAAGTCATTTAGATTTTAAAATCTCCCAAATTCTAAAATTGTTAGTAAGAATTAAACAATTGGATGACTAAATAATGTAGATTTTTTTAGAGCAGACATTAGTTAACGCTTTTATTATTACAGTGAACCTCAAAAATTTTATTTTATATGGTTTTTCTCATTGTCAACCACAAATTCTGCATGGGAAGAAGGGGTCAATTTGAATAAAATCAGCAATATTTTGTCTGCACAATGCTAAGAGCTGATTTTTACTTGGCCTGCAAATAGTAGTCTAGTTCACAAACTCAAAATTATGTTAATTCTTGATACTGCTAGTAAAAATATGAGTGAGGGCTAATTGAATTCGGAATAACTAAAAGTGTACAATAGTTTCAAACCCGCATATAAAACATTCCACAAGTTATTAACATATTACGATTTATACAAAAGACATTAGTTTTTTGCAAATAACTCGAAAACTAAATATTTAAGACATTTTAAGAAACTATTTTTAAGAGGAAAAAAATGTATAATAGAAAAGTTAGAACTCTCGGAACTCTTTCTCTATTATTATTAATTTTAATTTAATGTTGAAAATAGAGCTCAGCGCGGTGGGCGCTACGCAGATACGATGCCTTAAAGCCGGTCTTACCAGGTAAAAAATGATTATAAGATTAAACATTAATTTACAATTTTTTTAAAATTATGGTACTATCGAAACACAACATTTTTGTTTACATTTGAAGTCGGATAATTGTTAAACAAAATCTTCTAAAGTTATTTCGCTTCGTGGAGACTTTGTCACAACAATACTATATGCGATTATGATATTGCAATGTTTTTAGTTGTTATAATATATTAGTTATTAATTATTGAAGGTAACAAGGAAGTTTTATTTTTTTAGTTTTCTGTTAGATTCAATAATTACTAACTAATAGATAATAGAACAACTAAAAATATCGCATTGCCCTAATCTCATAGAGTATAGTTGTGATAAAGTCTCTGCGAAGCGAGATAATTTTAGTGGCATTTATTTAAAATTTATCCAAAAAAAAATATAAACGAAAACTGAAAAAAAATGTTAATTAGCAATAAGCTCATTTTATGAAAAATCAATGAAAACTTTTTTTTCAGCGGGATATTGTACATTTCTGGATACTTAATCTAGATAATACCAATTATTTTTTTATTTTTAATATAATATTTAGTAGTATAAAAAAATGTCTTTTTACGACAGGTTTTGGGGAAGTGTAACTAAGGATGGCAACGATACATCGATGTTTTAAAAACATCGATATATCGAGCTTAAAATTCGATGTTTTTCCATCGATGTTTTTATATATCGATGTATCGATACATCAATGTATTAACTGAAACATCGAACTATGGGCATCGCGCATTGGTAAAAAATTGCCAAAAATGGCGCCAACGTCACGGATTTACTAACAAATTATCAGTTCCTAAAGATGAACGTTGTGTTGTCATCGTTGCACTCACCCACAGTCACAGTGCTAAGCCGACAGTAATAACATGTATTTTTAAAGTTTGGAAGGAGTGGAAATATATATACCCAGACTTGTTTCCTATTGCTAGGAAATACCTTTTCCCAGTTGGAACATCGGTTCCGTCAGAAAGGCTGTTTTAAAAAGCTTCTGCGATTACCACTTCAGCTCGCAATAGGTTTTTTAAACACTCATATTTTTGGGTTCATTATCCGATTATTATTGGGAATAATGTTTCGTTTTTAGTTAAATTTTTGTTACGTTTTTACTATTTATTACAGAGTTAAGTTTTTGTTTGGTTTATTTTTGTTATAATCATAATGTCAAATAAATATACGTATTTATTTATATGAACTACAGGCTACTCTTGTTTTTAGTTAAATTTTTGTTATGTTTTTTCTATTTATTACATAGTAAAGTTGTTGTTATAATCATAATGTCAAATAAATGTACGTATTTATATGAACTACAGGCTGCTTTTGTGTTTTAACTTTATTTAATGCTGGTTTAATTGTGGTTTTTAGATACCTTATTACATTGGTAATGACTCGATTAGTCAGGTAATTATAATATCGAATTAGATACATCGAAACATCGATGTTTTTCTTTCGATGTACCGAACGAATCGATTTTACGCCCACCGATGTCTATCGATGTCGTTACATCGATGTTTTTTTTAAATTTGCCATCCCTAAGTGTAACGGCTTAGCGCTCGCCCACGAAGCTTTATTTTCAATATTAAGTTAAAATAATTAATAATAGAAGTAGAGTTCCGGGAGTCGGGACTTTTTTTACTGGAAACTTTTTCTTTCTTGAAATAAACTTTTCACCTACTTTCTATTTCGCATGTCAACATAATAATTTTGTATTTGTTTTCTATATGAAGAAATCAAGATAGCTGTCCAATATGGTATACAAGAGTGGCTATTAGAGGCGCAATTCGACTGAAAATCGGTTTCTGAGGGTATTTAAGAGTACAAATTATAAATATTTATTCAACATTTCAAAGTCCAACCGACGAATTTTGACATTTGTGCAAATTTGATGGAGATCGGGTATTTAGGGTATTTGAGAGAGCAAATTATGAATTTTCACTCAATATTAGAATTTAAAATGACAGCGTTAATACGCAGGACTAATTTTGTCATTTATGCAGGCTTGACTGAAAATTGGTATTTGTGAAGCAAATTATGAATTTTTAGCACAAATATACTTTGATCTATTTTTTTTAGTTCCCAATTGATGTCAATAAGTGATCTACATATAATTTTAATTTATTATTTTTATGTGACTATACCCTTATATTCTTCTAAAACCCGGATGTTTTTCTAAAGCAAAAACACACAGTAACATTGGATCTTATATATTACCCGTGCGTAGTTATCCGTGAAATCTCAGTCCCCTAGTTACCTGAACCATTAAGTTTCAGGATATTATTTTGTGCAAGAAGCGGCTTTCATGTATTTAAAATATCCACGTTAGGGTTAATGAAAATCCTTAAATTTCTTTATATAAAAACTGCTTCTATGAACTTGCGTTTTCGCCAATGCCAACCCCTATGCAAAATTGTAGCTTCCGTGTTCCGCTAATTTTTGCGCATGCTAAAAATACGCTTTGCGTCTTATGCTAAGAGGACGTTTATCTCTCAAATATACGATTACGATTTAACTACACTCAAATTTGATTTGATAATAGTACTCTTTTTTCATATAAATATTCATTGTCTTACTTTTCGGCAGTGGGACCTTAAAATCTCCTGATTTAAAAGCGGTTTTGATGTTGAAATGCCTGGCTATTCATCTAAATATTTCAGATGTTCCCTTGATAGGTATCATAAGAAATATAAAAAATTATCTACTCCGGAATAAACAGGCGAAGACGAAAGTTCATATACTATCGATAACACGGACTCGACCAACTTTACTTGAGAAAAAGCAACTCCACAAAACATTTTTCATACTTGGTTTCATCACTAAATAAAACCTTTCTCCGGTCTTCAACAGTTCAATTAATATGCCTTCAAGAGTATGTAAGTTTAGCCGCTCTATTTGTAGGAAGCATTAACTGTCTTTAAATAGTTCTACAGGGAATATTTAATTTACATTTGGTTTTTCAGCTTTTATTTGAAAATCTAACTTCCACGGGTCATTTTGAGAAATGCGTCTGTTGGATTGGGGAATTCTTTTTCCTGGCCGGCCTGACTTGGGATTGTTCTTCTAGTAACTCTTTCTGGAAAATATTAAGTTACTCTTGAATAATACTAGAACTTGGGGAAAACCTGAGAACAATACAAACTCGCTTCTTTCGATCTTTAAAGATTTTAGAAGGCGTGTTCCTTTTTGTATATTCACATCCCTGAAGCATACACAGAATTTAATTATCCAATATGGGAATCGCAGAACAATAGGATATAATTATTTAAAATTTACGTCCGCGGATTTTGAACATTGAAGTCACATGATATTACATTGTACGAATAAGAGTAGTATAAGTATAAGTATATAGTATTAACCACAACTTGTTTCCTACAGAATTTAACAACGTTCATATAAAACAGTCTAGGCATATACTTATTTGGTAACGATTTTATACAAATCATACAAACTGTAATTTATTTCAATTAAAAAAAAAATAATTTAGGCGCGTTTAGGATAGAAATCAAAATTCCTTTTTCGTAAAAAGAGCTGACATTTCGACTATATATTTAGTCTTTTTACAAGAGTCTGGGGAACAGATTAGTGAGAGCTTCGAAAAAGGTCGATCATACTTTTGTAGTCAGGGTGCCAGTGGTAGATTTTGCTAATATGTTGTGTGCATGGTCATGGACCATGCGAGAGAAATAGACATTTTAACTACTTTTTGCAAAGAAAGAGTTAAATAAGTGTATCTATTAATACTTTTAACAAGTAGTATAATAAAAAAATAATAAAAACACGAAATGAATGGACATAATTAAATTTAAAAGTAGTAGAATAATGTAAGTTTATTAATAATTTTAACAAGTAACATAATAAAAAAAAACTAATAAAAATACGAAATGAAAGGACACAAATTTAAAAGTAGTAGAATAATGTGTATTTATAAATAATTTTAACAATAATAACGGGTGAGGATTTTAAAGTGTTACAAGGCGATATCGGAAAAATAGTTTGGAATTTTTGTATAAAAATTTGATAAGTTAAGATTGAGGCAGAGACACAGATTTTAACTTCGTTCATTAATAACTAGATACAGCATCATCTCCGAATTAGGGCAAAATGTGTGTCTGTGAAGTAAGAATTTGCTGCGATATTTTTACTTACTGATCAAAAGAGCGTTTTGGATAATCCGTTTATTCGTATTACTCCAAAATGCCACACACGAATAGTTACTGTATCAACAGGGTCTCTAACAATTTCGCAAACAAGTGAAACAATAGGAAACACATGTAAATGTAAATATAAACACAAAAAAATAACGGCGATCGACGGAGGAAAGGAACCAGTAAATACTGCACTTTTACACTTATTGATAGTGTTTCAAAACCTATTTAAGCAGCCATACAATTAACGAATATTATCAACATAATGGAATAAATCCGATTGGTAGGCGGTCCAAGCACGATCTCCGGGTAAAAATATTATTAAAAACGTTAGGAGTAGGCTAAAATACACATTTAAAACAATTAAAAATCAACCACAAATTATCCCAGATCTAGTACGTGCAGAGAAAATGAAAAAGTGTTCCACATAAATTTATTATCTCTAGTATGTCTGGCCACTACCAGAAATTGTTGAGAGTTCAGGGTGAACATATTAGGTTTTATTTTTCCAAACTTGTACATTTGTAACCATTGTTTTATAAATTATTTTGAATTTTTTTGCTATTTCAATTTTCGCATGATAATATGTTTTTCTTTTTAATATTTCCTGTATACATAAAGAATTATAACTTTTTGATCCAGAGTCAGTTTTTATTTTAACGAATATTGTTTACACAACCTGTGTTTATCACTAACAATTTTAATCTACAAAAATATGGCTTTTTTTCTTTTCTTTAATTAAAAAATATACTTTATTGAATTTAACTTTGTCTATCTCAATGTATGAACCAATTGAAAACTAAAAAAAAATCGTATCCTTTGTCTTAAGTTAACGGCAACTGAACTTCATTAACGTCTATAGTAACTTAGAAAACACGACCATATTTCTGAAAATAGAGTATATTTGTCGTACATATAGTAATAGTTACAATACAGAGTTTATGGACCTGAAAAAAAGAATACATATCTTGTCTCCCTAGCTAGACTATAATTTCCTCAACAAGCTTCGCAGTTTTTTTTTTTTGTTTAACTTCTCTAAATTTTAGAAATTATAAAATACGTTATTAGAAAATTAAATTATAATTTCAGCCACCTCTTTAATACGTAACACAAGGATTCCTTCTATATTTTGTTTTTTAAATTAAATTATGATGATCGTCCATAGTTTAGGTTTTTTAACTCACCTCTATGGTATAAACTATAATTTAATTATTGTACAATGAAAAAATTATTGTGCTATGAAACCTTTCCACCGGTTGATCTTGTTTCTCCTAGAAATATTATTAATTGTACCTAAGTGTTGGGTAACGGAAAACTGAAAGCGTTTTAAGTATAATGATAATACGCACCTCTGAATGGTTAATCACTTCCGCCAAAACTAGTTTATAAAAGCAAATCTAATTTAATTCAGTACTTAACAGTGTTCTGTGATCTAAGATCTAATTGACAACAGATTGAAAACTAAAACACTAAAATATAAGTATTCTCTGTACTCTACTCGGGTGACTCGGTCGAACAACACAAGAGTGTTACATGCGTTGTCGATGCCAATCGTGTAAACTCAGAACTCCTACAAATCTGTTCCCCAGACTCTTGTGTCTTTTTCTGGGCTAAAACGAAATAAAAAACATTGGTTGTTTCTTTTTCTTATAAAAATAGACTGATATACGCTTTTTGTTAATAATACATGAACCGTGTGAACAAATTAATAAAATAATTAATTACTAGTTAAAACAAAATCGTTAATTAAAATATATAGAAAAGCAAAAATATTTGATTTTTGGACGAAAGCGGCCTACATACAAGAAGAAATTGCTTTTGACTATGTCACACACTGGGCTTTACTTTATATATATATATATATATATATATATATATATATATATATATATATATATATATATATATATATATATATATATATTTAGGTCACATCCAAAATCTTCGCCGGAAGACCCTAAGTCAGAAACACGTGTCTATGTTGGCCAAATTTCATTGTTTCAGCGGTCTTCCCAGAAAATTCCTTTTTCTACTATATCATAGTTTTAACCGCGTTAATTCTTTTCCTTCTTTCGATTTAATTACTCTTGGGTTCTGAGTTTCGCCACAGGTTCGCCAAAATCACATTTGGCATTTTCGAAACTTTTATTTTTGTGTCCGAATAGAAGTTCTTGAAGTTTTCGATGAAGTGGTTGTATTGGATACTAAGAGCTAGCTCGTGTCGGTCCTATTGTTTATAGTAATGTTTAGGTTAATATAAATCATTTCGCTGATATTACTTTTAAAGTAGTTTATTTCCTTATCCAATATCTCAACGTTATCGAACTCAAAATCGTGACACAACCTAAAATGGTGTTTTGCTAATGCTGTTTATTGCGTTGGCGTCCCTTAGAATCATACTTATGTTGATATCCCTATTTTTTAAATATTGTTTTGTAACACCCACATATGACTTTTGGCAGTTTCCACAAGGAATTTTATAGACAAAGTTGAACTTTATTTCCTTGGGTATTTTGTCTTTTAGTGGCATATACAGGCATTTTAAGGTGTGGGTGTTATAAAATGCAAACTTACAATTTGAGTACATTTTGCTGATGTTTTTTTAATGTTTTCTGAGAGATTTTTTATTTAATAATTTGATTTAATAATTAGTTAAAACTTGGTTGACAAGTGACAGTGGATAGTTGTTGTTTATTTTTAGGATGACTTTTACTCTAATTTCATATTCCTTTAAATACTCTGGGCTACTGAGATTGAAAGTTCTGTAGAAGAGATTTTGTATTGTGCTAATTTTATGTGAATAGCCATGCTCTGATAAGTAATTTAGCACTCGCCTTGAAGCAGTAGCTTTGACATTCCAGTTGGTTTTCAAAACTCCGTCCTCAGCTCTAATTACCCTGGTATCAAGAAATGTTAACTGCCTTTCGATTTCTAATTCCATGTGTATGTTAAAGTGTAATAAAAGGCTTTCAGCTTTAGCTCTTGGACCAAGCCAGGAGAGTATCATCTACTAGTAGTTTGACGAAAGGAAGTTCGAAAGGCAATTATTATGCAACTGATTAGGTCATTTATGACTAAGTTAGCGAGTACTGGACTAGCTGGAATACCCAATGCCGACCCGTCGAGTTATTGGTACATTTCTCCGTTAAACGAAAAATAACTGGAGCTAAAAAGGTATTCAATTATATTAAAAAAGAATTTTCGAAGTATAAGCGCTAATATATCGCCACATTTTTTATAAATTTTTTAATATTAAGAGAGACCAGGATGTAGTTTTTAGGCACATAAAAAGTGTACACCACTCCGTTTTTATAAGAAAAAGCAACAACAGATGTTTTTGTTTCATTTTAGCCCTGAAGAAAAATAAATATATAGCCGAAACATCGGCTTTTTTTAATAAAAAGGGATTTTTATTTATGTTCTAAACTCGCTACCAATCTATTCTTAAATTTATTAGGACGTTAATTTTCACATTAATTTATTTATTATTTTTATTATTTCTCTCCATAAAAAGAGGTTTTATTCTATAAAATGGAATTTTGCCATATATGATTTTCACAAAAATTTTACCAGTATATCCGCATTTGGAATCTACTGGTTTTGACATATAGATCAAAAAGCGCATAATAATTTTTTTAAAAATAAGGCTTTTCCTTAAAAAAATAAAAACGCCATTTTTCTATTAACACTTAAAGTGGGGTGAATAGAAACACTCATTTTATTCAGTGAAATTTGCTATTCTACCCACACGGGGATGAATAGAAACACATAAAATATTTTTAAAGTATAGCTAAAAATAATAAATATATAAAAAAGTGACAAAAATACCAATTTTATAAAAAAAAATCATTTATTTTTGTAGTAATGTAACAAATTTAAAGACATATTATTTAAATTAAACATCTTTGATGCACATTACATTTCAAAACGTCTCTTCTCGACGTAGATGCTACCATCTCGTCATTAACTGGGAAAACCTCTCCAACAACCTGATTAAAATGAAAAGTGGAAATATCCGGAACATTTGGAAAGCAGTAAATATGCCCTGACGAGTGTTTGGTAGGACGCCTTGGTAAGAAAGTGGCCTCAATCTCATTTCCTGCAATACTTAGGACTTGTCCGATAAAAAATTTATTTCTATTCGTATTTCGATATTTTGTTGGAAAACACACTAGAAGCCAAATTCCTTCTTCCATTAAATCAAACGAAACAGGAGAAACACATCGAAACAATTTATCCTCAAAGCAGACTGATGCTGATGAATCATTTATAACTGACTTATCATCGGACTTATCGGTGAAACTTGGTAGTGAAGTATTCATTTCTAAGACTTCATCTGCAGAATATTCTAGAGCTTTTTCCATAATAGATCTTAAATTAGCAAGGGGCAAATTTATTTCCGGGCTGAATCTTCATTTAAGGTTTCCATACGTCTTTCAAAATCATTATCCTCTTGATCTTTATTATCCGACGTAATGCCTTCAAAATCTGCACCTGTAACGCTTTTGCCAGCAGGAACTTGAAATTTACGGCGTCGAGTTTTTGTATTTTGACCATCGCCATATCTCATTGTTCTTAAAAGATTTACGATAACGAGTTATTAAGCTCTTCAACGTTTTCATTTCCGTCATTTTTCTCGTCAAAATTTTGCTGCGGAAGGCGTTCTAAGACTTGATCTCTATTTAGTGGAACGATTCCACACTTTCTAAACCCTGATTGTATATTTATTTCTGCATTCGGCGCGATAGCCTTTGACAAGTTATTTAATAAAGAAGGAAATCTGTCATTTAGAACCGTGCAAGGCTTTGAACTTGCCCCCATTTTCCATGTTTCAATGATATGCCTCCAGGCTGTTTTCAGAGGCCGGAAAAACGCCACATCTGGCGGCTGGGCAGATGGGTAGAGTTAGCTGGGAGGAAGATAAATGAAATATTATTTTCTTCGCAAACAGAAACTGTACTTGCAGAGAAATGTGACCTGAGACTGCTGCCAATTAAGGACTTTTTCCCTGGGAGATCTGTTACTGCCGGTATGATGATTTTCTGCACCCAATTTGAGAATGATATTGCGTCAAACCAACCAGATGAACTTCTATTAAATCGGGCGCCCTCCAACTGTCCAAGATGTATACATATTTTTAGCTTTATACACCACGTATGGTGGTAAAAATTTTCCATCAGCTGAAGCAGCATACATAATAGAAGCGGCTGATTTCGATGTATTGCAAATGCGTTCTGGATAGCGTCAGCCCTTTTTTGAGATTACTTTTTTTCGACCCGGGTCATCGGTTAGGTTAGTCTCGTCATAATTGATTATGTTTGATGGCGGTACATTTTCCAACTCCCTGGCCAAATTGTCATAATAATCATTGATAGTCCTGGGAGAAACAGCGGCTTGAGCTCTTGATGTTCTGGCAGATCCTAGATCTCAATTGATTTTTGTGACGTTTTAAAAAAGAATAGACAAAGTCGCTACCCGGGGTATTATCCTTAAATCTCTTTATTGTTTTACCTCTACTGTCTAGGTAATTTTTTATAATCATCCTGACGTCCAAATGGTCAAGTGGCTAGCCAATCGGAACAAACTATTAGTTGATGGATTAATATATCTTCTTCTTGTTGGGTTAGAGCTGTTTGTCCTCCATGACGCTTTAGATTTCGGTTTTTATGGTGCCGATAAAGTACAGAATAATGTATGTTGTAAGTTTCTTGTGCCACTCTATAACTCATTCCATTTTCAATTAAAGCAAGGGCTATCTTTAGTGTTTTTTCATCAATCTTCTTATATGTTTTACCTCTACGGTCTGGTATATAAACGCGAGGCATTTTTCTGCAAAAGAAAAATGGATTGTAAATAACTATATGGTGAATAGAAACAGCGGGTGAATAGAAACAGCTTGTTTCTATTCACCCCAAAATCATTTAAACGTGAGGTTATACAACATATTAGGTAATATTTGAAAAAGCAAGCAAAACAGGCAATTTCGGAAATCGGCAATGTAATCTAGATACTTGAAAGCTACTTTAACCAAAAACTCAATGTCTTACCTTTTTTTATCTAATCACCACGAATAAAGTTTTGCTAGTAATCAAAAACGCGCGCGCATTTACCCCAACAACTGTTTGGTACTGTAATCAGGGTTGCCAACATAAAACATCTTTTAGCAGTTATGGCAACATCTGTTGATCATTTAAGCACAAATTTGAAGCGGTGGAAGGCTTATTTCCGCGGCAGAAATTTTCTAAAAGAAGTTTCCTGTTTTGCTTCTATTCGCCCAGCCGTTGCTATTCTCCCTATTTTACGGTACTGAATTTTTAAACAATTAATTAGTAGTTTCTTAATGATTTTCTAAACATTTTGGTGAGACCGCCATTTTGTTCCGCCATATTGCATGCATTCCCATATGACCCTTAATTTTTGAACAACATTCGAAGTCAATCGGAGAAGTTTCTGAGTTATACCATGCTATGACAGACCTATATATATATATATATATATATATATATATATATATATATATATATATGTATTTATTTAATTAGTTAGAATATCGTTAATGCGATAGTGTATAACAACCACAAACAAGTGGATATAACGCCAATAAAAGTATTCCATATACTTTGGATATGTTATTATATTCTTATATTTTACCTCCATATAGAAAATTAACTTCTACAAATTAGCCAATTTAATTTACTTTCCTTTACGCCCCACAAACACACATGAAACACCCATTTGTGCTGTCGCCGTGCCATTGTTTACTTTTGTCATATTCGGCCCTATTACTTTGTTCGTTTTAGAGACAATATCATTAGGTGACAAACTTGTTTTCGATACGTCAAAGAAAGCCTTTGTTTGATTTACTTTTAGGTTTTGTTTAATTTTTTTGAAGAATGTGATTGATTGATTGATTGGATAAATTGATTTAAATAACATTTGTTACACATAATTGAATAAGAAGACTTTTTTGGCTGAAGTTATTTGCTATATACCTACATAAGAAGATTTTTCATGATTTCTTCGTTAACTTTAAATCGTCTGTTTCTAATTAGGCTATCATGGCTAACTGTTACTTTATATTCTTCTTTTTGAAGTCCTTATCAGTATTCGGGCTTTGACAACGGTAAATGCGTATCTTGAAAATATGTTGCCTTCTTAATATTCTGGACTAGACCAACATTACCAGGTAATGTGTTCTACTTGATTTTCCGTTAGCTCCCTTGCTGTTGTGTAGGGTAGTGTATGTTTTGAGTAAGAAGCCTTCTTACTATTCGCAGTCGATCCCAGATGTCAACGAACAGGGTAGTTATTTCGTTACTCTAGTACATAAAGTTACCTCGAGAAAGTACCGGGCCAAGCAAACCGTAGACTGAAAAAATGCAGACCACGCTAATTTTCGGACGATTAGATTGAAAGTCAAGCGCTGTTATCAGTGCGTCTCCAAGGCGGTCTACTACTTCAACTGGGAATTTTACAAACATTTTGCCAAAGCCATTAGGTATTCTCGGTTATTATTAGTTGACTTTTATTGGTAACGTGACATATGGAAGGATTTACGCCGGTATTTAATTGATCTGTAGTGCACTCTCTGCCTGTCTTAATGAGTCTTGGTTGGTTGTTTGTCGCTGCCCAAACACAAAAAAATTTGTTGCGTTATTATTTTTATTTTCTATTCTTCTTACTTTCTGCCCCTGATCGTCATGGCTATTCTTATTTTAGATATTGCTGCACGAAATAGTTGGACAGATTCAGTCTTATAAAAAAAAGATCTTAATTTGCAATGAGAACGGTATCATCTGCGTATCTGATGTTATTGCTAAAACTTCTATTTACCACAATCTGTGCTAAATAAGCATCCAAATCTTCGTGAAAGTTATTTTCTGAATGAAAATGCCTTTTCTTATGTTGCTTATTTTCTGTAGCTTCCTTGATTTTCCTAGTTTTATAGTACACGTCTTTCAAACAAAAAAATGTCAAAACGTCGTGACTGACTAGTTAAAAAAAAATATTATAAAGAGGTTTAATCATACCTGCCGTGAACAAAGTAGCGAGTGTGGCTGTCTCTTATTGGTTCTCTTGGCACCCTTGAGCACTTAAAGGGGGAGGGGGTAAAAAATTAGTAACAATAAGTCGTACTGGACATATTGGCTCTATGATATAACGTAAGCTTAATGTAAAAATTGTTTTTACTGACGATTTTGACGTTCTTTTCGTTCCTACTGTTTCTCGACGGTTATTTAGCCAGTTTCTCGATTTTAGTGATAGAGACCCAACTAGTAGCTTTTATACAGTTGAGAAAGAAATAGTTGATAGGGATCTTTTATTTTCCATTTGTTGAATCGTATATATTAGATATTCGGAGTCTAATTAATCGGTGTTTGCCACTATCAAAGCATAATGTAAATGTAGCTAATAGATTCGTTTTGTTTTTTGGCAAGTTAGACAATCTTCATGAGATGTGTAGAGTCAAACAAAAACAATATCAACGTAGCGTTGCTTAGTTTTAGAATGAATATACATGTTGCTTAGATTTTATATTTGCTCAGAATAAATGTTATTAACTGAATTATTAAAACCACAAAAAGTTTATTAGAGTACAACTAGAAAAAAATCATGAAGGGGTAAAAAGAAAATATATACAAAGCAACATAAACATTTTAAAATTATATATTATTGAAAAACACTTTTACAACTTGAAACCATGTACATAGTTTCAAATATTTTTAATAGTCTTAACAAAAACATGAACATACAAAACAAACACAATTACATATATTGAAGAAATAATTTAATTACGCAAGCAGAAAACAAAATATTGAATAAGGTGACACTTTTATTAGCGATACTAATACCTAAAAAATATGTATCTTGTTAGATATCTTTTTCACTTACATCAAAGTAATCCAAAAAAAGAAAAACCAAAACTGTTTAATTGCTCCATTATTACTGTTGTTTTAAAAAAATACTTTTTTATTACTACTCTTGTGCTAACTTAGCCTTTACTCGGGAAATACTTTTATCAAAATATAACGGAAGATTTTTTTTTCGGAAAAACTATTCTAATTCCATAGAGTAATATTTCTCCTATATGCATATCTGGATCAAGTGAAAGATATATTGAATATATTTTTTTAAATTTTGCTTCTCAGGGACAATCATTTATTTTGGGAGTCATTTACAGACCTCCCAAACAAAATGTTAATATTGGTACTGAACAGCTTGATGATTTGCTATCTACATTGGTGCCTACAGTGGATCATTTCATGCTGCTTGGAGATGTCAATATAAATTTATTTAACCTAAATAATTCTTTGGATTCTGTTATGAATTATTTTAGTCTTTACCAGTTAATTGAAGAGCCCACACGGAATGAGGCCTTGTTGGATCCGATTTATGTCAGTTTTCCTGAGAAATGTCGAATTAAGGGTACTCTTGATGTTGCCTTCTCTGATCATAGGCTTGGGTATGGAGACTTTAATTTTCCTGTTTTAAAATTTAAACAACATCTTGTAAAAGTACGTGATTTTAAAAACTTTAATATTAACGACTTTCTATCAGATTTAAACCATATAACCTGGCATAATCTATATCATACACATGACATTGAGGCCAAGGTTAGTATGCTCTCAGAAACTATAATCGAACTATTTAATGTACATGCTCCAGTTCGGAATATACGCGTAAGTTAACCAAGGGCTCCTTGGCTGACGGATGTAATCAAAATTATGATGAAAGAGAGGGATTTGGCTCTGGCAAAGTAAAGACGCACTAAATCGAATTGTGATGGTAAGGTTTATAGAGAGCCTCAAAATTTTGTCCTGAAATGGATCAGGCGTGAAAAGAAAATGTATGCATCTCGAATGTTTGCGTTAAATGAGAAAAAGGGTTGGGTATGTCTTAAAACTATGAGTATTAAATTAAATAGAAATAAAGAAATTCCTCCAAACCTTGCTGAACCAAATAAACTAAATCAATATTTCTCTGAATTTGTTAATAAATCAAATAACAATAGTGCTAGGGCTGCTGAATTGTATAATAACTTGGAGTGTTGCACATTGGACAAATCTGATTTTGTACTGGCAAGAATCGATAATATAAAAGAATGTTTTTACTCTATTAAATCAAATGCTTCAGGAAGTGATAATCTGTCATTCCGTATGATACAATATTGTATTCCCCATATTTTGCCGCAGATATGTCACATTGTTAATTCGTGCCTTGAAAGAGGTTATTTTCCTGTGCTTTGGAAGGAAGCTTTTATCCATCCTATTCCTAAAACCAATAATCCCTCTGCTTTTTCGGATTTACGCCCGATCAGCCTCTTACCAATATTTTCTAAGATACTTGAGAAAATCGTATATAAACAAATTGTAACCTATCTTACAGAAAATCATATTTTTCCTGACAGACAGTCGGGTTTTCGGCAGTCTTATAGTATTACATCTGCGCTTTCGGATATCAGTGATGACATAATTAGAGCTACAGATTCAAAGAAAATTACTTCATTAGTGTTACTTGACTTTTCTACAGCATTTGATACTGTAGATCCCAATGTATTATGTTCAAAACTAAAGTATATTGGCTTAAATGAAATTCCACGATTTTTTTTTAAATTACCTTTACCATAGAAGTCAAAAAGTTATTGTGAATGGCTTAATGTCAGATAGTTTATCTATCTCAACCGGAGTGCCCCAAGGCTCTATACTGGGGTCGCTTCTATTCTTGATTCATACATTTGATTTATTTAAAAAAGTTGAAACCTGTTCAATTCATGGTTATACTGATGATATTCAGTTGTATTTCAGTTTCTTCCCTGAAGAAACAATAAATACTACAATAAATCATAATTTGAATATTATTAGCGAATTTTCTTCTCTACATAATCTTGACCTCAATCCTAACAAATCACATTATATGTTATTTGGCAATCTTAAACATCGCGAACTTTGCAGAACTTCACTCCCAAAGTCAATGGTAAAAAGATATCATATACTCATTCTGCAAGAAACCTTGGAGTGACAATGGATTCTAACTTGCGTTTCACGGAACATGTGTCGGAGCTAATGAGACGATCGTATTGTGTTATGATGATACTCTATGCTAATAAGCTTGCTCTTGGCTTTAAATTAAGGAAAAAACTATGCGAAGGTCTCATCTTTTCAATTTTTAATTATGGTTGTCTTGTTTATGGACCCTGTCTTCATGTATTTTCTAGAAATCGCATCTAGCGTGTGCAAAGAATATGTGGTAGATTTCTATTTGGTAATAAATAAATAAAATATATGATATATGTTTAAACTTATATTTGGATAGGGACTGTATAATTTATTCTCATTTCCTATAATTATCGATTTTTATGGGGCCTAAAAGTATTTAGGATATTTACGAATTTCTGGACAACTGTCGGATTAAAAAGTCCGTCTTACCAGAATTTCTAGCTTGAAGTCGAATCAGCAAGGTATTATCTTGAAAAAATGACAGTTTTCTTTAGTAATTGAAACTTTCTGTATTTTTAAAACTTGATTTTACCCAATTCCTCAATTTAAGACAATAGAATTTAACACTATGTTTTGAAGCAAAAGTATTGAACTTTTGACCTGCCCAATCGTGTTTGTCCTAGGAGGTACCAATACGCAGGTACAAGATAAATTTATATTTAAATGAGCAAAAAAATACTTGATTTTAAAAACCAATATAATTGAATTATTTTTGGAGGATTTGATATAGTTTTTCGTTAATTTTCTTTTGGTAGTGCTTCAATTACCTTTATATTTCAAGTAAAATTCATATATACTTCAAATAATTTTTTGGGAAATCAAGTACCAAATACCAAATACAATTACCATAAAATGTTTTTGAAATACACTACTTCAAATACCAAAACGTATTTGAATTACTTTTTCCAAATATTTTACTTGAAGTATTGACAGCTCTGATCTCCACTAAACCTTAAGCGAAGATGAGAAAACGTTTTTTCTCCATTTTTCCTTCTGATTTAAACTGACTATTTTATATTTATCTTTTTCGCATTCATAATTACTCTGCTATGAACGTCAACTAAAGTTCTTAATAATAGTACTGGTTGGAAACGCATGGCTAAAATATTCATTCTGGCGTTTTACAGGCACCAGCGATAACACGTCGACACAACGTCGGATAAGTGCACGACTTTTACATATAGGTATTATACTGTCATCCTAAACAAATTAAACTCTCTTCGGGTAAATTCTTATCAGTAATTTTATTTACTAATGTTTAATAACAACCTATATTCTGCTCAATGGTCCGTTTATTATCATACAGGGTGTATGTGCATAAACTATATCTCATAAAATTAGCCCTTTAATAAACTATTTTAGCAAAAGCATTTGTTCTTACTTCAGTTATCTAACAATTTTACTTCAATCTTTTATTGCAGGGCTGCTTATTCGGTTCAGCTTCCCCCTACTACCAGCATCATCAGGAGCATTACAAGATTGCGCCACCTACTGGTAAGTAAATTAAATACGCATCATAAAAAGCTTTTTCATTCCACATGTGTGAGGGTGAATGTACATACTATAGAAAAACAACAGACTGAAATGACGGAATTCAAGGTCGATTCACAAATATTAAAAATATATTTTATACTAATGTAAAAACTTTTGCCGGTGCGTCATACTGAATCATAATTTGACAGTTTTTCTATCAAATAATGACCGATATAGGTTAGATATGTAAAATGCATATTAAAAAATGGATATATTCAATTTAAAAAAAAAATAGATAATACCTACATATTCAGTGTATTGGGATCTCGGGAACTATAGAGATAGAAAAACGGTTAAATGGGGAAAGTTTTAGACAACTCTTTCACTAGCGTTATTGTCCGGATAATCGAAGCTCCATAACAAAGACTGCTAAAGACAATAAACTCATTTGCATATACAGTCGGATAAAAACATCAAGATAACTTACACTGATCAGTCGGACACACGCAATGAATTTGTCACAAGGTTATAGGGCATTATAAATTTATAAAATTTAAATGTATTTATTTATTTGAAACGTAGCGGGGAACTCTGTTACATCACTCAAATTAACTAAGATATAATAAATAAAAATCAAAGGTACTATGTAGGCTTCTTCTTAAATTATAATTTACAATGTTATCAAATATAATTGTTAGTATAAATTCAATTAAACATCTTATCTCACCAATTCAGCGGCCACATATATCTTGAACAACAGCGAACTGAAACAACGTTGGTAACTTCTTGAATATAGATATTTAACAAACAGGTGGTTTTATTAAAATAAAATATTTGGTTTTTTTAAAACAACTGTAACATCTATTAACAAAATTAAAATGATGTGAATACTGAACAAAAATAACACTAAAAATTAATAACAAAAAATGGTTAAATCTAAATTAAAATTGAGAAAATGACGGAATTACTTTAAGTCCCCAATTTTAGAACAAAAGAAAAAGAAAATAAAAATCTTTAATTACACCATAAATTTAACTCTTGAAAATACATAAAAAATACTCCCCAAATAATTTATAGAATGAAAATAAAATATCTTTCTTTCAACTTTCACAACCCACTGAATATGTTAAACCACATAAACGACCACAAATGAAGAATTTAAAATCAACCGTAACTACTAGAACCTTCACATAGACTAACTCTTGATTTAGAAATGAGACAAAAGATCGACTAAGAACTAATTTATCAAGAACTGCCCCCTTAAAAGTCTCTGATCCATCCTGACCCCTAAATTAATAAATACTTCATAAGTGTCGCTAGACGTCTAGAGTTCTTCTTTTTGTATAAAATTGAAATATAATTACATTTCCATCTAAATAAGATACAAAACACCTATGTAAATAACTAAAACTTACACTCAGCGTTCTGGATCAAAAAGACCATGGCGAAAAAAAGCGAAAGGCAAAGAATAATCCTCTCAGACAATATTTTCTGAAGGGAAATAATACTTTCTAAAAAAAAACATGGAATTTTTGAAACGCCTTCTATTATAAAATATAGTATTGTCTTTAACATAGCAAATTGACAATCTTTTATAAATGTTTCAATTATTATTAGCTTTAACTTAAATGAAAGCGGGCCAAGAAAGCTTACCACGAGAAAGGTCCATATGAAAACCTTAAACGTTTCGCGGGGATGTATCATCTCGTATCTAGTGCAACTTCACAGGTTTATATCTGTGTCTGCACAATCTAAAAGATAGCGTTTAAGATAAGTGTTATTTATTATTTTGTTTAGCTTTTAAAAACTCTCAAAACTAATATTAGATAGCTTTAATTTATTGACTTCTTTGAAATACTCATGTTTCGCATTTATCATGAGAAAAAATATGTTACAAATGTATACACTCTATTCTATTCCTGTAGTCTATTCCCTTACAAATTGTATTTCTGCTCGTGGAATAGCTACACTGGAACAACTGAGTTGACCAGTCGAGTAATACCATTCAGACTAAAACATAAAACATTTTCAAAAATATGTAAACTGGAAATTAGAAAGGAAAGAAAATCACTAGTATAAAGAGGATACACGTGCATTCATATATGTATTCCACAGAAAATATTTGTTATAAACCTCAAATGTATTACTATCATTAGTTAAATCAAAAGAGGAAATTAATTAGTAGGTACATTTTACATTCATTCTGATTATGGAATTAGCATAAGATTCAAATCGGGTTTTTAAATTGTTATAAAATGAGAGTGTAGATATTCTTTCGTATGTGCTTGCCTACCTACTTATCAGGTCTGGGTGTTTCGTGATTTATTTTACACAGAAAATATATTACATTCTATAGTATTAGAAGATTGTTTTATTTTCAGGAACTTTCCCAGCAGATTGGCGAGAGTCCTGGCATCAAGATGGTACGTACAATAGTAAACGTATAAAATATATCTTTTATTTTTATATTTTATATAATAATAATTATAATGAATTAAGTTACAGCAAAGTCAGAAATTAAATAAGCATAAAACATTCTAAAGATCATTTTTAAACGAAACGAATAAAATAATAAAGTGAAAAAGTTTATTTCTTCGTGCCCAGAACTGAAATTTTACTTAAGTCTATTTCTCTGTTCCCAGAATTGAATCTTTACCTAACCGTTTTGATTTAAATACTCACGTTTTTTGTACAACTAATATAAATGTAGTTAATTAAAAATTATGTTTTATTTTTAATAATTATTTATGAGTAAAATATGACGTCATAATTTGCATAGATTTTCATTATTTAGCTTTCCATTTGATATATTTTATTAAAATGAGCTTCTTCCAATATTTTAACTTTCTGTGATAGTACTATCTATTCCAAAGTTCTTAGGAAAAATTATAAATAATCTGGCGACTTGCTTCCATTGCACAACTTAATGTGTTATTGTTCTCTTACAAGTCATGTTAATGGAGTTGAGAATGGGCAAGTGGTGTGAAAGCTAATATGCTAACCTATCTACCACTCGACTTACCCAAGGCTCTCGTGTTTGAGTATTAACTCGACCACATGTTTATAATATTCGAGTTGGACACGCTTTTCATGCCTCTTTACTTTACTGTTCACTAAACTATTGTAAGTTCTCATCCAATTTTCAATAGATTTGTTTAGCAATACAATCCACCAATCTGTCTTGGTGTCCCAGTACGAGAAGAGAGTGTCACAGTGCAGTAAAATTTACATAGTGTTCAAGGATTTGTGATTCAGTTCTCGAATAAACTATTAATTTTTGAGGATATCGTATATGGAGTTCTTTCCTCTAAAACGAGACAGCCAACGTACAGATATGTCGCTTGTATCATATTCAGTTCAAGACCATCGATGTAACTGGCTACTTAGCTTCAGATTTTTTTGAAAAGCATTGTTTTTATACACAATTGTTTGCCATTTATGGGCAACTTTGAAAATGTAAATAGCTTAGGCATGTGTTTGCTACGAAAGCGTAGAAAACTCACAATTTTTTTATCTTTATTTTTGTAACAAATTCCGACTTCTAACTCGGAATTCCGACTTCTATCTCTGAATTCCGACTTCTATCTCGGAGTTCCGACTTCTATCTCGGAATTCCGACTTGTCCGTCCGACTTCTATCTCGAAATTCCGACTTCTATCTCGGAATCCCGACTTGTAACTCGGAATTCCGACTTCTATCTCGGAATTCCGACTTATATCTCGGAATTCCGACTTCTATCTCGGAATTCCGACTTCTATCTCGGAATTCCGACTTGTGACTCGGAATTCCGACTTCTATCTCGGAATTCCGACTTCTAACTCGGAATTTCGACTTCTAGTAGTGTTTTCACATAAATGTTCCAATTTTCGCTTTGGATACGTGGTCCAGTGACTGCACATTTAATAATTATCCTTGTGATAAACACAGTTATGACTTGTGTAAAAAATTAATTGCTGAAAATGTCTAGAAATAGTATCTAGTATGATAAAATCTAACTCCTGACGGTGTAGAAGACAAAGAAAATTTTAATAAATGAAGAAAAAATAAATAATTAAATTCTATCCCCTGTAGAGACACCATGGACGGCAAACTATTTATATGATGCTTTTACCAACATATCTATAAATAATATTAAGTATAAATAACAAGTGCAGCGAATCTCTAAAGAGTAGATAACTTAAACAGATTTTAATAAATAAGAAAAAAGTATATTTTACCCCAAGTAGACTCCCTCGGATGGTAGTGCAAGCCAAAATATTTATAGGGGGCTATTACACCGATATCTGGAAATAATATATATTATGAATTAATGTAGCAGCGGATTCCGGACAGGGTAGAAAATTCAAATTAATTTTAATAAAGTAGGAAAAATTCAATTCATTTAATTACCAACGTGTCTAGAAATAACAACTATATGAATAAAAGTGACAGGATTAGAAAACTGAAGCAAATTTTATTGAATGAGAAAAAAAGTCATATTTTCATATTATGTCCCAGGTCCCGAACAAAACTAGGTAGTCAAAATATTAATTGGAAGTTGTTGCCAATAGGTCTAATAATAATATATAGTATGTGTAAAAGTGGCAGTGAGGTCGTTAAGGGTAGAAGACCCCGGCCTGCCGAGTCATTCCAATATATTAATGATATATCTGTTACAAACTTTTATGACAAGTAGAAGAAAATCCAAAACGGGTAGTTAAACTTAATAAATTATAAAAAATGTAAATGACTGGGAATGTTAGTCAAAGAGTCTATAATCAGTAATGAAGTCTACTGTATTAGATATTTTGTCAGCAAACCACGTATATCAAGGTACACAGGTTGATATTTTGGACAAATTAAAAGAAATACCTATTCCATTTGTTGGGTGTGATCAACACGAAAAAAATTTACAACTACGATCATTGAGTTGTACCTTGTCAGTAGAATTCGCTTTATTTGTAAAGAGGTTTACCGAATAGATACAAGCTAAAAAAAAGAAAATAAGGTGCTTGAAGAAACAATCAAAATTATAATTAACTTTTCACTATGTTCCTGTAGTCTGTTTTGATAGATTGATGTTCTTCCACGAAGTTAGAAATAAGACCTACACCAGAAACTTGATTTATGAGGATGTGATTTGCTAACAATTTTTTTTTGCTGAAATCATGTTACAGATTTTTGTTTTCAAACTTCATAAAATATCAATGTCTTCATTTGTGGAGGAATTCTAATAAATTATAGTTTAAAAAACTGAAAAATACGCTTTAATAGTAAACTGAACTAAAAAAAACCCTTTGGATGAGAATAAAGTGATTAACAAGAAAATTAATGTCATTGTGAAAATAACGTGGGTCTGATATCAGTTATTATAAATATTTGATCGGTATAATTTCTGAAAGTAAATTCAATATGAATATATGGCATAAAGGCACCCTACGCTTTTTTACAAAACTTTTTTTTTTCTTCTTAGTTCAATTTACTGTTAAAGAGTTTTTTTAGTTTTTTAAACTATATTTTTTTTTCTTTTTAGTTCCGTTTACTATTAGAGCGTGTTTTTTAGTTTTGTCAAACTATAATTTATTCTTCTTCGCTACCTCCCCGTGCCGAAAATGGGTAATTTGCGCGCATGCTGCCTTCCTGTTATAAGGTAGCCATTTCCCAGGGTCCCTCTCCGAGATAATTTTTTTTTATCCTCACGATCCTATTCAAGATAATGGGACAAACTTGTCAAATCATTGCATGGTCATGGATTGCAATCTGGCGTTATAAAGTGGGTGAAAATCAAATGAACCTAATAATAGCGTTTTAAAACAAGTAAATTTACTCGAGTATTATTTTAATTAACAGATATCAGGGAAAATTGTTTTTTCTGACTTTATTTTAGTTATTATGTTTTGTATCATACATAGAATGTAACTGATTAGTAATGTTCCTGTCCTTACTTGAAAAAGTCAACCTAAAATCTCTTATACTTTGATGATGAAATTTAATCTGAATGAATAATAGCCGAATTGAAAAATAAAGATTAATGAATAATCGTTTAACGAAATATAAATTACTTTAATAGAGGATGCATAAACCTTTCATAGGTGCTAGTTATTTACTCAAAAAAGATGTTTTTTTAAACAAATATATTTCTTTTCTCCTAAAAGAAAAACAATAATAATTATATTTAAATTTTATGTATAATAGTAAATAGTTGGTAAATTAGGAAAAGAGAAGTACAATACTTGGGAGTAAATGACGATAAGCCTTGATGAAGAGCGAGGAGACATATCCCCCCCACTACAATGCATATATTAAAATCTGAAAAAAAAAATATCTGAAAATGCGTGCACCCCCTCCATGTTATTACATCTTTTTAACATAATATGGTTCAGATGTTCATACTAAATAGCGTTTTATTATTTCTACTATCTATGAAAAAGATAAAGCAAAGTACAAGATTTTATTTTTCATGTCAACCATATTCAAGCCATCGGAACCGACCCAGTCGTTATTTTTTAATTTGGACTTTACGCACAGTTAATAAATTTCTTGTAGTTTTAATTCATCCTGATCCCTATAATTAAAATATTAATTTCATTTAGAATGAACGCTTTATTTGACGTTAAAGGAAGATAAAAAAGTGATTGCGCTTATAAGCAGTCGTGTATTAATTACAACGCAGATAGAAATTCCGAGTTAGAAGTCGGAATTCCGAGATAGAAGTCGGAATTCCGAGATAGAAGTCGGAATTCCGAGTTGGAAGTCGGAATTCCGAGTTGGAAGTCGGAATTCCGAGATAGAAGTCGGAATTCCGAGACAGATGTCGGAATTCCGAGATAGAAGTCGGAATTCCGAGTTAGAAGTCGGAATTCCGAGTTAGAAGTAGGAATTTGTTACGACAGTAAAAATAAAAAAATTGTGGCCCTTCTACGCTTTCGTATAAAAGCATTTGAAAATGATTTTCTACACTCCTGTGGCTAAGGATAGTCCCTCCGGCTCGTCACATTGTGTGCTCTTTTCAAAACTTGTTATACAATATCCTATTCCAGCATCACAAGATCATTAAACATAATGTTCCAAAAAAAAAGTTAAATTACAATACTTATCATTAATATTAAAGAAAACATGTCATCCATTCAGACTTGTTATGTCCAGCTTGAATAAGCCAGAATAAAGACCATCACAGACAGTTCTAAATGATGACTTACGAGTAGAAACTGTATAGGCTTTCAACCAATTACAAGCGATATACCAGTAACCCTTATTTATGCTATGGGCTAAACGTCTTGCAGATCCCTTTACAGAGAAACGAGTAAAATAATTATTGCATATATTTTGTAGTGATATGAGGTAAAAAATGAATAAAATAAAATGAAGTATAGTTTTATCCTCACTGAATAATATATTGACCCTGAGATTCTAAATCCTATCGGGATTTGTTCGCCTGCTGTATTTGGGGCAAACAACACCGTCTAATAAAAAAACCTCTTTAACTTCTTATAAATTATTCTCGGGATCTAATGCAGGGTAATTACTTTAGCGCGGTAGCGATATACAAACAAGCAGTATTATTCTCGAGATCCGGGATATCCCTTAGGAATAGTGCCCACCATTTAGAGGGTTAATAATTAAACAAGCTATTAATGGTGAGATCAACAAGTGAATGCAGCAAGATGGACAGGTATTTGAAATTGCCTTTAGGCTCACGAATTTATTGTAATAAAATTTTTGTTTATAAAAATCGGTGTACAGGGAAACATTAATGAAGGAAAAAAATATTTATAGGTATATCAGTCAAGAGAAATCGCTGTAAATTGTTTTCAAGTTTAAAAGTTGGCCACTAGTGTGCGTAACAACAATTGCGGTATGTTGGAAATACAAGCATTTTATTATTGAACCAATCAGGCACTTTTTTGTTTAAGGCCATTTTTGTCAACTTTCAAAAATAAATTGGTGGTGGAGGCCCAACATTTTTGCTTTCAAATCTCTTTTTTGTTTGTACCGATTTTATTCAATTTCGTGTTGAGAAAAGTGTTTTTTTTTGCTCTGCTTGTGAAGCCATAAGCTGTACCGTAATTACTTTGTAAGTGGTCACTAGATGGCGTTGTTTCGAAATTCTCCAAATAATGATGACTTTCTCAAAAAAAAATCAAATGGGACGCTATGACTTTTATATCACAATTTATTTAGTAGTGATGAAGGACATTGAATAGTGAAACAAAAAAATCCAGGTTCGCATTTAAATTAAGACAGTCGATGATAGTCTCTTGAATCCGAAACGTCGGATTGGAAAGTTAACCTTGTAGAGGAGTAAAAGTGATAATGGCAAAGTGGAATTTTTCATCGCTCATTTCAATTAAACTTAAAACTTTAGGAGAAACTGGGAAAAACAAGGCTTTAATAGAAACTTAATCTTGCAAAACTGTAAGGAACAAAACTTAAGGAGCAAAACAAAAAATACTAAAACTCAGTCTCATAATCACGTAAGCTTCGCAATAAAATGGCTAAAGTTAGGGCGACGCAGGGAAGGACTTGGTTTGGGCCAAAAGGTTAAACCGAGTTCTACTTTGCTTATGTGAAACAAAAAAAAAACGACGAAATGAACTAACAACTAACGACAAACTAACAACAAATATATTTTAAATTACTGACAACTACTTTCGCAAATGCTAAGAATGCCGGCCGTCATTGTAAATACAAAGTTGCAATCTTTCCTGTGTCGATTGGACACACTTCTGCTATAGAGATACTTTGGATGGCATTCCTAATACGGTCCACCCTATCGTTTCTTGTAGTAGGTCGAGTCGTATATACCAAATCTTTTTACCTTAGATAGTCTTCAGTAATTTTAAATATATTTGTTGTTGGTTTATTGTTAGTTTTTAGTTCATTTCGTTATTCTTTTTGTTGTTTCACTGAAGCAAGGTAGAACTCGGTTTAATCTTTTTGCCCAAACCGAGTCCTGCTCTGCCTTGCCCTAGCTTTAGCTATTTTATTGCGAAGCTTATGTGATTATGAGACTGAGTGTTAGTATTTTTTGTTTTATTTCTTTGCTCTTCACAGTTATGCTAGATTATTAAAGTTTCTATTAGAGCATTGTTTTTTTTCAGTTCTTTTGGTTTCCCTAAAATTTTAGGATTAATTGAAATGAGAAATGAAAACAATTTCCACTTTGCCATTGTCACTTTTTCTCCTTTACAAAACGGCAAGGTTAATTTTCCAATCCGACGTTTTGGATTCGAGAGTTGATCATCAATTTTCTTTATTTCAAGGCGGACCCAGATTTTTTAGTTCACTGTTCAGTGCCCTTCGTAACTCCCAAATACATTTTGACATAAAAGTCATAGCAAATCATTTGATTTTTTTTTCAGTAAATCAGCATTATTTGGAGAATTCCGAAACATCGCCATCTAGTAACCACAAAAAAACCCAAAAATTAGGGTACAGTTTATATGTCCACTAGTAGAATAAAATCGGATCATCCAAAACAGAGATATCTATATTTGAAAGTTAAAATGTTTGACCTTTCCCTATGATTTTAACCAACCATGGTTGAGAAAGTGCCTAATTGGTTGAAGAATATAATGATTAAATTTTTAACATACCTTAATTATGCAATTGTAGGAGAAAATTGGCAGTTACACATTTGTGTTGCTGTTATCCCCCTAGCGGCCACTTTCGAACTTGAAAATAATTTACAGCGATTTCTCTTGGCCGATTTACCTACTAATATTTTTTCCTTAAGTTCTGTCATTAACGGTTCACGAGCTACAGCCGACGTCCTCTATTATTTGTGAGAAAAAAGTCAACCTCCCATATGAATTGAGATATGATCTCGTAATTAAAAATAATCCACTCAATAAATAATTACTGATTTTTAAACAAAAAAATTCCATTTAAAATGTTTAAAATATATCGACCTTTTCAATATGGTTGCCATTCGAAAATATATTAAGTATCAATTGCATGTGAACAGCCAAAGAGAGGCGGATCGTGGGCCTATCCTAATTGAATTTTTGAGGCCTCCCTCATGCTTTAAAAAAATACTTTTCATATTGACAGTTATTAGTCTACAATGGAAAAAGAGAACGCTTAATAGTTTTAATGCAGAAAACGTATTACAAAATTAACAAACATTGTTAAACTGTATTTATTTTTCCTATATGCTACTTTCAAAAGACACCTTTCAGCTTCAAAGCTTAATATAGGTAGTGTTAAGTAAAATTTAACACTGCTTTGAAGAATTATCTTCAAAATTTTGAAAGCTATAACAGAGACAATATTCTTGAAAAATACAATCTTAAATTTTAACACTCATTATACACCATGAGGCCAGTACCATTTTTATAGATAGACGTTGCTAATGTTAAATAAAGCGATACAATAACAATGTGTTTTGCCCACATCTATAAAAAAATTGAACTGGATTTACTCGACGGGTTTTTTTTTGTGTATTTTGACGGTTCAAAATCATAGCGTCGGGTTTGATAGTTTAGTGATTTTGGCTAATATTCATGTCGTTAGAAAAAAAACCGTTATCTAAGTACGTTTTGCTCTGTTATTAATTTTAACTTCAATGTTATAAAATTATCCTTGGCTACCTGCTTTCTTGACAGTCAACTTGGGTGCTTATTAAAGTTAAACTTTGGTTTCTTTTGCTCGTAATTCCATCAAATCATATGTATAATTTATAATATATTTTTGGGCAGATATTACCTAAATTAACCTAACCTAATGAGTTTATTTTTAAATGCCAATTTTGTTTTATATCGTTTAGATCGTAATTACATTCTTTACTATTTCTAAGATAAGATAAATAAAAGAAAATCAGTTTAAACGATCTTCAATTAATATAACAACGTTAATAATGTTATATTTACTATACTATATGGGATAAGGGAACGAGATGAAATTTGACTTGGGCATTGAGTTTTGCTTTAAATTAGACTAAAAAATATGGATAAAATATAATTACCAAAAGTAGTTACGAGTTAATCGAAGAATGTTTTAAATAAATAGCTCATTAACGGGTCAGGCTAAAGATTAAAAAAAGGGCCACGTTTATTGTTTTATGCAATTTCACTTTTTATAAAAATGGACGATTAAAAATATATCTAGATCCGCCACTGAACAAAAGTGACATTTTTTGACCAAATTTCGAATCATTTGATTTAAAAAGATATTTTTATTGCAATTTTATATTCTCATACATAATTTTAGCTGCTTAGGTCAGTACCTTCTATACCACTTTTCGTAGGTATACCGCGTTTCTTTCAATATACAATTTTACTATATTTAACGAAGTTTATTATTTCCATATGGATGTTCATTTTTTTCAGAAAATTAAAATTCAGTACCCAAAATTTTGACATAGGTCGTACAAAATTCTAATAATTTTAACAGTTTTTCGAATATACGGGAACATCTTGGCTATTTAAATAATAAAAACAACAATAAGTTGTGACTTTTCAAGGTTCATTGTTATAATACAGAACTAGTATAGAACGGAAGCTTTCAAAGGCTTTGGTCAATTAAGAAATGATGGTTCTTCTCCGTGTCAAATTGGAATTACTATCCGACGTTTCGCCGTCGATTGCACGAGGCATCTTTAGGGATCTTTACTCCACAAGATCTGAATACTGAATGAGCTCGGAGAGATTCAGGCGAGCAAACCCGACTTGTGCTCGACCAACCGTGATCCTGTGTTAAGAACGGTTTCTACGTGTGATGTAGATTGTAATGCGTATCTTTATTGATGTTTCTTGTATGTTTGAATAATTCAATAGATTCTCTAATTTTTCGTTTGTAAAATCCTTGAATCTAGAACCTTGATTTGTTTTATATATATATATATATATATATATATATATATATATATATATATATATATATATATATATATATATATATTATATATATATGTAAAACTAAAAAAATATAATATATAATAAAAAAAATATATATATATATATATATATATATATATATATATATATATATATATGGCCAATGATATGCTGGTATTCAGCTACAACAGATTGAACAATTTGTTTCTTTTTCATACATCGTTCATGTTCCTTAAGTCTAGTGGATATTGAGCGTCCTTTTTCTCCCATATACACTTCCCCACAGGAGCAAGCTAATATACTCCTTCTGTTTGAAAAAGTACAATATCTTTCGGGCAGTGGCGGCTCGTCGTGAATAATCGTGCCTAAATACTGCCCAAAAAATCTAATATCTCATATCAATTAAACAATATTTAACCGTTTAACATCACAAAATATACAAAACTTTTGAAAAAACCCGTGCGTTTCCCTTAGAAATTCCTAATATTTAAATAAACATCGATTACATGCGAAACCTATATACGTTTAGAGGCGATATATCCCAACCGCCTAAATTTAGATGTTCTCTACGGCAGCCAGCCAGCCCACGAAAACGCACATCGCCGACGACCAGCGACCGACATACAGAGAAAATCACGCGAAATAAACTACTACAGTAGGCGAAACGATCGTCCGCCTTCGGCAAATATTTGACGTCTTCGCATTGGATTCCAAATTGTTCATCTGGCAGTGTGGCCAAATTCTCGAATTTTCACCTGAACTGCTTTACGTTTTTAGAAAATATGCATATGCATAAGGCTACCAACTTTTTCATTTACGAATGCGGGACACAACAAATTTTAGTATGCGTTGTAGGCGCATTAACCATATTCTAAAATTCTTTATTTTCAGCATTAATTTTTTAATTAATTAAATTGATTATCCGAACATTCTGTTATATACTAAAGCAAAAAAATTAAAGACATTAAACATAAATGTTAGGTTAGATGAGGTTTTTTTAATAATAATAAAATGAAACATGTTTCTACACTTTGGTATTTTTTTTAATTAAGGCTTATTTATAACACATAATTTAGTTTAATCAAATCTTCTTAAAATGGTACTTCTCTGTATTATTAAACCGATAAACATGGGAACTTAGAATATGATTTGTTGCAATTCGGGACTTGCGGGACATAATTAGAGAATGCGGGACGATTTCTAACCTTATTTGTAACGCGGGACCTTAAAAGATTCCGGGACTGTCCCGCAGAATGCGGGACGGTTGGCAGCCTTACATATGCAAACATTGCAAACCATAAAAAAAAATAAAATAAGCAGTTTCAATGTTGTTAGGGTGGTTTTGAAAGGGTTTTTTAAACAAAATCTAGGTACATCTCAAGAAAAATAAAGAAATTCTTCTCAGGCTTGCGAAACCGTATTTACAAATTTTGCGTTTGGCAACGTTGGCCACCTGCTACTATTCTCATTAATCTCATTTATAATTCGTAAAAATCGTAAATAGTATGCATGATGCAATATTATCGTTCGTTCGGATTTCCGGTCAAGTGATTTGAAATTTTGTCAATTACATTCCGACCGCTCTCGTTTTCTGATATCGATCAATAAATAAAAACATTGGACGGTGATACGTGTGTGTTTTTTTGACTATTATTTTACGACCGCGTCTAGTTTTTCTGTGCTTTAATTTGTGATTTTGGTTGTTTATCGGCATTGGCCAGAAGAAAAACGAAGAAGTCCTGATAAACGGATAAGTATTTTTGTTTTATTTGTTTCTAATAGACATATTTAGGTATTAAATATTTTGCTTTTAAGTGTAGTTTCACTAGTTTTAGGGGTTGGACGGTTCATATTCGATGAATTTACCGTCGCGTCGACCGTAGGTTAAGTGCGTTTTTTCCGGTTTGTTCTATTTTATATAGGTACATTACGTTGCTTTGTTTTTTTTTAATGGATTTTTAAAAAGTCATGGCGAATAATCCGGTGCATGATATTGTTTGCTCTTTGTGCGAGACACCATTTTCGCGTCTAAACGAAAACGATCGAAAAGATGTTATTTATTTTGGCCGCCCCACGCCACTTCTCAATATTTTAAAGCCTGATAAAAAACAGGGCCAAACTTTTTCACGATCGTTTAAAGCTCAGTGGTACGAAAGTCATCAGTGGATATGTGGTAGCTATTTTAAACAAAATTTGTTTTGTTGGCCATGTTTACTTTTGGCAAAAGGCAGAAACAATACTTGGGTGCGTCAGGGATTTTCTGATTTGAAAAATTTATCTGCGGCCATAAAAAAACACGAATCATCGAAAGAACATTTAAGCAGTTATCTTAGTTTAAAGCGGTTAGAAAAAAACAGTAGCACTATACAGGATGCGCTACAATTACAATCTTCTTTGTCTCTTAAATTATATAATGAGGAGGTGAGAAAAAACAGACTTCTAATGAGCTATTTGGTCGATGTTACGTGTCACCTAGCAAAGCAAGAATTATCTTTCAGAGGCCATAATGAAAAAAGCGATTCCGTTAGTGCGGGAAATTTTCGGGAAACTTTTAATCTGTTAATTAAAGGTGATAACGAAATACAACAACATTTAAAAAAAATTGGAAATATTTTTTCTGGTTTATCAAAAACTATCCAGAATGATTTGATATCCTGTATATCCGATTACCTTGCAGATACAATTCATAGGGAGATAAAAGAGTCGTTGTTTTTTGCAGTGCAAGCTGACGATACTACGGATATTTCTGAGAAGTCCCAATGTGCGATTTCAATTCGGTACGTTAATAAATACGGTGAAATCAAAGAAAGTTTCTTGGGTTTTCATGACGTTAGCGAAGACAGAACAGCGGACGCAATGTATGGATTAATTGTTACAGTCATAGGCAATTTCGATTATATCCTGCAATGCTACGATGGTGCTAGTGTGATGGCAGGTTCATTGAATGGTTTGCAAAAAAAAGTTAAAGATGATGCTCCTTTTGCTTTGTTTACGCATTGCAGTGCGCACAGATTGAATTTGGTTTTACAAACTGGTTCAAAAAATATAAAAAATTGCCGAATTTTTTTCGCAAGTGCGTCCTCGATTGGTTTTTTCATCAGTCTGCAAAACGGACATTTACTTTAGATTCGACGATAGGAAAGAGGATTTCTTCCAGTTCAGACACCAGGTGGGCTTCCCGTTCTAAAATCATTCAAATCTTGCACTCTGAATGGGAATGCCTAAAATTAGTTTTTTCTAAAATTATTGACGACCAATATATATATATATATATATATATATATATATATATATATATATATATATATATATATATATGAGACAATGTTTAATACAATATTTGAACAAGCCCAAACAAGGATTTTTAATAATAGGGACTCAGGGCAATTGTCAAAAAGAATTAAGTTATCGGACACCATTAAAGGCGATGAGCAAAGTTCTTTATTTTATTTTATGAGATAATTGACAATATTGTGACTCAAATAGAATATATATATATATATATATATATAGCAAAAATTTTCCGCTTGAATTTGTGACGAATGTGACCAACTTTTATAAAAATTTCTTTGACAAACAAAAATTAATTAATGAGCTTAGTGTAATATATCTCGATGAACAATTTGCATTGCTGAGCGTCGAGGCAATTTTAAAACATTTCGTAAAAAATTAACTTCAAGAAATATTTCCTGAAAGTTACAAACTTTTTGCGTTAATTGCTACCATACCTATTACAAGTACCTCAGTGGAAAGACATTTCTCTTGTTTAAAGCGAATAAAAACGTATTCTCGCAATACAATAAAAAATGAACGTTTATCGTCACTTGCGCTAATTTCAATAGAAAAAGAGTTGTTCTGCTCCTTACAGAAGGCTGATAACTTTACGGATGTCATAATAAGTAAATTCGCCCTTTTAAAAGATAGGCGGATAAATTTAATTTATAAAACTTAGTTGTCAGCTAAGTGTGTACGCGGCTTAACGTTTTCTTATAACGTCATTATTCTTGAAATTATTGTGGTTGTCGCCTACCCTAGCCTAAACACCACGAGCCGCCACTGCTTTCGGGGATCACAAACATTGCCCAATCTTCTTCTTATATGTATTGAAGGTTGTACGTTTGTTGAACCGCCGAAGTAACCGTACGGTTTGATCTGTAGTGCCATGTATGTAGAGAAGAACAACACTACCTAACGATGGCTCTTCATCATTGTCCTTTGGCGGAGTTAAATTACTATCAGCCGGTTGCACAAAACTTAATTGCTGCTTAGAATATTTAACCGAGCTTTCAGATTTTGACAAGCTGCTTATAGAAATCTAGGAACTCCCTGTCAAGTTTGACATTCCGTTAAACATTCTAAACTTTAATTGAGCTTTCTGCAACCGGTTGTATATCCTTTAACTGAACGCATAACATCTTCAGTGCAATAGCCATTTCTTCGGTGAGTTTCGATGTTTCCGATGTTAGAGAATCTTGATCAGAAATGGAAATGGCTCTAAATACTATTGGGGTAATAACCGATTTCTTTTGTGCTGGATGGTGGTGAAATTTGCATCTAAGTATCTATTTGTATGCGTCGGTTCTGTGTATAAAAAACCGACGCATACAAATAGACACTTAAATGCAAATTCCGACCACCATCCAGCACAAAAAAATCTGTTATCAACTTATTTCGATTTCTGATCAACATTCTCTAACATCGGAAATATCGAAACTGACCGAAGCTCTCAGAGGGAATGGCTGTTGCACTGAAAATATTACGCATTCAATTAGATATAGTATTCCGACTCCGCCGAAGGAGAATAATGAGGAGCCGCCGTTAGGTAGTTTTGTTTTTCCCTAGATACATAGCACTGATAAAAAAAGATGATTATTTCGGCAGTCCAATGTACATATAATCTGCAATACTCATAAGAAGATTGAGCAATGCTTGCGTTCCCCGAAAGATATTGTACCTTTTCAAACAGAAGGAGTATATAAAATCCCTTACTCCTGTGGAGAAGTGTATGTGGAAGTAACAAGACGCTGAATATCCACTAGACTTAAGGAACATGAACAATGTATAAAAAAGAAACAAATTGTTCAATCTGTTGTAGCTGAACACCAGCATACCACTGGCCATATTATAAATGTAAAAGAAACCAAGGTTCTAGCGTCGGTTCCAGGATTTTATAAACGAAACATTAGAGATCTATTGAAATTTTTAAACATACAAAAAATTTCAATAGAGATAGGGATTACGATCTTCATCACAAGTGGAAACCTATCTTAACACAGGGTCACGGTTTGGCGAGCACAATTCGGGTATAAAAACCCACCTGAATCTCCTCAAGCTCATTCACTGTTCAGATCTCGTGGAGTAAGGTCCCTGAAGATGCCTCGTGCAATCGAAAGCGAAACGACGGATAGTAATTCCAATTCGACGTGGTCTAACTCCAAGAATCATGATTTTTTTAACAGAACTAGTTTATATATATCTATTCAATTTTCTTGCTGCAGTATTATGGGGAACATTTCATTCCTAGAGCCGGTTCGTAGAATATGTTAGCTGTTTTTACAAATTTTTCAGACAAATTTATTAAAACGTGTAAACTTAAGTTGCTTTCGCTGTAATTTATTTTGAGAAAACAGCATTTAGGTCAACCAACTTAGATCCGAAGACCCTGATCTCAATATATGGATGTATTCGGATGAATAATACACACGTCTCACTAATTAATAATCATGAATTCATTCACTTTACCCCTAAACATCCTTCCTGGTTTGTAGCCTCTGAAGACTGTATCAACGAAAAAACCTACTAACTTTGAGTGAGTTAGATTTTAAAGTTAATTTTGTGTTATTGTTGCATGACCACACTATAAGAACTGTATATACTCCTAATTTCAGTTAATAATGACCTTGTATGTTCTTTCTATAACTGCGCCACTACAAAAAATCATATTTTATTAAATTTTAGGCAACAGTTGCGAAACTGACGATAGCGAACAGTACGTACCAGACTCTAGTTATGACACACATAGTTCAAATGGTAAGTAGTAACAAAGACAGATTATATTGTGAATAGACGATTTAAAATAAAATAATCTCTAAATGGATCCCAAGTTTGTATTGTATCCATAGTTGGGATCCACCAAGAGGTTTCCGCGTAGCTCAAGGTTCAGAGTTTCAAGTCCGCGACGCATCTGATCAAATGGTTAAATTTGTATATAGATCGGTTTTACGATATTACCCTGCAATACTATTAGTCTCTCTAAAACATAATTTTTGTATTGTACTTCTAAATAAGTAGATCAAAATCACACTTCTGGCAACACCGAGTTAAATATTGTTGCGTGTGTTTTAATTAAAAAGCGACGGAAGCAATTGATATAGTTAATTTATTTCTACCTAATAGACTGTCTATTCGAATACAATCGGTCTTTGATAGTAACTTTACTTTATTGAAATTGATTTTAATTTTTATATGATTAAATAATGAAGTTGTTATTTCATGTTCGATAAAAGTATAAGATCCTAGGTGCTGTGGATTTGATGGGTCAGTCCCCTTGACAAAAAAAAACAAGGGATCAGATTTATCTGTTATATAGATTTAAGAAAAAAGTTGGTAACGTAAGGACATTATTACATTATCAGAAAAATGTGATGAATTGAGCCCCTTTCCGATAATCCTTAAGCCCGTTACTGACTATTCGATTTAATTTATTAATTCCATTCAGGCTGCTACTCACTGTTCTTTGATTCGGTTATTCCTCCGAATAGTGTGTAACGTTAAACAGTGAAAAGCATGAAATCCATGCCAAGGAATTAAATAAAAATTGATGCAAAATGTGGATGAAATATTTATCATTTCGTTGATTCGCCAATGCGTTTGTGCATTGTGAAGTAACACATAGAATTAACGAATCGAACCGAATAGTGAAGATCTGGAATATAATAATTGCTTTTTTATAATCTGTTCCTAAATTCTTAGATTAGTTTACCTGATCTTGCTCTAAGTGAAATACACAATGGTTACAATAGTTTATTTATGTTGTAACGATTATTTTGCTTATATAGAGAGAACATACTTACCCTATTTACCCATTCTGTAAATAGGCTCAAGCCCACAGCAGATTATATGGGATATTGTTTATCTGATTTTTAGAAAAAGAATGTTTCGATCTCAATATACTTTTAAATATAATTTTTTAATAGTAACACACTAGAGGGCATAATTAGATAAAAAAAATATAAAATTTGATACATTATTATCACGTGTCATAACAGACCGACTTGAAGTTAATTTTAAGAAGTTAGGAACAGATAGTTTTGAGATGAAATATTAATTTTGCAAACCAAATAAAATATATCGTCTAAACGCCTAACATATTAATTATTATTATTAAATAGAGCTTACTCCTAAAAAAGTCATTTACACAAGTAGGAATGGAGCGTTTCCTAATTTTAGAGAGCTCCATCTTTCGAGTAAGTATAAATCGTTTTTAAATATTAGTATCTCAAAATCAGTTAACATTAGGACACTCAACATGATGAGCATCTTGAGAAAAATCTGAAAATCAAAAAGCTGGAGTGTTTCAATTAGCAAATAAAATTTAAAACAATGCCTTTTGAGATACCACCATTATCACCAGTATTTCTATGGCAAAAAAGTCCCTAAAATCACAAATAATATACAGACCCTCCTAAAATACTCTTTAGAGACTAAATATTACTATGTAGACATACAGGGTGTTTGATGTAATACGAAATATTACCTTATCTCAGGAACCTGAAACGTACAACTTTCTAAGTTTAATTTGAGTTTTCCGATTATATTGTTTTTTTAAATAGGGGGTTTAGTTTACCCTGACTAGGCATTAACTGTCTTATTTTAAATTGGATACCCTGTATATTGATTCATATTTTTAAAAGATAAGTGAAACGATGTTTGACAGTACAGGTCTGAGATGGTATGTTCTAGACTGACTGGCATTTATCTTCAGGATATCACCTATTCTTAAAATAACAAAGCAAGGCACTTAAAATAATGAGTAATCTGCTTCCGCCAAAAAAGTTTAATATATGTCTATCAAATTGTTAACATCCAATTATTTCATCCAAAATAACTAATTTTTCTTAATTTTTTAGTGTGTAACCCCCAGCACATTGTTTCTTTTTTTTGCAACATTTAAAGAATTTTTTAATGTATCGATGGGTTCACGACAAAACATCGTAAGCGACATAATTTTATGACTTAAACGATTTGTTAACAGAAACAAACAATATTCCTGTAAATTTTGAAAGTAAAAAATTATTATAGTTACTGTATTTTTAAACAAAGATCATTTAAAAATTGTTTGAGATTTTATGATATTAAAATAATTATATCGCTGACGATGTTTTGTCAAGAACCTATCAATATAATATAACATGTATCACAAAATGTTCCTGACTTATTGACTCTTATCACCAGTACATATTGTTTTAAATATAAATAACAACGAAGGACATATCATATTAATATAAAACATGTTTTACTAATGTATTTACTATGTACTAAATGTAAAATTTTGATTTTTTAAATCCTTTTATTTTAAAGTAAAAGTCATCAAAGTAAGTATATTTAAATGTAATAAATAATTTATAAAAAATGCACAGCTTTTATCCTTGCGTTCAAAGCCAAATGGAATGAGATAAGTAGGTTTTTTTTAAATTTAAATTAAAAGTGAAATATTTTTAATCACATTTCTTTAAATAAAATCTTAATCTTATTTTGAAAAAAATTGTCCTGGACTGCAAGGATAAGAAATTATTCTTTAGGTAATTTTTATTATTTTTAATATTTGTGGTTTTTATTTTTAGATCCATCTAGTTTAATGATATTTACTAGGGAACTAAATAAAAGTTTGACGATAAAAGAAAAAATTAAGTACTAAAATAGAAGACATTTTCAAATTTCTTTTAAATGATGCCAATGTTGAAATTGACTTTATAGGTTCTGGAAGTTTATTAAAATCATACAATCCCTTGTGAAAAAATGAATTTATTCCTATTTTTTTATTTTAAGGTGTTATAAAAAAATGTCTTCGTTGACGGGTATTATAACTGTGAATCTCATGGTTATAAGTTATCTTCTGAATTAAATATAAAATGCCTGACCCATTCTAATTTTAAAAATAAAAACAAGTGTATTATATCTAATGTACTGTGTAACTGGCAACCATTGCAATACTTGTAACATATTGCAAGACAATATTAACCGCATTGCTTGGTTATGTAATTTTTGCAGGCGTCCCAGTTCATTTTATTGAAACAGGTACATTATAGTGCAACAATAGTTAAAATGTGGTAGAATTAAAAACAATCAATTTTGACCATAAAGTAGTACAACGAGCCAGGTAGTTAACAGCATGGCGAACCCTGGAAATAGTAAAATTGCAGTGCTCCCTAAACAACAAATTATCATCAACGATGTGTCCCAAATATTTAATTTTTTTAACATGTTCAATTGTAGCCTGTCCAATACTTAATGAAAACTTGATTGTGTTAAACTCATGTTTTACTCTATCATTGGCAATAAGCATAAACTTTGTTTTACTGGTATTTATTTTTAATAGGTTGACCGACATATATACATTAATTTGGTCTAAGGCTTTATTGATATGTTTAACAAATAAATTCAGATCGTTTGAGCTACTATATAGAAGTGTATCATCTTCAAACAAATGAATATCAACATTATCGACCACGTTGACAATGTCATTGATATACAATAAAAAAAGGAGTACAAAATCTCTGTATATTTATGTATTTAAAACGAAAATTTGATACTTCTCAGAGATGCTTGATCAGGGAAGATAAATACCCGGTCTACATGAAGGTACCATAATACATTTTTTAAACGTTCAAGTACAAGTTCTTAGATAGGATATAGTATGTCATTTTAGCACCTATATTAATATCTGCATTGTAAAGAAAAATATACATTAAAATATAATACGACAATATATCATTATCTTAGCCAGAGTAAATGTGAAGGAAATAAAGAAAAAAACAAATTCCTTTTACCACTGCGATTATGAAATAAACTTCTAATTTTTCACGTTATCCAATATAATTACTTGTTTTCCATAATTTCGCTAATAACAGCGGCAACAACAAGTATTAAATTATAGCTTCCAAAGTAAAAGTTACATCATAGAAAGATACAAAAAGGCATCGCCCGCTGAGTTTTTAGTAGAGCCATATACGAAATAAATTGACGTTTTTCTTCCTGAAAGAAGCAGTCAGAGGTCGATCCTCAGCACAGCATGCATTCTTATGGTTTGGAAAGTTGACAGCCAGGTACATGTATTGAGGGAAACATAAAAAGCAGCATACGCCATACCGATTTAAGGTAAAGAATCTGAATTGAATAATTAAAGAACACATTTTCCGGCTTAAATACATGTTATTACGCAAAAAACGCATCCTCAGTTTATGTTTCGCAACTAAATGGCACGAAATTAGTGAAATATATAGAAATAAAATGCAGCACAAAAAACTTTTTAAAAACAAGCTTCTATTTATAAACTACTGAACTAAAAAGTAAAAGCCCTTCAGTTTTCACCTCCAAATTAAAGTTCAGGTAAAAAAAAACTATTAAACCCTTGTTACTAAAAAAGTAACTAATTATTGCAAGCCTAAATGAATTAAGGTTTAATGTCATTAAAATATTTCAATAACGTAGAACTGGAAACATTAACAATCTACTTAATATAAACCTCCCAATATGTATTTTGTCTTAATTTTTTTTCTCGTATTTTATTATTCCTAAGTGTCCTGGTCACATGGGTCTTTTATAAGATTTTCGCCACATAATGTTTGAATCAAACTATTATTCACATATAATTTCACAATTGATAATTATAATGTACGTATACAATACATTAATTAATACAAAACAACAAATCCGACTGCTTAGGTCTGATTGTAGGAGATGTACTCACTAGGTGACTAAAAAGAAGAAAATAAAATCTTATATTAAAATTTTCATAATCTGGACGATTTTTTAGAAAATCGAAAATTTTCTTAAAAGGTAGACACTTTTTAAGTAGGTACTTTTTATTCACTGTTGATTAAAAGATTTTCAAAAATCCGTAAAAGTACTAAAAAGCAAGTAATGAATACTTACCACATAAAAAAACAAGGTTTTTAATTTTAATGTTGTGATATTATTCCAGGTCCTCTTAGGAATACAAACTATAAGGATAAAGTAATAATAATAAACATTATTAATAAAAAACTATTAAATTTATAAAACCGAAAAAAAATTAGGCAAAAAATTTCTTTTTTCATATTTTGAAAAGTTTATAGATAAAAACTAATTATCACATGCTGTAACTTTAAATGTAATGCTGTAATATTCAAAATTATTAATTTAAACATCGAAAAAATCATAATTTTTGATGAAGATATTATTAATTTAAACCCCCAACATATTCGCAATTTTCACACTTCTTTTGACAAAAGATACCTATGACAGAATATTAAGTACAGCATCAATTTATCTCATCATTTTGCATAATTCCTTTATCTACAATATTTTGGAAGATATTGACAAAAAACTGAATTTTTGCCCCTCTTTGATACCTTTTTCTGAACTTTCGGAAGTTTTAGCAATATAAATTTGTTTTTTATTTGTCCAAAATTTGTTTAACAGTGCACATGAAAAAATTCATTAAATTCAATTATTTTAAATTTCATATTTTTTCGTTCTCTAGACGTAAAATCTGAGGCAACGCACAGTTTCTCCAAGCCTCCAGTCAACCAACCTTCGTATAATGGGGAAAATGTTCAAGAAATTTACACAAGCGCTTATCAGCACACCAGCTGTTTCTATGCTAATACGCTGTATAACAGAATTACATCTCTACCTCATAGAACTCTTGAAGAGCAAAGAGCAATTAGACCTGAAAATAATATAAACTCTCATACTATAGGATGTCAGATAATAAAACAGGAACCGAATGAAAAGGAAAATAACGGTAAGTTAAAATTTTTAACTGTTGAAAAGGCATAGCAAATCTAAGAAAATTGTAACTGATTCTAATTTGATTTTCGGGTTTGGGACAATAAATGAAAGCTCTTTTAAACATGAACTGGCCGCCCTATATTTGGTCTTTTTCAAAGCTAAAAAAAACAAAAGTAAAATAATTTTCTTTTTCTTTGATGTTATTACATATGGAATATCGCTTATTTATCGCTATATCAAAAGATTTTATTGATATTGTTGATTTTCTATTCAACAAACATAAATTAAAAACAAATATTAAAAATAATTGAAAAGCAAAGATTAGCAAAATTAGTTGAAACATTTCAAAAATAGCACAGGACGACAAACAAATATTAATAATATTTGGGACAATATAAAAAAAAACTTTTAAAATAATAACTAACGAGTAACAGATATACAAATTAAAATCTTATATGTTACGTATCTATTTCTAAAAACTGAACTAAAATCGTGCTTCAATAGTTTACCCTAGAGTACACTAAAAGCAATAATGGCATTAATTTACGTATATACAAGTGAATTTGGACCAACACAACGGGCGACTGAATTGAATGTTTTTTTGTTTTGGTTTGTAAGAAGGTTCGGCTATTAATTATTTTTATATAATTATAAAATATGGTTGTACTGGATATCTGGATATTAAAGCCATTCTACTATTTACCGTGTTTTTTAACGATATTTGAATCATTTCACTTAGACCCCTTTTAAAATAATTTTTTTCTCTATTCAGAATATTTATTTCCTTAAAATTAAAGCTTTGCCCAGTATTAAAATGCTAGGGCAGTGTTTTCAGATTATGGTTTTGTGCCCTGCAATCATATGTTGGTATATTCTACTCTTAAATATTGTTTTGTGATACCCACATAAGACTTTTTAATATTTGGTTCGAGAGGAAATTTAAAATATTTGGTACGAGCGTCTCGATTTTTTGGGCTATCGATTTTGTTTGTTTGTATTGGTTTATAACCCGATTTATTAGCTTAAGAGGGTAGTTGTTATCTTGCAAGACCTCTTTAATTTTTTCTGGTTATTGTTCCTGAATTCTGTCTACTAAGTGTACAAGACACAAAGACAAAGCATAATTAAATTTGCTAATACAGGACTAGCTGGATTAACCAGTGGTGAGCCATCTAATTATTGATTAATTTTAACGTTAAAAGAGAAATAACTAGAGTTAAACAGGTACTCAATAATCTTGTATTAATACTCTCGGGAGATAGTAGTATACGTTTCTATGAAACGCAATTTGTTCTTTATCATGTCCAAAACAAGTTCCTTAGGGATATTGGTGAGCAGTGAAACGACATCCAGAGAAACAAGAACGCAATCTGGAGATAGTTGAACGCTCTTTGTAAATTCAACGAACTCAAAAGAGTTCTTTTATATTGTATTTAAATGGGGAGGTAATTTGATTCACAATTTTATGTACAAATGTAGCTAAGTTATAAGAGGGTGAATCGATACAGCTAACGACAGGTCTTAAGCTTAAATTATGTTTGTGTTGACTCTAAGAAATGTCTTACACTTATTGAAATCTTTTAGAATTTTGTATGGGTTAGTGTGATTAACATTTTTAAAATAATGAAAAAAAAATGTTGGTATGTTAATTGATGTTGCACTAAGCTCATTTCTTTGTAACAGATTGTAAATTTATACAGTGTTCAAGGTCCTTTATAATAATAAAAAACAGGTACGTCAATACTGGCAAGTAAAGCAAAATTAGGTCCTGCACATAATACTCTTTTTGCGTTTATTGTCTTCTATGCCCGTAAAATTATAAAGACATTTTTGGTGTACTTTAAGTTCAAAACTTGATTGTTTATTATTTAGGTTAGCAATTTTTTTTATATTTCTATCTTTGATATTTGCAAACAATTTATTATAATTTTTAATACAAGAATTGCTAAAATTCGAAAACAATTCTAACCGCCAAATGTCGCGAGTTGAGTTTTTAATTTTGTCCAGTTCACATTCTAGTTTTTTTATCTTAGGTAATGTAATTTTTTTCAACATTTAGAACAAAATTAAGAAATTTTATAAAGATTTTGTCGGCTACATTTTTGTAAGGATGATATTCTGACTTTAGTGAATATAGACATTTTACGTTGTTGACTATGTGGTTAGGGATAATTGATTTAAGCCTACATTGAAGTAAAATATTTATCCCTATTTCGTAACGATGCCGTTTTTTTTTATCTATATCCACTTCTTCATAAATTTTAATGCGATTCTTCCATGTGTCTTGGATAAGGTGAAAAATTATCGTGTTACATAGTGAAAATATAGCGTACTAGCTTGCTATATTTCGATAGTTCAAAATTTGATTTTCGAGTTTAGGACAATAAATAAAACCCCTTTAAATATGAAGTTGCCGGAGTTTCGACCCAATATTTGGTCTTTTTCAAAGCTGAAAAAAGGAAACAAGAATGTAATTGTTTTCTTTTTCATTGATGGTTATTAGATATGGAATATCGCTTATTTATCGCTATATCAAAAGATGTTATTGAATATCGATTTTTGGTTAGTGACATTTGTTAGTAAAATCAAAAATGATACAAATATATATTAAAAAATAATTAAAAAAACAGAGATTCGTAAAATTAGTTGAAACATCTCAAAAATAGCCCAGGACGACAAACAATTAATACATAATATGCGAGACAATATAAAAAAATTGTAAAATAAATAGAGACATTAACGAGTTGAAATAGGTACGTAACGTATAAGATTTTAATTTATATATAAAATAATTAGACGTTCTGTTCCTGATTAATGTTTATTTTAATCGTTTTTTCATATCGTCCTCTATATTATGTAATAATTGTTTCTTAACCTGTGCTATTTTTGAGGTGTTTCAACTAATTTTACTAATCTCTGTTTTTTCATATGTTTTATTTTTGAATTTATGTTTTACTAAAAAATATTATAAACAAAGAATAAGGAGAAAGAAATCGACAATATCAATAAAATATTTTGAGTAAGCAACACTCCATATGTAATAACCAACAAAGAAAAAGAAAACAATTACATTCATCCTTGAGAGGAGCTTTCATTTATTGTTCAAAACCTGAGAATCAAACTTTGAAGTATCGAAATATAGGTTGCTATACTTTCACCACTTTATTTAAAATATCCTACCTCAAAATACATTTTACTACAGTGTTGTACCGTGAAGATTCTCAAGGGGTTATTGATTTTACAATAGAACAGAGAAAAATCTGTAAAAACTTTATTAATTTTTATACGGTACAAATCATTTACGAGACCACCCGCAATGAATATAAGAATTAGCGGGATGAAACTATAAGCTGCTAGCATAATAACCTTATTATTTTGGATGAAACATCCTTTTTTGCAATTAATTTCTCTTCATCTATAACATTGTTTCAATAAAAAGTTTTTTTATGGACCCTCTATAGTTATATGTTAAGTAAAAAATGAGTATTTCTTTAAAAAAGATTAAAATATTTATAAATAAAAATTACCTACAGTCTCGTAACTTAGTACGTGGGCCAATAACTACTCCAAGTAAGCCTTAAAATTTAGATGAAGTTAGTAGCTCTTCAAGAAAAATTATAAGAAATTGTTATTTTTGTGCAATTAATTAAAGTATATGTTTAATTAATTAATTAAATATTTGCACAAAAATAACAATTTCTTATAATTTTTCATGAAGAGCTACTAACTTCATCTAAATTTTAAGGCTTACTTGGAGTAGTTATTGGCTCACGTACTAAGTTACGAGACTGTAGGTAATTTTTATTTATAAATATTTTAATCTTTTTTAAAGAAATACTCATTTTTTACTTAACATATAATTATAGAGGGTCCATAAAAAAACTTTTTATTGAAACAATGTTTTAACAATTGGGTATATTAATTTTTTCACCCATATTCTGTTTAAATTGTATAACAAAAATTAAATATACTCTGATATTTTTGTAGTCCTCCGAGTTATTAATTCTATTACGCTACATAATTAATTTTCCGATAGTAAAACGTTAAAATTATATAATTTTTAGAAATTAGCGGTAGCCAGAAATTTAAAAAAATGGACCCAAAATTAGGCTTCAAAAATTAAGTTTGAATATTCTTCAAAATATTCTAAATCGAAAATAATAAGTTCTGAAATTGTGAGACTCTAACACATCAAATGAGATAAATGGATTGCAGTAAAAATAAATGTTTATATGATAAAGATGCTATGGTCGAATCTGGATTTATTGTGCTGGTCTCAGTTATCAGTTAATCACCGACAAACTTTTTAGTTTACTTTTATTTCACATTTTCATTCAGTTTAATCACACTCTCTAAATAAAATCCTGAAGATAAATACATACAATGACATGCAAGAAGAAAACTGACATATAATTTTTCGCGATTCTAAAAAGTGTGTACTTACCAACCTTCGTTTTGTTGACGACGACCGTTTTGTTACTTTGACAAGTTAAAATAACAGTATAAATATTAAAAAGAAATTTTATGTTTTTTAGCTTTCGCAAGCAAAAAAAATGATAAAGTATGGCACACGGTTCTGAAACAGCGACGCAAGGGTGAGGAGGTAAAACCTAGCCTATTTCCTCTCTATTCATAGGCGTGCCTAAATACTTTAGCTAAAATATTAAAAAATTGAATTTAGGAATTATTGTGTATTAATGTATCGCTATATAATTCTAGCCTGTTTGCTGTCTATTCATAGGCGTGCCCAAAACTTTAACTAGAATATTAAAAAATAGAGTTTAGGAATTGTATATTAGTCTATTGCCATGTAATTAGAAGAAAAAATATATCAGTTGCCAAAATAACATTTCAAAATCGTTTTTCATTTTTTAAGAATATAACTTTATATACTAAAAAAAAAAAAGAAAAAACGTAATCAACTAATAATGGACTCACTTTTAATAAGCTGTTTTCTACTTCTCTCGTAAATGCCAAATATTGTAATCGTTAAGAAATAGCCCTTCTAAGTTTTTTACAGATCTTTATGTTTTAGGGTCCTCCCCGATGCCAAAAAACGTGTTTTCTCAGTTCCATCGTTTTGTCGGTCGGTCAGTCTGTTCACAGCATAACGAAAAAATTTGATAGATAGATAGATAGATAGATAGATAAGTGTTTATTTATATTCCAAAATATAACAAATAGGCATACAAAAAAACCCAGTCTATGTGGAACAATGTCAGCAAGTAGTATTACAATGACTAAACAGCAGCATATATAAGATACCTTGCTTTTTTCCCGCATCTTAGAATCTATCATCATGTCATAAATACCTAGAATCATGAGTTAACTACCTATGTAGCAAACATAACAGTAAGATAAAAATACTCAGTTTCACATTTGTACTTACAGTTTCTACAATTACAGATTAAAATACATATATTTACAAATTAAAATACCTACATGTCTAGTGTGGCAACAATAATAAGTCATAGAGAGAGAAAAATTCATTATATTATTTCGTTTTTGTCAGAAGCAAAGTATTGTGCAAAAGGCCTTTTTACATAAGAAATGTCTTAATATATTTTTAAATTTTTGTTTAGGAAGTGTACGTACCTTCACTAGTACTGCCTTAAATATCTTTTTAATTGAGAATTCAACATTTTTTTGTAAATATGTGAAGTTGGATTTGTCAGGAAGAAGGTACTGATGGAGAGACCCAATATATTGCATTGAAAATATAGGTATGTACCTACATCCATGTCATAAGGAAATATCGCCAAGAAAGTCGAAATATTGTTTATATTGATGAAACTTGGGTGGATAATGACTAGAGCTTTAAGAAGCGCTGGCAGAGTGAAAATGTTTTTTCTAGTGCGATATTAGTACCTCGCATTAAAGTTATTAAAAAGATCTCCATTATTTGAAACAAACATAATACAGTCCAAGATATATATACTAGTAAGAGTTAAAATATTATTTTTGAATAAATACTTTTCTACAACTCTCCTGCAGTCTTAATTTAAAAGTAGAACGAAGACACCTTTTTTGCAAAACAGAGATCTAGCAACATCAACGATCAACAAACCAAAAGATAAGGCCATGTCTGACACTTGATTGAAAATTCATGATAGGCAGATAAAGCAGCATCCTGACCAACCTTGGTAGCAACAATTTTTAAGGCATAACCGTACTTAGAAACTTTTAAGGCCGAACTTTCAATGTGTACCCTCCAGTCCAGTCTTCTGTGTATTTCAAGTCCCAGAAAAAATATGTTTTCCTTTGATATTAACTGTTCATTATTGTACAAAATATTGAAATCATTATCGACTCTATTTCCTCAAAGAATGCACTAAGTCTTTCAGTTAAGGGTCAAGTGGTAAAAATATAAAATGGCGGAGCAAAATGGCGGCCTAATGAAATATGTAAAAAGCTACTACTAAAAAACTACTTATCCAATTTATTTGAAATGTTGCAAAAAAATCGAGTATTACGTTGAAATGAACTGGTAAAATTTACGTACGATACTAGGATGACCTAACGAAATATTTAAAAATCAGCCTGGAAAACTACTTGCCGTTTTGAAAGAGTTAAGTGTAATAGAAAGATAAACGGGTAGAATTGGGGTACGAATCCAAGATGGCAGAATACAGTGGCAGCCTAGTAAAATGGTAACATCCAGGTATGAATCTAAGATGGTAGAAGAAAATGACGGCTTAATAAAATATTTTAAAAAATCAGTTCAGAAAACTTAAATTAAGCCCAAAAAAGCTAAAGTAATAATGTTAATAAAAATATTTGAAAATACAGTGTACATTGGTTACTAAATGAATATGGGCGAAACTAAATTGGGTCACATTTCCCTAATCATTGAAAAATGAATCTCAACCAGGGAAATAATTTAAAGTAATGAAAATTTACAAATTTTTTATTAAATATTATTTGATAAAATTTATTAACTAAAGGTAACAGGGATTAAATGTATTAAAAATATTTACTATATCACTATATATATATAAATATATATATATATATATATATATATATATATATATATATATATATATATATATATATATATATATATATATATATATATATATATATATATATATATATATATATATATATATATATATATATATATATATATATATATATATATATATATATATATATATATATATATATATATATATAATAATGCCCGTCATATCAGTTTTAGTTTAGTCCTAAATCGGGTCAGTATTGTTTGTAATATTAAGTTTTGTTTTACATAAACTGAAGAAAATTATTTACAAAATATATTTTTTTCTATCTAAAAAAGGCGCAATCAGTTTATTTTTTTCCAGTCGTATACCAGTTTTAGATTAGTCTCAGGTACCTCTAGTACAGTGCAAAATTTCATTAAAATAGGTTTACTATAGTACCTGAGATATTTAGTTCTAAAAATTTAGGAGGTTTTGACAAATAAGCCTGTATATATGTTAAAGATAAATTTAGATTTTTTTTATTCTCAAATATAAAAGGCCCTTGGTCCGTACTCACCATTTTACTATGTCCATTTCTTCTTGAAACACCCTGTATATGTACAGTCCCTTCAAACAATTTTATTAAGGGCCATTTTGTTCCATTATATATAATGTATCACAATATTTTGCGAGTTTCTACCTAAACCAGTAAGTAAATAGGATACATTTTTTTATTCTGATTTTTTTAAGACCGCCATTTTGTTCTGTTATGTTGACTAAGATTTTAATATTTTTTGAAATCGGGAAAGCGGTTCATTGTTTTGCATGCCGGTTCTCAAACAAGGTTTATTCTAGATACTAATTTAATTTTTTTCTTCAAAATCAAAAAGTTTAAACTATCGTAACGATATGAATTATGAAATGTTTGACAAATGACTAAAAAATCAACTAATTCCAAATTTGGATGATCCGTCTTTAATTAGACAATGTATAATATCATTCACGAATTTTGAATCTAAGACCTACTTCATGTTGGCATCTCGGCGGGAAAGGGATATTTATGAGTTGCTTAAACGCCACGATCAAAATCCTTTACCAAACATGTTTAAACTGGAACTCCTATATCATTGCAAAATCCCTCACAAAAACCCAAAATATACGCCGTAGATGAAATATTTCGTGAAAATGGCCATGAGGTTCTAAGATAACGCAATAGGTATGAGCTAGGGCAAAATCCTATTACGAAAAACATGTAGGTGATGATCTTAAGGCGGATCAAGTAGAAAGAGTTTAGCAAGATGCGTTAAATCATATTATGGTGGGGTGTTGGAAAAAATCAGTGGAACATACAGAAATATTAATAGGGAAAGAAAACAAATGCTGGATGCCGAAGTAGAGCCGATGATAATTGTTCCATTTGGGAACCATTCAGAAGAGGAGCACTTTTCAGGTTTTATCAGTAATGGTGAGAGTTTTTAGTGTTTCTTCTATAAATAGCTTTCTAATCATATATACTTCCCTCGTAAAAAAGTATTGTAATCGTGAGAAAATCAACCTCCGAGATTTTTCCAGATCCCTACGTTTCAGGGTCACTAGATGATGAAAAACATGTTTTCCTGATTCCGTCGGTCTGTCTATCTGTCTATCGGTCTATCTGTTCGCAGTTTACCCGATTGACTTCAAATTTTGGTCAAAAATTAAGGGGTCATATGGGGATGACTTGGTAACATTTTGGTAAAAATCCAATATGGCCAAAAAAAATGGCAGCCTAGTGAAATTTTAAACAAATTATTACTAAGAAAGTGCTCATCCAATTTATCTCAAATTTTACACAAAAATATATATAGTATTATATGTAGAAATCTGGTAAAATTTTGGTACAAATCCAAGATGGCGGAACAAAGTGGTCGCTTAATAAAATATTTAAAAATTCAGCCTGAAAAAACTATTTAATGAACTGACTGCAAATTGTGTGCCACAACTAATTGTAGTATAGAGATGAACCAGTAAAAGTGTGGTAGTAATTCAAGATGGCGGAACCAAATAGTGGACAAACAAATTTTTTGTAATCTGAAAAATCACCCTGCCGGTTTGTCTGTCGGTCTCTCAGTTCGCGGCATAGCTTAAAAACTACTCTTCAGATTGACTTCAAATGTTAGTCAAAAATTAAAGCTCATATGGTAATATTTTGGTTAAAATCCAATATGCTGGAACAAGATGGCGGCCTAATGAAACGTTAAAAAAAATATGAAAAACTTATTATCCAATTTGCACAAAAAACAAGTATTACGTAGGAAACAACTGGAAATCACTACTTATTAGATTAATTTCAAATTGTGTGCAAACATTAAGTGTGATAAACAGATAAGCTGGTAAAGGTATGTTACGAATTCAAGATAGCGGAATAAAATAGCGGCCAAATAACATAAGCTATAATAACAAGCTTTCTTATTTGGTCATCCGACACATAATTTGTAAAAATAATATTATTTAGCTATCTTCTTTCTATAAATTGGTAAATAACCATGCAACATTTTGGTAGTCCCAGTTTTATCTGACTTGATTCATCATATTGGTGATCTTTGGACCCGCAAGATTAGACCGGATAGGACTACAGCTTACAGAAAATTCTAGAAATCTGGCAAAATTTGTTACAATAGCTTAGACCGTTTTAGAGAAAATGGATTCCTTAGTTTTATGCTAAACTTGTATAATTTCTTATGTACAAAGCACCTAACTGAGAACTATAAAAATAAAGTTTACTTTAGCTGGTATTGACTACGCAGCCAACTTAAATTTTATGAAATTTACTTGAACCTAAACTGTATGTCTCACCCAGTACAAGAACCCTTTTGAGGTCCTTAATACTAAAATAAATGGCAATCATCCAAAACAAAATTTAAAAGTGTGTTTACAAGCAAGAAAATTAAGAATATTTGAAATTGACTTGCATTTTTAAATATTCCATAATTAATGGATATATTGGACATTTGCTATTTCGAGAGACAAACTCATCGGGGGACCGTCATCCTGGGTGTTGAAGGCATCTTCTATTTATAAGAGCGATTACATTAAAAGAGCTTCTTACTGACTGTGGCGGAACTTGCGACGATTTGCTTAAATATATTTTGGTTGTTTTGTGATAGATACACTTCCTTTTTACATCAACCCATAAAAAGGCTTAACTAGGGCTAACTAAAAACTCAGTTCGATATTTAAAACACAATTATATACAAAATTATAGGTTCTGTTAAAAAAAATAAAAAAATCGCCTGTCGGAAATGGAACCCAAGACCTTGACAATGCAATTCCATCACCGAACCGTTGAGCTAGCAGAACTCACACCGAAAACTTAACGAACCTTTTTTATACTCCAATGTTTTCTATAACGTCACCAGTTACAAATCGCCAGCCAGTGCACCCGCTCCTCTATTTATAAATAAGCACTACGGTGATAACACCCAATGATTTGAAAGAAGTCAACTGCCCACACCCCTACTTTTAGTCTTTATCAAGGCTGGAAAAGAAAATTCAAACATATAAATGTTGTATATTTTTTCCCTTAGTTAAATATACAGAACCTATTAAAAAATGACAATAAAATGCAGTTGGTACAAAGAAATTCAATATTTAAATTTAGTTAAAACAATCAACATTTTTAAAAACAAATCTTGCCTTAAAGTACTTATGAAGTAAAAAAATGAGAATATAAAAGCTAAAATAAATTAATAACAAAAAAAGTATGTATTCATATTTTCTTCCTTATATTTATACATACCTATTCCAATAAAAGACAATTTTTTTTGTCCGGATAATACAAATTGCTACTCCAGAAATGCATAATATAGTTAAACACATAATAAAACATTTCATTTGGACCGACGCGACGCCGACGCAATATACACAGTACATGTTAAGCCATTTTTTACAACTTAATCTCGTTTAAAACTTACTCTTAGCTGGTGTCTGGTTACATTTTAAACGGGGTAAAAAGTATTATAAAATATTCTATACAAAAGTTGTATGCTTTTATCTGAACAGTCACAAAAAATAAACAAATCACAAATGGAAAGTAAAAAAAATGAGCATCGACTTTGTTATTTCAAATGAAACATCCTGCATATAATTTAATTGGCATCTGCTTACTAATTATAAAAATATCAGATGTTATACCTTTATCTTTAACCACAACTGAGAAATTTGACAAAAACCCTACTATAAAGCAGCGGCGTGCAGTGCAATGTTTCAGTCTGTCAACTAAAAATTTTTCAAGACATTTTATAATTTATTTAAGTACATACTAGGGCGAGAAAGAAAGACTAAACTGATCAATTATTGCTATAATAACCCAAATTGTAACTCGGCAGTAAGCCGATTATAGTCAATATTACGACATATTTCGGCTCGTGCGTTTTTTTCTATTATATGCCTACGATTCTTTTAATATATTTGTCGCACTCGTACAAAAGCACCGCTTTTGGTTTCGACACTTTTCTTAATTTTTGATGGTAGATGGTGGATTTTATATTAAATGTATGGAAAAAAGGCCATGATAACTTAAAATAATTATGATAATTCTGACAAAATAAAAAAATATGGTAGGCAATGTTTTTTGTCTATATTGTATACACGCCACTGCTATAAGGGACAATATGCTAGAAAGAAAGAAAACATACACATAAGTAGTCATTACAAAGGAATACACTACCTCCTATGGCAGGCAGTAGTGTATTTATAATATTATTTTGGGGTGTCCGAGCTCATAATTTTTATTGTTGACAAAAAACCGGATTCTCTTCACCTCCCCCCTAAATACGCCCATAATGACAGGGTTCTTGTTAGCTTTCTCTATGGTCTCTAAAGACAGAGGTATCAAACCTAGTATGTTTACGCAAAAGATGCCCATTTATTGAAATATTATTATACAGGGCGTTGCATTTAGTACAATGTCGATGCTCATTTTTTTACTTTCCTAGAGTCATTTGTTTATTTTTTTAACAAACCTATTGCTTGGATAATCCTAATTATATATATATATATATATATATATATATATATATATATATATATATATATATAATGTGTTTTCATTCCGTCTGTACATCCGATGGTTCAAAGAAGACCATATTACTATTGTATCCATATTTTTTGATATCTGTAAAAGTCTAGCTTGTACACCCCGTTTAAAACATAACCAGACGCCTTGTACTGTGTGTGTGTTTTTCGGTCCACATCAACTGTTTTGTTGTGTGTTTAACTACAATATGCATTTCTGGAGCATCATTTTAAATTATCCGGAGCAGAAACCTTGCCTCTTGTTGGAATAGGTAGGTAAAAATATTAGGAAAAAATATTTATATAAAAAATATAGTTTTTATTTCAGTATTTCAGTCATTTAACAGAAGACAAAAGCCTGTGGTATTGTTTTGTAAAAATGTTTATTGTTTTAACTAATTTTAAATGTTGTATTTCTTTATACTAATCGTATTTAACTGTATTTTCTTAATGCATACTGTATAGTCAATTGTCGTAGGATTCTTGCTTCTTATACATAGCCTTCAGGGCATGTCTCAATTTCCTTTTACCCCCTTATTAAAGATTAAATCGTCAGAACCTCGGCATTTTCTAAAAAAAGAGGATTTTTTATTTGTTGTCCTAGAGCCACAAAAATAACCAACAACCACAACTTGAAAATTTCTTACACTTCTTTATTGTTACGCATAAAAATTCTCTTTTTTTAAACCGGCTACTAGGTTTAAAGAAGATAATAATTACAGTTCTTCAAGTTGATTTTAATTTTTATCGGCACGACTGAAAAAACGGTATCTCCATTCTAACATAATACACATAAAATTTAATAACATTAATTGTATATTCTAATATTTTAGGGCAAATACCTTAGGGCTATATAATCCAACAAACACAGGGGTTAAGATTTTAATTGAGTGCAATCAATATTAATAGAGCCATTATGCAAGCAGAGCCCTTTCAACGTTAAGTCAACAAGGGATTAATATACTGAGGGTGTAAATATAAATATAAATTCCAGTGATCGATTACCAACATACCAATATTATAATTTGCATGTATCTATTTAGTATATTCCTGGTTACTCTGGACCTTCTTGGATTTGTTCCATTTAAAAATTGAGTTGCATAACAGAACCGTTCATCTTTCTTTCCCCACACTCTTTAAGCAACATGTCGATAGGTAGGGCAAGTGAGTAGATTGATAACTGTGATAGCAAAAGACAAAATCCTGTTCCAGCTTAAGCTATTCTGGTTTGCTCAGGAGACCACTTCACTTTGAGAACATAAAAAGAATATACTAAATGTGACACAGGAAATAACTATCTAGTATCTTATATCTTTCTTACATTAACTGGTCTAGCAAAGGAATGAATGGCTCAAAAGCCGAATGTAGCCACCCTAAAATTCCCAATTATTCAAGACGGTATTTAGTAGGTTAGGGCCATAAATCAAACTTCAGTTGTTTAAAAAATTGGCCAACGTTTCGACGATTTATTTGTCGTCTTCTTCAAGGCTGAAAGAGATCATATTTTTTATTACAGTATGACCGCTCATAGGATACAAACAAAAATTAATAAAATATAACAAGGCTAAGAAACAACACTAACTGAATATTTTTAAATTAATCTAAAAAAACAATGTTTGTTTTAGTCTTAGGAAATATAATTATTCGATACTGAAGAGTTATTATTTGTTATTTTTTAATACATTTTTTCTTAAATATAAAACATATACATATGGAAAACAAATAAATACGAACAAAAAGTTAACCGCAACAACATAAAAAGACAAATTAAATAACAATAATAAAAGGAAACCTAGGGTTCATAAGTATTCTTATTTGTGACATTTCACTTACCTAATTCCTTAGAATTAGAGGCTCACGTAAAGAATACAACTAAAATAATTAGGCTTCTCCATAGAACACAAATGATGGTTACCACTAAAATACATTCAAACACAAGGTGGCAAACAAGTAAAAGAGCAAAGGATATTTAGCAGGTCTCGGAGGATTATTCAGAAAAACAAAAAAAAATGCAAACAAACAACTCCGGGACCCACTGCAGCAAAACGACGACTAATTTGTCTTGGTTTGGTTTATAAATTAATATTTCTTATCAGTCGGTACAAATAAAAAAGGGACAATAATTAGGGCAATGGTTTGTTTACTGGGGCAAGTCAAGAAGTACTTTCTCTATAGCGATTCAAAATATGGTTATATTGCACACTTAAGCCTTGAGTATCAGTTCTGTGATTCACCGAGTTATTTAATTGTATGTGTATCATTTCACTGATATTTCTTTTAATATAATGTTTTTCTCTGTCTAGTACGGTGATAACTTGAAAATTAAAATTGTGGCCTGTGGAAAAGTGATGTTCCGATAATGCAGTTTTTTCTTTTTTATTGATGTTTATCACCCTACAGTCGTACTTGTGCTGGTATAACCTAGTCTTTAAATATTGCCTCGTAAGGCCTATGTAACATTTATCACAATTATGACATGGAATTTTATAAACCAAATTGGAGCTCAATTCAAGTGATATTAGGTCCTTTAGTTTTGAAAACAGCACATTTGTTGTTCTTAAATTATAAAATGCTAATTTACAATTTTGATCTTTTTCCCGAATATTATGTTGAATCCGTTCCGACAATAAATTAATGTATGGAAATTTAAAGTATTTTAATGTCCCTTTGTCGCTCTTTACTTGGCTAGTGATTTTATAGTTGTTAATTACTCTGTAGGGTAGTTATTATTTTTTAATATGTTCTTAATTTTCTCAATGTTAGAACTATGATACTGCGGGATGCTTAGTTTAAAAGATCTATATAACAACTTTTTTATGGTAGCTATTTTATGGGACATGGCATGTGATGAGAGCTAGTTGACCACTCTACCCGAGGAGGTTGGTTTTGTATACCAGTTTGTTAGTAACGTTCCATCGAGGTTGCGTTGAACAATAACGTCAAGGAATGGTATACATTTATCACTTTCCATTCCATTGTAAATTTTAATTTATGGTGAAAGCTATTAAAATACTGTAACAGGTAATTTACTTTATTAGATGGGCAAGAGAGGATTGTATCATCGACATATAACTCTAATAAGGGTAAATCAAAAGGTAATGTATTTGATATTTCCATAAACAACTCATTCATAACCAAACTGGCTAATGCCGGGCTGGCAGGATTACCCATCGCTGATCCGTCCAATTGTAGGTAAAATTGGTTATAAAATGAAAAATAACTGCTATCAAACAAAAATTCAATAATATTTAAAAACATACTTTTCGGAATTTCCGTGTACGGCGCTATGTGGCTCCATTTTCTTTTTAAAATATTTGTAACTAATTCTTTGGGGATATTTGTAAATAACGACGTAACATCTAAAGACAATAAAACGTGATAAGGTGGTAATTTTACATTTTTTGTGTACTCTACGAAATCAAAAGAATTTTTAATATTAAAATTAAAGGTTGTCATTAACTGGCTTAAGATGTTATGCACAAACACGGCTAGATTATAAGAAGGAGCGTCAATACAACTCACCACTGGTCTGAGGTTTGCTTTATGTCCCTAACCCGCTAAACACTATCTTGAATTTAAATTAAGGGACGCCGGACGCTACTTTCACACGCCATGTATTCCCAACTATTTTATGACAGTTATATATTGAATTATAGCGAAAGCAAGCATTCTATACTAAGCCTTTAAAAAATTAAATATATTCATTTGTTTTTAAAAATAAAAACTTATAGCTACATTTTCCTTTAATATCGAAAGTAACTCTTAAGGTGGTTTTACATTGAAGCAACTGGTAATCTAGTTGCATGTCGCAATCAACCGATAGTTTCACTCATGTTTTAATGCCGCATGCGGATTGCGATCCTTTTAGCATGCGGCTACTAGATTTAATCTACATGTAGTCCAAGATCCCAGGGCCCCCAGACGTAACTTATTTTGTGAAAGACAAAATGTGAGGGATAGAGTAGGGTTCCTATGTACTTCCCAGGTACAAGGAGAGAAAGATAAGTAAAAATAGAACTCAACTTAAATTCTTATCGCTAATTTGTATATATGTTATGCAGAATATTATTAAAATATAATATCCAACAGTGCCAGACACTTCCCGTCGACCATAACCGCCAGACGCTTTAAAGCTCTTAAAAAATAAGTGAACTTTACTTATATTCTGACGCTTGATTTTTATATGTCATTTAGGGGACTATTTCAAAACTATATGTGATCAGTTAGACAAATCGTAGAGGCCAAACATCCCCCCGACACAAAAAAAACTCTGCCGTGAGTGGGAGCGCGAGGATACTATGTAGGCGTTTCAGAGCGAGTGAGATATCTATGCGAACTGATTTCCCACTCTTAAACTCATAGTCTTAAAAGTACAGAATTATATCAAGTAATTTAACTTGCAATTATTTATGTAAGGGCTAAAGTTTATTCAGTGTATATATTTAGAAAATTAATATTTTGTAAACCAATCAATTTCATCCAATAAAAACGTATTAGCATTTTTATTTCACAAAGGTTAAAAAAACATTTATAGGAACAATTTTCAAAATTAGAGGTTAATTAAAAAAATTATTTATCAAAAAAGTATTTGATTGTCCCTTAATCTTCGTAGTCATCATCGTTAGTATTATTAGAAATTTCATCATCAAGTCAATCATGATACTGAACATCGTCATCATTATCATCGGTATCACTTTCTTCTGTAAAAAATATGAATTATTTGAAAAACAGATAACTATATATAATATATATATATATATATATATATATATATATATATATATATATATATATATATATATATATATATATATATATATATATATATATATATATATATATATATATATATATATATATATATATATATATATATATATATATATATATGTTTGATTCAGTCCTTCACGGAAGAAAAAATACAATGTATTTTCATTCCGGGTGTACATCCGTTCACTACTGTCGTTCTGAAAAGAACAGAATTTAAGGTAATATCTAGTGCTTTAAAAAAAAATGGCTACACAAATCGCACCATAGAGAAAGCTATTACTGCACAGGGTTCCCGAACAACAAACAACAAAAATTATAAAAAGTGTTGTGAAAAGTTGTACGTGGGGCAAACTAACAGGCGAATATCAGCAAGAGTGGAAGAGCATAAACTCAGCATCGGAAATAAACAAACAACCTCAGCTTTATTCCTACATCATCAGGAAACCGCTCATAAAATAAATTTCGATGGGTGTAGGGAGATTGCCAATATAGAACATTATAAGACCAGAATAATCCAAGAAGACATAGAAATTGAAAAATAAGGTGATTTGAGTAAAAGGGACAAATCATTAAAACTACCAACAGTATGGAAGACAATAACCGACAAATCTAAAATCGCAAAAACTCAAGCGCAATTAGCGCAACACACCATCGGACGAGAGAAAGAAGCACCATCGGACGAGAGAAAGCAGCACCATCGGACGAGAGAAAGAAGCTTCCAAAACGCCAAATGTGATTTTGGCGAAACGTTAGCAAAACTGTTCTTTTCAGAACGATAGTAGTGAACGGATGTACATCCAAAATGAAAACACGTTATATATATATATATATATATATATATATATATATATATATATATATATATATATATATATATATATATATAGGAAACTGCCCAACAAAGTGGCGCCATCTCTTAGCGAGGGCACAAGTTTATTATCGTTTGATAATAAAGAAAACTACAATATGGATATGTTTTCCTTTATAAATAATTAATAATTAAATTCTGGCGCACATATTTAATTAAGTATCCCGGGAAATACCTCACTTGTTTGACCCTTTGCAGACGTCGACTAAATATTGGCATTCTGTGGGCTAAGTGTTTATAAAGTAAGTGTATTACGTTAAAAAGTGTATTTTTTTTAATACATATTAAAAAAGATAGGTATTAATTATTATTAAACACAATATAAATTAAAGAGTTTCACCTTAGGATCATCCAAGCAAATTCCCAAATGTGAGAGAATTAAAAACAAACATAAAATGTTGTTTAGATATGTATTAAAATGTAGCAACAACAGCTTATAAATATTACATATATTAGTTATTATGATGTAGAGTCTATCACTATTTAACTATTTTTTTGCTACAAAGAATACAGAAATATGTATTTTAATTATTTGGATTTAGAATGTTCAAAAATTGCAGTAGGAAAGAAACAAATATGCATAATATGTTATTCGCATATAAATCGGCCAATGCCAATATCACGTTGTGTAGCATAGTAGTAGTAGCATACAGTAGCCTAAAGCTGATTATGAGTTTAAAAGGGGGAAATCAGTTCGCATAGATATCTCACTCACGCTGAAATGCCTGCATAGTATCCGCTCGCTCCCACTCATAGCAGAATTTTTTTTGTGTGGGGGGATGTTCGGGCCCTACGATTTGTCTGGCTCATCACTAATAGTTTTGAAATAGTCCCCTAAATAACATATATAAAAATCAAGTGTCAGATTATAAGTCAGATTATAAGTAAAGTTCATTTATTTCTTTAAGAGCTTTAAAGCGTCTGGCGGAAGTTATGGCCGACGGGAAGTGTAGTGTGAATTGTTGAATATTAGTTTCGAAGTACACAGGAACCCTACTCTATCCATCACATTTTGTCTTTCACAAAATAAGTTACGTCTAGGGGCCCTGGAATCTTACTCTAATGCGATTGATCGTGGATTTTTATGTCAGAGTTTTTGCTGGTACGTCGATATAAACGCGTATGGCGCGTATACAACTTTTTTTAATAGTGATATTCCTCGTGATAAGTTTTTCGAAAAACTTCATGCTGATGATGAATTTTACGCGAATAACTTAATGAAAACCTATTTAAGTCCTATTATGAACAGGAACTCCAGGATTGTCGAGATCTTCAAACCACCGAAAAATCGTTCTCAGTCTTTCGATAAAGGAAAATCTTGAATGTAGAAAACACAAGTGAATTCACCCTCACCAGTCTATATTATGTTATATACGATTTTCTAAGAAAAATGAATGTATCAAAAACCAGTCATCAGTGGCTTCTAAAAAACAAGATGGAACACTTGTACCAGGAATAAGGCGAAATATCACTCAAGGAGACAAGCGATAAACATATAGACTTCTCAGAAGTGCAAATACCAGGACAACGGCATCGGTAATTAGAGTCGAGTTTAGAGAATATTTTATGTCAATGAGCGTCCCACGGCAAGAAGATTGCATTTAAAACTATTGGATTATAGATATGATATTTTGTTCTTGATAAAACTAGATTTGACAATGTTAAAATTTAGGTACAATTTTTAATTTGAGATTTAGATAATATTACATAATACATATATCATAAACCAAAGATTTGTTTTAATTTTCTGGATAGTTGTTGAACTTTGTGCCAGAAATCATAAATACGTTTTTTTTTAAATTGAGGATAAGTATTTTTTTAATTGGTATATATTTTTACTTTGCTCGTAAAAGGGAAGTATTGTAATTCTCTCCAAGATTTTTTCAGAGCTTTACGTTTCAATCAATTCTGTCGTTTTGTTTCTGTCTGTTGGTCTGTTTGTTCGCGGCATAGCTAAAAAACTATTTACCCGTATCAGCTGGTAAAATTTTGGTAAGGATCCAAGATAGTGGAATAAAATGGCGGCTTAATGAAATAATTAAAAATTCAGCCTGAAAAAACAACTTAATGGATTGATTTCAAATTGTGTGCCATAACTAACTGTGGCATAGAGAAAAACTAGTAAAACTGTGGTACTAACTCAAAATGGCGGCCAAAAAAAATTTGTAAAAAATCACCTTTTCAGATTTTACAAATTTTCAGATTTTAGCGTCCCTAGATAAGTATTCAAAAAATATTTTTATCAATTCCGTCGGACCGTCTGTATGTCTGTCAGTTTGCGACACAGCTTAAAAACTACTCATCAGAATTACTTTAAATTTTAGTCAAAAATTGAGGGGGTCATATGGGGATAGCTTGGTAATATTTTGGTAAAAATTCAATGTCGGAACAAGATGGCGGCCTAGTGAAACCTCAAAGAAAGTGTTACTAAAAAAACGAATTATCCAATTTCCTCAAATTTTCCACAAAAATCAAGTGTTATACAGGAATGAACTGGTAAAATTTTGGTATTGATATAAGAACATATCAAAAAACAAAATGGCAGCCTAATAAAATATCTAAAAAATCGGCTTGAAAAAAAAAACACTCATTAGATTAAATTCAAATTTTGTGCAAGCATTAAGTGTGAAATAGGGACGAACTGGTAAAGTTGGCGGCCAAATATTTTTTTTTATAAAAATAAACGTAAAAAAATCTTATTCAATTGACTTCAAATTTTGCAAACGAATTAAATATGATATAGGGATCAACTGATACGAATTCAAGATGACGTAACATAATGTGTGTCAATGTAAAAACTACTTATTGATTTTATTTTAAATTATGCCCAAAAATCAAGTGAGGCGTAGGTAGGAACTAGTAAAATATTGATAGGATTGCAATAAGATGGAATAAACTGGCGCCCAATAAAAATGTTTGAAAAGATAGTATATGTGCTACTAAATGACGATTTTTATTTTAGTAACCTATATATAATCTTGGTGTTACAAAAACTAGGTTTTAATTTTGTAGCCATTTCTTGTCATACTATGGGTTTTTTCTGTTGCTTTTATTGTTTCGATCACGCAAATTCTATAGAATATAATTTTCATGGAATTTTTCTATTAGCAAAATAGTTTTCGTTATTCCAAGGCATCGCATCGCATTACCATATTACTGAACCCATCGATATAGGAAAGTCTTGCGACTTGTAGTAATCGACCAATTTCTGCTGAAAACTGTATGCGACTACTGGTATGAATGTTGCCGCATGCAATCTCACCGAATGCGAATAAATTGTTACTATTTGCTTCAATGCAAAACTGCCTTTACATTTCTGATAAGTTGTAAAGCATGGATTTGCGGAACATTCGGCCAATCCGAAAATAGATAGAATAAAGAACTTTATAACCCATAAAAAGAAGTTTTTTCGCATCTGAAAAACGCCACACATTTTATCCGCATTCAAATATTGTAGGTGAAAATTGTATTCGTTTACTATTTTGTCAATGCTCCGTCTATTCCAGTTTGATGACACATTTTGAACTTACATTTGAAGTTTCTATTAGAGATCCAGAAAATTCATTTTGGTCATTTTCAATAACAGGTTTCTGCTGATTCACATTATCATTTCCCGCTCTTTTAAATACTTGTAGCAGTTGCTCTAACGAATATTTCTCCGGATGGTTCTTATCTATGGATATTTCTGATCATAGGCGTTCGATGATTTTCCAAATAATCTTTGATCATGTCATAATGTTTATACATTGGGAAATTTTCATTTTTAATTATTATTTGATAATAATCTAACTACACCACGAAATATGATTTATTAATGAACGGTTCTCAAACGAAGTAATAACGGCAACCATATAAACCAATCGATTCGTTAAATTACCTTGAATTCAGTAATATTCGTATCCAAACATACAGGGTGTGCCTAAAAACGTAATCATTAGGAAACTATCGAACTTGGGTATAGGGATTCCAAATGCATTTTGGAAGGATATTATATCGATGGTTTAAAGTACATAGTATGTCCACTTTTTGTTGTTTTTGAGATAAGCCCATATTTGGAATTGAATACAGCTTATCCGTTCCTCTCACATATTTTAAGTCCTAAGTAAAACTGAAAAGGAAATAATTGCATGTGGAATTATAGTATTGTCCACTTCGAACTGAAATTGTATCTGTACAAACATATCACGTCCCATATCACTAAAGGGCGTGATATTTGTACTCTTGATAAATAACAGTAGCTAAACGATAAATAATATATATCCGAACATTCATATTTGAGCTCTTGGCGCCCAGTTGGTAAAAGTGACTAATATCGGAATCTCCGACTCCTATAATTGGAATGAACAAAAAATAGACAACCACGGTTTAATGCAATGGTGTATCATTCTTAGGCCTCAGGCCTTCATTCCATGTAAATATTAGCTACCACTGGGAAGGAGGATGATCCCATAGGAAGACCGTTATCTTGAGTAGAACTTATTTTTAACTTGAAAGAAAGAAGTACGCAGACAACACTCTAACAGGTCCATAACCCCATCTACTGGTAACAAAGTTCTTTCAGAAAGAAACTGACCTTCATCAAGCTTGGTCTTGATGATGGACAACGATACAGCGGAGTATTTGCAGACTTTCCACATCAAAGCTTACAAATTGGTCTTGTAGGTCTAAAGAGACATCTTTAAGAACGTTTATAAAACGACTGGATTTTTTTACAAAAGAAGTAGTTTTGCCCTGCTGCATAGCACTAAAAATATTTTTATATTTACACAAATTATTATTAAACTACCGGATGGTATAATTAAATTTTATATTAAATAAATTTAAGGTTAAAGTAAACATTGTTTTAAACAAACAACAATTGAATCGAATTAAATATTTGTAAACATGTTAGAAATTTATATTGTAAAAATGTACAAATTGCAATTATTCTGCTTTAATAAACATTTAAATTAAATTTCCGTTTTTAAATAAAGCTTGAAAATTTCTGGATATAATAAGTTGCAACCGGTCCTGAAGAAACCCCTAGAAGGAGTAGTCAAAAGAGTTAAGGTCTGAACATCTCGGTGACTACCTAATAAACTCTTGATATCCAATCCACAGTTCTGTGGTCAATCTTGTTGCCACCATATATATGACTTATATGTATATATATATATATATATATATATATATATATATATATATATATATATATATATATATATATATATATATATATATATATATATATATATATATATATATATATATATATATATATATATATATATATATATATATATATATATATATATATATATATATATATATATATATATATATATATATATATACATTAATTAGTTAATTATTACATAATAAATACAACACAATACCAATTACCTAAAAATTGTGTTCTATATGTATTTAGAGTGTTCCAAGAAGTGTGCAACATATAGAAAACTTTTATTTTGGATTTCTCAAAAAATTTTATTCTCTATAAAAATTGGTGCATCAAAAGATACTGGTAGCAAGAGTTAGCTTTAGTAAAAATCGAAAGGTATACAGGATAGGCAAAAAAATATAAAAACTGATCAAGAGTAAAGCACCCTTATTTTTAAAAATATGATAAAATATTATAAAGAAAAGTTGTTTAGAAGGAAAACCTATGTTTGGTTAATACATAAAGTTAATAAACTGGTTTATTTTATTCTGTGACTATAACACTTGTGTCCTGTGTGTCTGTTCTGTGAAATAAAAAGTAATGTAATTTAGGTTATATGTATGTTCATGTCCCATATGATGGTTGGATTTATTTTCGTTCCTGACTTTGAAAAAGATGGAATCTAGGTTGAAACGTCAGTCAAAATAAATATGATTAAAAAATAAAAACATTTTTCCTTTAAAAAGTGACCAAAAACCAAGAAAATAGACCGAAAAATATATATAGTAGAACTAGGTCAAAGAAAACAAAAATAAATACTAAGTTAGGTACGTTGTCGGTTCCCTTGGAAAAACAACTAAAAATAAAATAAAAAGTTCACCAATAAACCCCGAAATTCAACAAAAAATTATACCACGGGAAAAGTCGAGCAGATGTCCTAAACTCTATGGTTTACCAAAAATACACAAACCAGGGGCGCCTATCAGACCTATTGTTAGTGCTGTTAATTCGCCGCTACAAAAACTGGAGAAATACCTTTCTGAAATTATGCAACCAACTGTAGAAAAAGCTGATTCATTTGTAAAAAACTCGGAGCATTTCACTCGAATTATACAAGATATCGTCCTTGAAAAAAACTATATCATAGCAAGCCTAGATGTCAAATCGTTATATCCCAGTATTCCCATCGACGAAGCATTGGACAAGATTGCTATGAACGAGGATTTCCAGGCACATATAATAGAACTCTCGGAGCATTGCCTCAAAAATACTTATTTTTCTTTCAACGGGCAAATGTATAAACAAATAGATGGTGCTCCAATGGGGTCCTCGCTATCACCAGTAGTCGCGAATTTATGTATGATATACTTCGAGAAAGAATCTCTTGAGAAAGCAAGTTTAAAACCCAAATTATGGATTCGTTATGTGGATGACATATTTATTATATGGCAACATGGTCATGCTCGAAAAATTTCTGACTCACGTAAATTCAATCCACCCCAGAATACAATTTACTCTAGAGCTAGAGGAAAATAACAAACTACCATTTTTAGATGTTTTGGTCACAAAACTACATAACGGACATTTCGAATACACCATGTATAGAAAACCAACACATACAGACAGATATTTAAATGCAAAATCACATCATCACCCAGCACAAATTCAAGCTGTGGCAAATACTCTAATATCTAGATCCGTGCGACTAACTGAAACACAGACGAGACAAAACGAACTTAAGGCAATATCTAGTGCTTTAAAGAAAAATGGCTACACAAATCGCACCATAGAGAAAGCTATTAATGCACAGGTTTCCCGAACAACGAACAACAAAAAAATATGAGCCGGGAAAGCAACGAGTAGTCTTACCATATGTAAAAGGCACAACAGACAGAATCGGAAGAATTCTGAGGAAACACAACATACAAACAATACACAAGCCACAAACAACTATAGGTAAACTACTCGGAAACCCAAAAGATAAAATCAAACTGGAAAACCACGGAGTGTACAGTCTTCCGTGCCAGGACTGTGAAAAGTTGTACGTAGGGCAAACTAACAGGCGAATATCAGCAAGAGTGGAAGAGCATAAACTCAGCATCAGAAATAAACAAACAACCTCAGCTTTATTCCTACATCATCAAGAAACCGGCCATAAAATAAATTTCGATGGGTGTAGGGAGATTGCCAATATAGAACATTATAAGACCAGAATAATCCGAGAAGCCATAGAAATTGAAAAACAAGGTGATTTGAATAAAAGGGACGAATCATTAAAACTACCAACAGTATGGAAGACAATAATCGACAAATCTAAAATCGCAAAAACTCAAGCGGAATTAGCGCAACAACAACAGCACCATCCGGAAAACATAAATAACGACCAATGCGCAGATATATATATATATATATATATATATATATATATATATATATATATATATATATATATATATATATATATATATATATATATACATATATATATACATTATATATATATATATATATATATATATATATATATATATATATATATTCTCCTTTAGAAAGCGAAATAACACCAACTTAGTTAAAACAGCCAAATATTGTACTAGCATGCAGTCAAATGGAAAAAAATATATTTTTTGAGTTGCCTATTATGAACCTAGCGCCTTATAAACTGTCAGAAAAAATTGTTTTAATTTTTCGACAGCTCGTATTAAGACCGTATTCTATAGATATGTATAGTACATATAGTCAGTTATAAAAAAATATTATAAAATTCCTATTATATTAATTTTTATTTTGGGACAAATTTCCACACGTTAACACAGGCTCCTTCTACTGTGCGACGTTGATAAAAATCTAACTGTACTAAAGCAACAGGAAACAGATTATATGTAGCACAAATCTAAACAGAAGATACATCCAGTCATAGAAAAGTGAACCGAAGACAAACCGACTCTTATAGGTTTGGGTGTATTCTACCTACCATAAAAATTGATAATATTCATTACATATTTATAACCATTTTACCAATCGTAAAGCACAAATTCAATGTGCCACTTGCAATAATAATTATGCTTAACCATCAATATATACTTTCTCTTGATGTGATATTACCGCATTGTTTAAGATAACGATTAACGAAGTTAATAATGACCAAAGTAAATGGGCACCCCTGATTTTATACATCCTGCACAATATCGAATGGCACGATATATTATTACTGATAACTTTAATGACTTGATACTGCAAATGATTTACATTAATTACCAAGTCTCAGACCCTTATAGTGCTTAAAATGTAAATATTTTTACAAAAAATTAAATATATTTTTCGATTATATTGAATAAAAAATATGAAATTCTTAAAGCTATTTTAGCTATTATTTCATTAATATCGTTAAAAATTAAAGTACCTGTCTTCAAGTCAAATTAAAAATATTTTGTAAAGAAGATTAAGACCTTATTATTTTCCTTTTTGCTGAAATATCATACAAAAGAGATTGAACTTGCCCCAAATAAATCATAATTTGCATGCCCCATTTTAAAACATAATACGTTCATCTACGAAGTCGTATCAGTGCCCGCGGCTGGATTTTAATAAGCTAACAATGAATTTTGATTTTCAATAAAAGTGGTTGCTCTGACATTATTCTCACGTATTTTTTGCATCTTTGCATACTAGCAATAGGTGGAGGGAAATATCTAATTTAAATACGTGAGGCGTGAACAGAGTAAGTAATGATAGAAAAACATTCATAAGTAAAATTGTCTTTTAAAAAAGGTAGCTAAACCAAAGCTGTTCGTGTCAAAATACATACAGTGGGCAAAATGACGATATTAGGAAATTAAAAATAAATGTGAACAAAATCAGGTTTTTAGCATTATTGTAAGATTATTAATAAGGAAAAATATAATTTTTAGTTTTTACAATAACCAGATTTGGAGTATGACATAGTTAACGAAAGAAAACTTTTAATAGTAAGCATTGTAACGGAATTTATAAACTCTATGTATACTAACATTACTAACTACAATTTTTAACATTAGTAGATCATTATTATTCTATAACCGCTGAGAAAGGTACCCAAAAGCTGCGACACTTTAGTTGTTGTTGAAATGATATTACTTATACGGTTTATAAATAATATTACTTTTAATTTATGACCAAGTCAAATTCTTATAGTGTCGTTTCTCTTCCAAATAAAGGTAACTAAGATTATGAATTATAATAATAATTATATTTTAAATCATCATTTTTATCGTCAAATACGATGGACATTTTTAGAAATGATAAACTATATTCAAAATCGCAATACGTTTGGATTAAATTAATGATCGTAGTTATCCGTAAGACGCAAGAAAGCCAGAGTTAATGGACTGGCTCAGATAAAAATGTAATCAGTGATCATACTTTCATTAAACTTGTCTAACCAATAGAAGAGGGGAATCTGAGAAATAAATAAATAGCTATATTTGAATCACGTATTGTATTGACAGGAGCCATTTTCCTGGTGCGAAATTCTCCATACTTTTTAAAATCTTTATTTCTTGACTCAAAAGCTTCTTCTGAAAACATAATATTAGGAAAAGCAGCTGTCTTAGTTATATCTGAATCATGAATTTAAATCATATTATTTTTATCTATACTTTTATCTATACTACTTGGTCTAGGATACCATGAATGCTAATCTACGAACTCTTTCTGTTTTTCTTATATGTTTGCAAATGTTCCATCAATTAAATCTTGACAGTGCCAGTAATAGAAGGAATAAGAGAAGGCTGTCAAAAAAACCGTCTAGCTTTATTCCTGTCAACAGGTGATGCTTAGGCGAGCTCTCAAAGACATGAATCATTAAACAGACTAGAATTAGAGGAGTTTATGGATAAATAGGTTCATTTTGGAGTAAACTGAGAGAATCGTAAAACGCACGGCGAATTAGGAGATTGTTAAATAACATAAAAAAGTAAGATTTTTCACTTTTGGCACCATATTTCCAATGAAGTATTGACTATATTTATATATAGAATTTTTGAAATTTAATATTCACCCTAGGAACTAGGCGCCCTTGCGGTCAATTTAGAAACTTACTAGTATTTTCAGTCAATTGCTCTTGGCCAGTTAATTTTTTTTTATTGCTAACATGATGAACATCCGAGATATGGATAGTGAACGTCCTTACCTGAATAGCGTGTAGATGAGGCAGCACCCCTTTCAATCCGGTTTGACTTATAGACTAGAAGATTGGTACACATATTCAACTCTGTTAAAAATAATAAAAATAACAATGAAATTTCTCTTCAACCTTTAATGGCGTTCAGCTGAAGCTGATTCAACAATTTGTTTCTTTTTCAGTATTCTTTTTAAATCTCAGTGGTTCATTGCAAGCTTTAACTATTGTTATACATCCAATATCCAATACAATCAATATCCTCAAATTATTTTATATCACACTAGCTGAATCAGTCATTAGATATGGTCTGTCAATATGGGGAGGGGCATTCAATACAACACTAAATATCTTAAATCTAACTCAAAGATATCTCCTTAAAGTCATTTACAAAAAAAAAAGCCAGATACTCTACCGAACTTCTGAATCAAGAAGTCCATGTTTTAACCCGGCAGTACACGCGTGTCGGTCGAAAGGACCGACGGTTAATAAATTTCGTAGTGACGCCACTGGTAAAACGATGATTGGGCTGACCTTCAGAGAATGCCCGAGGCGGGGTCCCCACCACCGTCTGGCACAACAATATTTTAGTTTTAATTTGGCAGTGTACAAATAAGGTGCTATTTTCTTGAAGTCGGTGCTTTTGACCGCGCGCGTGTAATTGAGTATTTGTGTTCAAGTACTACATTTTTAGACATTGGTGTGACTTTTAATTCCCTCTACGGTAAGTTGGCTGTATTTATGGTTTTCTTTAGCAATTTTAGTACGAATAATGTAGTTCCATAATAATTATTTTTTATTTCTCTTCCAGATTATGTGTTCTTACGAGAAAGAAACCGAGCGTCTTTTAGCACTATGGGCTGAAATTGAGAGTGACGATGAGGTAGGAGGACCTCCTGAGGACAACGACGATGTTTTGGAGGCTAACGACCAAGACACTAATTCAGAGCAATCAGAAGGAGAAGAGCTGCCAGATTTTAATGAATTTCAGCAACACCCCTCTCTGTGTTTTTTGGGAAGAGATAAAAAGACGTTATGGAGTAAATTTCCCGTAACTGCATCGAAAACGAAAACTCGAAGCAGAAATATAGTGACTCAATCCTCAGGAGTAATAGGAGCAGCTAGAGAAGCAAAAACAATTTTGGACGCTTGGCAATTATATTTTCCCGATTTTGTAATAGAATACATAGTCGAACACACAAACAAATATATTCAACATCTGAGAACAAATTACAGTAGAGAAAGGGATGCCTCTGATACAAATATGGAAGAAATAAAAGCGCTTATTGGTCTCCTCTATTTGGCTGGGGTCTTGAGGTCGTCACATCTACATTTGAGAGATCTATGGGCACAGGACGGAACCGGCGCACAGTGCTTCGAGTAGTAGAGATTATTGGACAAAAATAATACCACTTACCTCTGGCGGTCTTAATACAATTTCTGACAAAATTGTTATTTTTTTACTTAGGCGAAAACATTTTGCACATAATTTTCTAAATTAATCACATACAGGGTGTCCAGAAAAACTTACAACTAAGATTTGTAACATTGACATAGAGGGTCAAAAAGAAAAATGTGCGTTTATAAGCCATTGTAACTTGTTTTTATTGAAAAACACAAAATTAAAATTTAACAAACACTATTTAAACTACACTAACACTTAATTACTAAAATTTTTAAACATAAAATAAATAACAAACGTTAAACTCAGAGCTAATTATTAGTACGAATCGCTTTCATTGCTTAATATTTCAGAAACATTGAATTCCAAATTTAAATCTTCTGAAACAACTAAATCATTTTTTTTAGATATTTATTAATTTCATTGTTATATTTGCTAGTTTTCTGTTTCATAACTTTTCGGTTTATTGATAGTAAGGGCTCTGATGTCAGCAATAATATGTTCATCAAATCTTTGTTACAATTAGTTCGTGATGATTTGCGGGTGTGAGATAATCGGTTTTTCCTAACTTCCTTGTGCCTTGCTTCTAAGGCGTCTTCTGACAGTTGTCCAATAGGTAAGTCGAAAGCACTTATTATCTCACACCCATGAATCAAGACTTTGTGGACAGTTGCAGGCATATAATACCAACTGTAAGAATTTATATACAAATTACGAGTTTCCTGTAACAAACTCCGAAACTTTTCTAATTCAACATGGTACCCGCTAGCCAATATCCTAAGTATCAACGAAAACTTAACAATAAGTTCCTTGTCGATACTTGTTATCTCCGAGCTGAGATCGGGATTAAAAAAAAACGCCTTGCGGTGTTTCCATCATTTGTGGAGCCATATCCCGGTTTTGGCTTATCCACAATCAGTCCCATCTTCGATTTAAATTCTGACTGGATACGTTTTTTATTATTTTCTACTATTTTTTTATTTTCATTTCCTTCAACCCGTCATACTTTTATTGGGAGTCTATACGCAATATGCAAAAGGCACTCAAAAAAACGTATCCAGCAGTGAAGTGTGGATAAGCCAAAACGAAAGTTTTCCCTATTTACAGACCGATTGACAACGTTTTCGTGGTTCATTTGCTTTGGGGTGGCTCCACAAATGATGCACTTGGATGCTGAGTTGGTGCCGGAAAGAATATTGGTTACACTACCGTTCATCATAGTGAAAATTAATTCGAAAGTTATATTATAAGTTTGATTGTGCATATTTATTGTCGATACTTTCAGCAAATTGATATTTTTTATCATTTTTTGCTCTTCCAATCGCACTAACTCAGCATTTTCCTTAGCAAAAATAAACTTTATTGGTCGACAAAACAAGGTCGAGGAACTTGTCATATTTACCCATACATCCTCATTTGTGCAAGTATTAATCAATTTTAATGGCACTAGTGCAATAAGTAAGATATATTCATCCGTATATTGGTCATTACTGAACTTATGCTTATATGTGCTATGCCCACTACTGCCATCAAAGCCCCACTTACAAATTAATTTTAATTCTTTCCCACTCGGTACGCTTGAAACATTTAGAATACTTTCTGCGGTTTTATCTAGAAGATCTTGTAAATTTACTTCAGAACTGACTTCATCAGTATTAATTTGAGACGGCAAAAGTGCTTTTTTTGCAATGTTTAAAGCGTACAAACTTGGAAAGCAATCCTTGTGCAAAGCATTAACTACTGACCTTAAAGCTAAGTATTTTCTTTCGGATAAGTCTAGGTCCAAGCACAGGGCTAAAGCCTGATGTGGTGTCAAAACCTTATCTAAGGAATCTTGATTATTAGAGCTACCAGCCAAATTAGCAGCAAAGTTAAGCTCAGCTTGAGATCTGCTTTGTATTAAATCTAAGACGCGTCTTTTTTTTGTTTTTGTAGAAGCTTCCTCAAAAGGGATGGTGGGTCTTCCTCGAGATTGACTTGATCGTGGTTGCAACGCCAACGGTTGTAATGGTTGCACTTGAGGTCTTTTAAAAGCCACAAAATCTTTTGATGTGGCTACCGGTTTGCTTAGCCAACCTTTGTTGCGCTTTATAAATCTTTCTCGAGTTCTAGAGCTTTCCTGCCACAGTTTAGTCATTTTCATGCAAAAAATTCTACCCATCTTTGAAATTCGTGCCGATAATTCTTCCGAACTATCTGTTAAATCAAGTATTTCACATATTTTGTTAAATGTGTTTTGCTGGCGATGACTATGTGAACTAGTTATCCAAACATCTGCCAGATCAGCGTTTTTGATATAAATACACTCTGAAATAAAATATCTGAAATTACCTGTGGTGGCAGGTAGGGGCAGAATATCGATACAAAATCTGAAACCTTAAATTTTCTCCTACTTAACTAAAACAGTATCAGAAAGAGATATTTAGAGATATTTTGTAAACCTTTACCAAAGTTTTCAAATATAGTTGTGTTAACAACTAATCTGTTATTGCTAATTGAAATATCAGGTAAAATCGTACATTTGGACTCAACAATTAAATATATAGTTAAAATTTAATAAACCTACCTGGAGCTTGACAATCCATAGCGATTTTCTTTTTAGAGTGAACAGTTTCAACAATAACTCGTTAATGAAAACTCCGTTCTGAACGCAAGCAAATTATTGTTAAACTGACAGCTAGGCGTTGATCGAAATTCATTTGTCTCTACAGTGCTAATCAAGGATGACCTGATTTAAATAAACTTTGTAATGCGTGTTTTGGATGCTTATACTTATATTGATGTTATAAAAATATAAATAATTATTACTTTGTTTTGTGATTATTGTCCATTGCTCAAAGCACTGTGCGGCGTAGAGATTTTTCGTCTGACGATGGGAATTAATCGATTCCAATTTTTGTTGAGGGTACTTCGCTTTGACAACCTTGAAGATAGAGAAGAACGAAAAAAATATGACAAGTTAGCTGCTATTAGAAAATTTTTTGATGGATTTGTTCAGCGATGCAAAGCCAATTATGCTGTAAGTAAATTTGTCACAATTGATGAAATGCTTGAGTCATTTCGTGGTAGATGTGGATTCAGGCAATATATTCCGAACAAACCTGCCAAATACGGAATCAAAATATTAGCTCTTGTCGATTCCAAATCATACTATACTTATAATATGGAGGTGTATGTTGGGACTCAACCAGACGGGCCCTATAAAATTGATAATAGCGCTTCTGCAGTCGTCCAAAGGTTAGTTCAGCCAATTTCTGGAACTGGCAGAAATGTAACCTTCGATAATTGGTTTACTTCAATTCCTTTAGCGCTAGATTTATTGAAAAAACACAAACTAACTATGACAGGCACGATTCGAAAAAATAAAAGGGAAATTCCTGACATTTTCACCGCAAAGCTAAGGGAGCGTAAAGTTAATTCAAGCATCTTTGGTTTCACACAAGACATGACTTTGGTCTCCTATAAGCCTAAGGCAAACAAAATAGTTACACTATTGTCAACAATGCATTACACAGATGAGATCGATCCGGAGAGTGGTGATGCCTGCAAGCCAAGCATGATTACATTTTACAATGCAACAAAGGGAGGCGTTGACGTTGTTGACGAGCTAAAAGGAACCTATTCTGTGTCACGAACAAGTTGTCGATGGCCTCTAACATTATTTTTCTCTTCACTTAACATTTCTGGAATAAATAGCCATATCGTTTATAACCAAAACAACAATACCCATAATAGTCGTCGAATATTTTTGAAATCATTAACCATGCATCTTATTACACCCCAACTTGAACGTCGCAGAGAAATGACTATGTTACCAGTAACTATGAGAAATCGCATAAGAGAAATTTTAGGGACCCCAGAACAGCCCGCTGAAACCAGCCTATATAGTGTTCCAGGCAGGTGCCACTTTTGCTCATCGAAGAAGAACAGAAAAACAAAGACCCAGTGCGTACAGTGCCAAAAGTACATATGCCGAGAACATACATCCCAACTCTGTCCAGTATGTAAGGAAAGTCAGCAATAAAGCTATATTGCATACATATTTTACGTGCCTATTAATGTACCGTCAGTTTTATATATATTTTTTTACTTTTACTCTTAGGTTAATGTTGTTTATTTTTGATATCTGCAAATAAAGTATATAATGATAAAAACCAAAATAAAATGCTAATCTATGCAAAAGTCTGTAAAAGTTTTATAATTTTTACTCGCTATTGCCAGCTGTTGTTGTTTTATTTATTTAAAGTAAACAGGAACTCAAAATTGGTCATGCGGTCGATTTGACCGTACGCGTGTAAAAACGTAATTTTTTTTACGCGTGTACTCCCGGGTTAAAAACCTTGCAACAGTTGTATGTAAAATCAATACTTTTGATAGTTTACAAATATCTCGAACTAAGGCAGCAACCTATTCTTAATAATTATCATACCAGAAGTAAATCGGTGGAGTCCGTATGTGTTCTTTTCCTGTCCAGAACAAGAAACCAGAGATATCTGACATACTTTGGTCCTACACTTTATAACTTGCCTCCGCTTAATATCCGATGTATACAGAACAGAAACCTTTTTAGTAAAAAAATCTCAATTTTCTTGAAACAAAACTTCGAGGTATTTACTGGCACCTTAAGTAGATAGCAAATTTTCACTTCAAATAAATCTTATTTAAATTCTATAATTTTTAAAAATATTCTATCGCTTATGTTAGTGTGAAATTATATGATTTTAGGTTAGGCACATACTTAGTTTTTACGCACTATTATTTATCTAGTATACTTTGCAATTAAAGAATTTAGCAATAGGTAATTACAACAACCTTTCTTTTCTTTTGTACACACAAGATAATACATCTAGGTGTGCAATCATCTTTCAAGTAATATTGTAAACATTTTCGACCTAATATATATGATTTGATTGTTATACAACAAAATAATTGACTCACTGCAATTTTTTTTGTTGCAGCTTTTGAACTTAATAAAGTTTACGAAATTTATTTTTTTAGACCCTAAGGGTATACCTATAACCATGCCAGCCTCCGCGGGGGGTATGCTAGGAGCTCGTCGATAATGTGTAATGAAGCCGAAAGGAAAGAAAACTACGTATGATTGTATGACCTTATTTTTTAGTAAGCAGTTATTTTCCGCTCTACAAAACCATGAATGACCTTTGTTTTATTTCTTACGTAAAAGTATTGTAATCGTGAAAAAATCAACTTCCGAGTTTTTCAAATGAATTTCGAAAAACATGTTTTATTAATTTTGGCTGTCTGTCTGTTGGCGATATAGCTAAAAAACTACTTATTCGATTGACTTCAAATTTTGGGCAAAAATAAAGGGTCATATAGGGGTAGCCTGGTAACATTTTCGTAAAAACCCAATATGGCAGAACAATTAAAAATATTAATACTAAAAAACTGATTATCCAATTTACCTTAAATTTTGCACCAAAATCAAGTATTACGTTGATATCAATTGGTCAAATTTTGGTACAAATCCAAGATGGCGACCCAAAATGGCGGCGTAATAAAATATTTAAATCAGCCTTATATGAATTGATTGAAATTACTAGCTAGATTGATTTCACATTTTGTGCAAGAATTAAGTAGGATATTGAGATGAACTGGTAAAATTGTGGTATCCACTCAAGATGGCGAAATTAAATGTTTATAGTTGAGGAAAAAATCCCCCTCCAGGTTTTACATATCTTCACGATTTCTTCAAGTCAGCCTGAAAAAAGTACTTTGTGGAATAAAATGACTCCCAATAAAATATTTGAAAAGTTAGTGTATAAGTGTTAATAAAAGACTATGTCCCGAATAAACTAGGTCACAATTCGCTATTTCTAATAAAAGGAAAGATTCATAATGAGGGAAGTTCCACGTAAAGGAAATTTACCCTTTTTTTTTCATCTTATTTGCTATCGGTACATACATAATATAGGGGTCACTTTGTCAAATACTGGGGGGACCTAAAATGTGTAGTTATGGAACTGTTAGACCCTATAACTGCCAAAAATGTAAAACATTTGCGAAAATAAAGGCAGAGAATTATGTATACATAAAAAATGCAGGTGAATATATCCTGAATCAAAATGGTCCTGGTAACTTTTTCTTAAATACGATAGTTTCTGAGAAAAATCGATCCGATCAAGAAAAAAATCTGAAAATTGTGAACAGGCCCGGAGACCGATTTTAAAATTATTTGAAGATAATTTGTTATTTGTTGATTTTTAAAAATTAAATTGAAAGGGGAAATTCATGGCCAAAACTCGTAAAAATTAGATTTTACTGCAAATTATTATTTATGTTTTTTTGCGTAGCCAACATTTTACGATCGTATTTTTATAAATCATTGTTTATTTACCTTGCCCATAAAACCTTATTTTTCAAACTAGGTCTGAGACGATATCGTTTCATTGACAACAAGGTGTGTCTTTATGTTATTATCATCACTAGTTTTTTGAAATTCTCAAAAAACTCAAGATCTATCTATCAATTTGATGAATACATCAAATTGAGCTTTATTTTTTTGTGTAAGTAGAGAAAAGAAACCATCTTCTAAATTGGAGGAAAATGATCACGCGGAGAACGCTTCCGATGTTTTCACTTGCAAACTATGTCCATTTCGCATTAATTTTTAAAAATGACAATTTTTTGTGAAATTCTTATAAAATTGGTTCTGAGTAGCGTTCACATTTCTTAAATTTTAGAAAACTATACTTTCCGGTCGATTTATCTCAGAAACTATCTTGTTTAGGAAAAAAAGCATCATAATCATTTTTGGTTGGGACAATTGCAATATTTTTATTCCCAAAAACGGATTTATGCAACTTTTTTGCACTTGCAGAGTGTCTATTAATGTAAACTTTGGCTAGTTCAAAAGATCCTTCGTTTTTTACTTCGTTATATTTTAGCTTAACTAAAAATTCAACTTTTTTGCTATGCAATTTTGAATTTATAAAACATGGCGAAAAACTGATTTCGAAAAAAATTTTCACTTTATATTTTTTTAGCGGGATTTGATGGTTTAACCTTTAGAAAAATTGATTTCATTTTAACATTTTGTTGAGGATTTTTTTTCTGATATTTTTGATGTCATGTTCCTAAAGACTAGAAAATGTATAGTCTAGTAATCAGGGGGTTGGAGACGTGCAAGATACTAAAGTGTACAATTTTTTTTCAAATGGAAACTCGTGAAGAGCTGTTTAAAAATATGTAGTGTTCACAAAAAAATAACCAAAAAGAAAAAAAGCCATTTTTGTCCAGTATCTTCCAACATATTGCAAATAGAACAATAATAGTATATTTTCTAACTAGTGCGTAAAATAAGTATTGTTCGCACGTTGGCAGGTGACCGAGTGACGCAGAGCGAAGTTCGGGCAGCAATCGAGTGCGAACAAGACCCTTTACTCAAGAGTTAAGAACCGTATTTTTTCTACGAACGTAAAAATTTATGGAAGTAAATAATAATTCATTAAATTATAAAAAAATATATTGAAAACCAAATACTAAGAAATAACTAATTGTTTTATTTGATTATCGTTAGCGTTATAAAAAGTAAAAGAACAATATTAGTGCTTAAGATATTTTTTTGACGGAATGGATCCTATTGGTCAATTTTTTTTTTAAATATTTATGGAGGGAAATTTTTAACTTTTTGGCCTCCGGAAAAAATCTTCATCAATATCTTTTGCGTACTAGTGCCCAAAATTAAATTTTGCGAACTCAGTTGTGTGCGCAAAGGATTTATTTTACGCACGTTCGTAGAAAAAATTGTTTTACTAAAAATCAGAGTATCTGAGAAGTACTTTAAAATAATCACTTCCTGAAAATGAACAGTTTTTCGATTAAGAAGTGCGTATTATGATCCGGTAAGGAAGTTGGAAACTTTGAGAATATATTAAACATAATAAAATGTGTAATAACGCAATGTAAGTATTCACATTTTCAACAGTTGGATGATATCATGATATCAATTATGGATTTTAACTGAATTAAAACAAAAGTTTTTTTCAGCAGCTATAACCGCATTTAACTATAACGCAGCCTCTGGTTATAATAAATATGATTAAGATTAATGTAGAAGAAAAGGTGCGATAATAATATATAAAAATCATCACGACGGATAAATATACAAGAAATATATATCATTGTATGTAACACTGAAAACCGCTGGAAATTTTAATGCAAATTGATTTCTTTGTAGGTACTTACAGAGCACAGTATGACAATTTAAAATCACTTGGCAACAAAACAGTGTGGCGACAAATAAATTGTAGTAAGTACTAAATTTCAATTTCAATCCCCTATTTCTTAAAACACATTTAAAATATTACACTATTTACAAAAAATCAAATGCATGGCTTTTGTTTAATAATATTGGTAGGCAACAAATTTATTAGTTTGCCAGGGAACTCATTTATAACGGTTGTAGATACAAAATCGATCTTATCATACTTTTTCTGTTAGGAATAAAAAAAAATATATATATATATATATATATATATATATATATATATATATATATATATATATATATATATATATATATATATATATATATATATATATGTATATATAGGGTCTGGTATGGTCTTGTTGGGAAGCTTACCTTAAATTTACTATATTTAAGAAAAACAAAGCTTGGATGAAGAGTTTTTTTATTAAAAAAAATCACAAAACTTTCCATAAATAACTAAGAGACTTTACTACTTTTTAAATGCTAAACTGTCAATTATGAAGTTTTTGACAAAATACAGATTCTAAATTATATGCACTGTTGCCAAACTTACTTGGTTTTCTTCAAATATACAACAAATAGTGTTCTTAAATTTAAACAAAACGGTTTTTACGATAGTTTTATTAACAAACCTGGTGCTAACCTAACCCGGTATGAGTCACAGGATCCTAAATCGCTATCGTCAATCACGCTACTTTAGAGTGCGCGCATATTTCAGATATGATTTTAGTAACAGTATAAGTTTGACTAAAAAAAAACCTTGTTTTAATATAGATACCGAATTTTGATGGTGCGCTACCGCGCGCTTTCTTTACAGCGACCCTAACCAATCCTACCCTAACCTAATCCGTATTTTTATTAATTATAAGTCAAAAAATACTAAAATTACTGACGATAATAAAACCAAATAAATGCCCAATTTCCCTTCCGACACAATATGTGTAGAACTGGTTGCCTAGTTAATGTTAAACTGACCCAAAATATTTTTGCTTTAATGGTAGTGCCCCCGCGCTATTGCGCTTTGGCGCCTAACCTGATGCTAACTCGGTACCAATCCACCTAATGCTTTTCCACTCTGACTTGCACCAACCCATCTATATATAAAAAAAATATTACTGGCACATCAAAGAATACAACAAAATTTACTTTGGCCGTAGTGCGACTTGACAAATCAATTCTAATTTGTATCATTTTGTGAAAAATTGTAATGCATCCACGCTTTTTTTTGCTTAAACGTAGTAAATTTGAGGTAAGCTTTCTAATAAAACTCATAAAAGGTCAAAAATCGAGATGTATTAAATATATATATATATATATATATATATATATATATATATATATATATATATATATATATATATATATATATATATATATATATATATATATATATATATATATATATATATATATATATATATATATATATATATATATTATATACAGGGTGATTCATGAGGAAATGTCATACATCTCGAGATACAGGATGTTAAAGTTTTTATTTAATTTTCCTATTTTTTAAATAAAATCTATGATAATGTAAATAATGGAGTGAATATTGATATACGGAGGTTTTTTGGTATGACAAATTTGAATCTAATATTAGTATTGCTCTTACTTGTAGGGGGCGCCACCTACATGTCTTTCTGCTTCTTCGAACAATCACAACTTTTTGGTACAGTCTTGTATTATATTTTTGAGCAAAACAAATTATTCCCTTGCTAGTTCTACGTCAAAAAGGTATACCTGTTAAAAGTGGATACGAGCAACCGTTTTCGAGATATTTGGATTTAAAACAGTTTCGGCGCATGTGATTTTTTTTATCAAATTCACATAAAGTATGCATGTATTGTAAAAAAACAGAAGTGTGCCTTGCCTGACAGAACAACTGCTGGTTGGTGTTCTCATCGTTTTTCCTGTTACTTAGCAATAGTAATGTCAGTTAATAATAAGATCAAATTTTGTCACTGTCAATTTCTGTTCATAACTTTTATTATGTGACAATAATCATTTATGAAACTTTAGATCTAAATACGTCATTATGCCTGTGATATTCTCGCATCGTGAATATGCAGATATGATATTCGTCTATGGCTTCTACAATGGAGTCGCAATTCAAGCAGTCGCGGAGTACCAGCGTCGTTTTCCAGATGGAAGGGTGCCAGATAGAAGAGTTTTTCAACAAGTTTTCACTACTGCTGGAGAATCTGGGAGGATTCCAAGCGCGAAATTTTATCTGAAAAGGAATAGGGATCCAACGTTGAAGTTGAAAAGGCTATACTCAATGCCGTCGAAAACGATCCAAGCATAAGCACTAGGCGGATTGCAGATACTTATCAAATTACACAATCGTCTGCTTGGAGAAATCTTCACATTAATTGTTTATACCCATTTCTTTACAACGGGTTCAACATTTGCAGGAGGGTGATTTTGAGTTGAGAATGCAATTCTGTAACTGGATTAATGAATATCGAAGGTTGTATAGGTATATTTTGTTCGCTGATGAAGCACAGTTCACGCGTGATGGTATAAATAATCTTCTGATCACCGATGGTCCTATGAAAATCCTCACGCTACAATAGAACATAATTTCCAACATAAATTTAGCATTAATGTGTGGTGTGGAATGTTAAATGGTCATTTAATTGGTCCATTTATAATCGACGGTAGTCTTACAGGAGAAAAATATTTAAACTTTCTTGAAAATTACTTGCGAAATCTATTAGAAGATGTTCCCCTCAATGTAAGACAAAACATGTATTTGCAGCATGATGGAGCCCCTGCACACTACAGTTTACTTGTAAGAGATTTTTTAAACCAAAACTTTCCAAACCGATGGATTGGTCGGGGAGGTCCGTTTAATTGGCCACCTAGATCGCCAGACCTTAATCCTTTGGATTATTGTCTTTGGGAATGGTTCAAATCACTGGTATATTCTACTAAAGTAAATACAAGAGAAGCATTATTGGATCGGATAACAAACGCAGCACAAACACTAAGAAATGCGCCCGAATGTATCCACAGAGCAACCCGAGCTATACACCATAGAGCTGACCTGTGCTTAGAAGCAAATGGTGGAATTTTTGAAAATTATAAAACGTAACCTAAATTTTATTAAAAACGACTTAATAATAACAATTTTAATAAAAATTAAATACCTTTTGTTTAGTTTATATCTGAGGCACTGAATACACACCTCAAAAAAATGTGTTAGTCTTTCATTTCAAAGCTTTTGTGCCAAGATGTGTTTAAATTTGGACAAAATAACAAACTTTTAAAATTTTACGATAAAAATTACCTGCGCCGAAATTGTTTTAAATCCAAATATCTCGAAAACGGTTGCTCGTATCCACTTTTAACAGGTATACCTTTTTGACGTAGAAATGGCAAGGGAATAATTTGTTTTACTCAAAAATGTAATACAAGACTGTACCAAAAAGTTTTCGAAGAAGTAGAAAGACATGTAGGTGGCGCCCCCTACAAGTAAGAGCAATACTAATATTAGATTCGAATTTGTCATACCAAAAAAACCGCGTATATCAATTTTCACTCCATTAGTTACATTATCATAGATTTTATTTAAAAAATAGGAAAATTAAATAAAAACTTTAACACCCTGTATCTCGAGAACTAAGGCCTTGCGAACACTTATTTATATAGACTTTTATGTTTATTTTTTGGTCCTGAATATGTACCTGAAGTATTGACATTTCCTCATGCATCACCCTGTATATATCAGCCAAAAAGTCTGTAATATATTTATTTCCTAATAGCCAAGCTTTCGATATAATTAATTTATTCTTCAGGGTTTTGTAATAACAATTATCAGAAAGTTTAGGACTTTTTTACAGCCAGAAAGTACTTACACTAATTAAAATGCCAAGACAATTTTGAGGGAATTTTCAAAAAATATAAAATTGGATATATTTTAATTACTAAAATTTTGACATCATTTGACAAGAAATAAACAATTTAAAACCATTTGTTTTTCGATCAAATAATAATGACAGAAATATGAGAAATGTGTCAAATGTATGATATAAAAAAGAGGAGTATGTTCAAAAATGATTTAAAATTAGATAATACCTTATACAGTACAGGAACAAAATATTGGAGGTAATTAGAAAAAGAAGTATTTATGATTTTTAAGGAGTTATTCGTCGTTTGAATTTAAAATATAGTCTTAGTGTTGTACATTTGACATATTTAAACTATTCCTGTCATTACTATTTGATAGAAAAACAATTGGTTTTAAATTGTTTATTTCTTATCAAATGATGTCAAAATTTTAGTAGTTAAAATCTATCCAATTTTAAATTTTGTGAGAATTCCCTCAAATTTGTCTTCGCATTTTAATTAGTGTAAGTACTTTTTAATTGTAACTAAATTTGTGATAATTATGTTACTATAGAGTCCTGTAGAAGAAATGAATTATTTGGAAAGCGTGGCTATTAGAAAATAAATGTACTATATACTTTTTGGCCGAATCCCCGTTATTTCTTTATGCTATTGGTAGTATACGGCCGTTACCAACAAGCACATTATATATATATATATATATATATATATATATATATATATATATATATATATATATATATATATATATATATATATATATATATTTAAATTTAATCCTTAGAATAAAATCAGACATTCACGACGAACGATATACTACGTTTTTAAATAATGGCTTAGACCGAGTTAAACTATATTATGTTTTTATAAAAACGCAAAAATATCAAATTGTTGTATATTTGACGTAAGTTTTTTATTTCTTATTTGCCATTGACTACGTTTTTTCTCTTCTTATATCTATCATTTCATTGATAATTAATTTTTGGTATTGGTTATATTCATCTATGATTTTGGTCTCAGAAAAAAATCATTTTTTGTGTTTTTTGATGTTTGTGTAATGCAATGGATGCATTATTTGTATGCTTGAGCCCTTTCAGTTTTTCGGGAAAGTGATTAGCAGTCCACATTTCTTTTAAGGGCTTCAGGACGGTAATCTGGTGACTGACCGTGCTATATCTTTCAAAGTCGCGTTATTATTTGTCACATAAATAACTGTTATATTCTAGTTCTTTTAATTAGCTGAAAACGAAAATCTAATTCTTATAGTTGTTTATCAATATTACTGAATTATTATATGTAAAGAGTGTATTAGAAAGGGGGAAATCTCTCTCGAATCAGCGCGATTTGCGAACACATGTATTATTTTTATTACGGATAAATAAAGTAATATTAGTTTAATTGACTCTGCTAAAATTATACTATTTTTCAAACTTCATAATTGGAAAAGTCACAAAAATATTTTAGTGGAGAAAATAACGCTTGCAGAAAAAAAAATGTTCATATTGAGGAAATTACCGCTTGGGTTGCTATTGAAATCCGTTTAGCGTAGAGTTACCTTCAACTTTGGTTTGGCTCGACATAATTCAACAAATCATGATTTAGCTAAAAATTTGCTGTAATTTTTTTGCATAACCCAAATTCCAAAATATTTTTTGGAATAAAAACAAAAACTAATCTATATTTGATGTAACGAGTGAAAGAAGAGATAGATTTGCTTAGCAAATTTGCTTTCATTTACAAACACGGTCAGACAATAGAACTTTTGGTAGAAATAAAAATGTAATAAAAATTATAGAGTCCTATTTAAAAAATTGTATATGATTTGATTGATGCCTAATATTTTTAAGGGACCCTATATAATAACGTATGTCTACAGAATATAGCTTATCAATCTAGTAAAATTAAATTTTAAATTTAAACTTTTCAAACTTCAGGTTCAACAGAAAAATGTGCAGGTGAAAAGTCCACAGATACTTTCCGACAAAAAGAACAGACATCATCTCGAACATCCAACTTTCAAAATTCTGCCAATGGAAGGCGAGGATCTCTTCAACTTTGGCAATTCTTAGTAGCTTTATTAGATACACCAGATGCCAGTGCAGGATGTATCGCATGGACTGGAAGGGGCATGGAGTTTAAACTTATTGAACCCGAAGAGGTACCTATCAATTTTTTTTTAAACTAGATATGTAGCATATTAGCATATATTAATAAATTAGTAGTATTCAGTAAAAAAATAGTATGCGTCTTATTACATGCGTCTGAATATAGTTTCATATGTTGTTAGGTTGCTAGAAGATGGGGAGCTCAGAAAAACCGTCCTGCTATGAATTATGATAAGCTGAGTCGATCTTTAAGATATTATTACGAGAAAGGGATAATGCAGAAAGTTGCAGGTAAATTTGTCATATATTTGTCGACAAAATCATCTTGGACTTACATATGTTCGAATCGTTTCAACGGAAATGACTCCAGTTTCGATTTTTTAAATGGAACACTCTCTATATTTTTATATTTTTGGATTCTTGAGACAATTCTGAATCAGAATGTGACATTTTAAAAACTTTTTACGCCTACTTGATTTTTTATATATTTCTAAAATTGCATCTAGGTGGCCAAGACTGGACGCAAATTAATCTAAGGACGTGAAATGATGACAGAATAATACAATCCCTAAGTTTTAGTGATTAGTCTGATGAACAAGAGAATTTGATAAAATCAAATTTTTGTGTCTATTTTTTTTTCAAATAGCGACCTTTCTTAGAAAAGCAATTTTTGAAATGAGGATTTTTCTGCAAATCTAACGGTACTAACTTTTTTGCGATTGGATTAAAAATAAGAACAAAAATTAAATATTACTAAGAAAAATACTCGAGAATCAATTATTTAATTTTATGAAGTGTGGCATGGATATCCATGCTCGATATTAAGTAGGATTTTTAATTGTGACAGTTGGTTGATCAAGATTACTTATGTTGGATCTATCCTTTGAAGGATCTGTCTATGCGTCATGTCACGTAAAGTCTGCCCAGCATATTTCTGTTGATGAAAAGAATGCACGCCTATGCACCTAACGCTCGGAACCGCATTTTTTACACAGTTTTCTGCTGCTCCTCTTCAGATATCGTCAACAAATTTAGCCGTGCAAATAGTTCAGAGTATTAAACAAAAATATAACTTCAACTAACTTCAATAACGCTGTAAAATATAAAAGCACAATATTCGAGTTCACTGTAGTTTAAAGTGCATTCCTCCTTGTTCACGACACATTTCCGCTTGTTCAATTACTTCTCTCAACACTTGCAGCATTTGAGGCGTAATACTTCTAAATACACGTACAAACCTTTCTTCTAAGATTGCAAGAGTGGCTGGGGCTGTTACATAGACTCTTTCTTTAACATATCCCCAAATAAAGAAATTGGGAACAGTAAGATCCGGTGAACGGGCGGGCCACCATATTGCGCCATTGGTTGCAATAACTTTATTACTAAAATGTTCAATTAAATAATTAAGAACTTCTCTAGTATTGTGAGGTGGTGCTCCATCTTGCTGGAAGGTAGATCTTGAAGATGTTGCTTCATTTTGGAGAAAGCCAAGTACCTAACCCCTCTTAATTGGCGTAGAAATAAAATTGGCCCAATTAATCTGTTACCAACGATACCAGCCCAGACATTGACACTAAATCTTTCTTGAAAACTTCCTACTCTCATTTCATGTTGATTTTGTTGGGCCCAGTAACGAGTGTTTTGCTTGTTAAACATACCATTATTAGTAAATCTGGATTTGTCAGAAAATAAGATAAAGTTGATAAAATTTGGGTAAATTCTACAATTTTGGAGCAACCAATCACAAAACAATACCCGTCTATCGCCATGGTCAAGATACAAATGTCGGTATAACTGGTACTTAAAAGCTCAATATCCGTGTTTCTTAAGTATTTTTCTAGCTGATTCATGACTTAAACCCAGCTCGTGATTAATTTTTATTAAAGAAACAGTTTTATCAACTTCAACCATAGCAAGAACGTTAATCTCCATTTCTTCATTTGTAATAAATCTGCTTTCCGCCACGTGACTGATGGACTGGATGTTGCCGGTCAGGATATCTCTGAGCATACAACTCAGCAGCATTCCTTGATTTTTTATGACATTCTCCAAATATTAATAACATATCGACTTTTTCACTTTGAGTATACAACATTTTGACTTTTGAAAACTAAAATAATACTTAAAATCAAGAAAAATAAAGCCTGAGTTAGAGATTAAAAGAGTTTGCGTCTTGCGTCGTCCGTTTGAGCTAAGTGTTTACCCTGTTTCTTAGCCGAAGTTATAGATTGAAAACGTTTGCGCTTTGCGTTGCCTGTGGAACTAACCTAACTTTAATGTTTATATTTATCGCCTTTTTCTGTTATGCAATTTTATCTTATATGTTTTTCAGTTTATGTGCGTTTTTTTGATTTGCTGAGCATGAATAATCAAAATCATAGTGATGGCCTAGTAAAGACTAGGCATTGTGGATATATTAATGTGTGCCGCAGCTGTAAAGTCGTTGAAGAGAAGGCGGCAAAGAAGATCATGAATTCGGCCAGTGAACTGAGGTGGAAATACTCATAACTCCTACGAATATTTTCTTAAAATTAAAGACTATGACCCCAAGCTGTTTTTTTAAATGGATCAGGATGTTATATGTATATATTAATGTCAAGTTTATTTAAAATCCAGCGATTTCATTGGTTGCAGCTTAACGCAAATATCGATTTTCGCCAGCCTCTTCCGTCAAAGTTAAAGATCGCCATCTTTTCGACGGTCAGCGGAAACTCAAACGGATAGCGTCAAAAATATAACCGTACCCACGGCTTTGCATTAAGTAAACTTCAAGAATGTCGCAAACGGCGACGCCGGACGTCAACGTTTTCAATCTATAACCCAGGCTTAAGGAAATCTTATGTCTATTCAGAAAGAATAGGTAACTGTCACTGTCAAAACAAAAAATCCTACTTAATATCCAGCATGGCTAACCATGGCACACTTGATAACAGTAAATAATTGATTATCGAGTATTTTTCTTAGTAATATTTAATGTTTGAGCTTATTTTTAATCCAATCGCAAAAAAGTTAGTACTGTTAGACTCGCATAAAAATCCTCTTTTTAAAAAGTGCGTGTCTAAAAAGGGTCGCCATTTGAAAAAAAATAGTTAGACACAAAAATTTTATTTTCTCAACTTCTCTTGTTCCTAGCTATCAGACTAATCACTAAAACTTAGCGATTGTATTATTCTTTCATCATTTCAGGTCGTTAGATTAATTTGCGTCCGGTCATGGCCACCTAGAGTGTTCCATTTAAAAAATCGAAACTGGAGTCATTTCCGGTGAAACCGGAAGTGACCGGAAAGTGAAAAATATGCGAAAACTCTCCTCTTTAAGTAGCATTTACCTATACGAAATTTCGTTTAGATACATCAAATACTTTAAAAGTTATGGCCTGTCTACTAGATTCGTTGACATCCGAATCCAATTTTTTTATATTTTAATTATATTATATTTTAAATATACAAAGGTGGAACACGCCAAATATTATATATTTATTAAAAAACAAAGTAAATTTGCACAGTATTTTAAAAAAGCAAAGGAATATGGAAAAAAATTGTATTTTCAATCTAATATCATCTAAGGTTAGAAGGTTTGTATACAAAAAGATAAAGAAAAATTGACATATTTCATCGTTTTCTTTAACTAACCCTTTATAATAAAAAAAATAATTTTTTTGGTAGCTGCTTCATATCTCTAGAACCTAACCTAAAAAAATAGAAGAAATTTGCCGTTTTCACCGTTTGTTTTCGTTTTCAGTGGGTTTCATCTTCTTAGGTCTAACCTGTACATATAGTTAAAAAAACGTTTTTGTTTCAAAAAAAAGAAATTGGACATTTTTCACCGTTTAAATAATTTTTTTTTAATATTTCTTTTTTCGTACTCGGGAGTTGCCTCATCCCTTTAATCCTAACTTACATAGAAGAAAAAGGATATTTTATATACAAAAAAATAATAAAATAAATATAACCTGTTTCGTCGTTTTTTGAAATATGATATATCATTTTTCAAGTATATATAATCGAAAAAACACTAATGACTGTAACAATATTACTGTTATCCGTTTGTGCGCTCTCAAAATATAAATTTGTTACGGTTTTATAGTGAGGCACTGAACTAGGTTATTTTTCAATCGTGCAAATGTTGTCTACATACACACCTACAAACATCATATTTCTTAAAATATATTGTCGTATTCTAGAGACTAAGACGTCGAAAAAAGCCAACTATATTTTTCGGAAATTTCTGCGAGAAAATATTATTGTATAATGTTACATATATTATTATAATAATACAATATATGGGCTGTTATATGGAAAAGTAAAAATACATTTTTCTATAATATTTCGAATTCAATTTTGAATTATGATTTAATCAAAACAAATATCTATTTGAATAATTTAGATTTATTAATTTCAGGTGAAAGATATGTTTATAAATTCGTATGCGACCCAGAAGCTTTGTTTAATATGGCTTATGGTAATAACCAGGAAAGCGGCTTAAAGTCACCGTCCAAACCAGACAACTTAACTTCATTAACACCAAAACTAGAAGCGCATAACTTCGCTTATACAGATATGTTAAGTTTTTATAACTGCGGACTCGCTCATTCGTACCAACATTTACATCCTTACTTGCAAGATGCCAGAACTGCTAGATATACTTAAGTTTTTTGTGAAAAATATTTTTACAAAACTAGTATTTGTACGATATTTTATTATCAACGGTCCTTTAGATTTTACCGAATTAAATGGGACTGTCCCATTCTCAAAAGTTAGTTGACACCAGCAACTAAGCCTACAAGAGAAAACCTTCTTACCACCTCAGTCTACCCCTAATCACTTCACGTTGCTACCTTCTCCCCTTCTTACGCAGCTCGCCTGGTCGACCTTTAATAACCGTGAGTGGTTTGTTCCAATCGGGGGCTATAAGTTCATACCGGGTAGTATGAGCTAGTAATAGCTGCTAATACTTTTTCTTCTATAGTGTAGCTACCTGACACACCCAAAACTGCGTATGTTGTCTCTTCTGTCAGCTTGAACATAGTTGGTTCCCCTTGATTTCTAAGAAATGTAGAAATCTGTTAAATATATCAGAAGTCCATACGATGGGTTAACAGAGCAACAGAGATACCCTTGCATCTCGTTTTCTAATTCTCGTTTGTTTCACCAAGTAAACGAAAGTTGTGTTCAATATTTCTTTTTAGTTCAAACTCTGAGTTTTGGTCCTTACAAAGGAGCCATATATCTAACTCTAGCCAAGTTATCCGACCCGCTCATTCCACTCAAATCCACTGCTGGTCTTAACTTGTTTTAAAATTTTCTATAGTTGCTACTTAAAAAAAAACGTTGAATAAAATCTTAGAGGCAAGCTCGACATTCCTGTAGGTCCAGCCAATCCTGTGGCAGCCATTCATGAGCCGTCTAGGATCTAGGATTGAGCATCTGTATTATAATGTGGATCTCCGTCGATTCATTGTTTCCTTGATACAAATTGTATTGTTCCAGCTAAGACTAAATTAAAGAATCTATCCTTGTTTATTTTTATGGACAGCGATTGCCCCAGTCTTTAGTGATATCTATAAGAGCAGCTTGGTAGTACAACTTTTAGAACATTGTTCGTAGTTTCCCTTCAACTGTCTACCAGAACACAGATCCCCGTGATCACGTGATTTTTCGCCCTAATTGCTACAATGAAGAGCAAATGAAAAATATGGCGTTTTGTTCCCCACTTTCTACTTACTGTATGACAATTGCTATGCTTTAGTTGTTGCTTTACAGCTATAGCATGACAGCTTTGTCGAATATGTACCAATCAGAGTAAAAAGTCATAAAACAAACATGAAAGCAACCCACCAAAATAACAAAAAAAATCTTACGTGAGAAACTATTTTTTTCTAAAGATAGCAATGTTTGAGAAGTTATTATTCACTTCGCCCTGCTAAGGTGCATCTATGGAAGTATGTGTAAATGTTGTTTAAATTATTTTGTTAGTTATTTACCCACAAAAAAGCTTTAAGAAATCATTCACTCATGATGAGTATATTTAGATTTATGATTTAAGATATAATTAGGTATAATACCATTAAAGCGATAAAATTTAAATTATTGTGTAAATGTAAATATGATGTTAAAAGTTACAATTCATACATTAATTATCATTATATTTCACAGTAAAATATAAACAAGTTTGCTGTAGAATAATTTGTTTTATTCACATAAATAAAAATTTCAAATAGGAAAAAGCTAGTTTCACTTTACTTAAATATAAACCATACTCTCTGTATTGACAGAATGGTTTAGGAAAACTGTACTAAGGCCCCATTGGTGCTTTTTGCATTCTCCCTTTGAAGTCGTTCAATGTTGCCACAGAGGTCATTTCCGTCTCTCTGCAGGAGATTTTGGGATTTCCGTAGCAAATTCGTAAGTATTAGGTTCATCTATAACATTTAAAATAGGTTAGGCAGCAATAATATTTAAATTGTGAATTTAGAATGTTAGAACTATTTATTGACGAACTTGGTACTAACCTAATCTGGTATTAACCCAGTGCGGATCAAACTGACTGTATCGAATATTGAATTGATTATTCTTAAATTACGGAACGCTAGCAAGCCCGAATAAAAAATATATGTGTAAGTGTTAATTTTCAAGGATTTTGTATTTTTATATTATTTTTTTAAAGGATATAGTCAGACATGATATGGTGAGTACAGCATATATTCTTTTCCATTCCAATTCAGTTTTATCGAAAATTATACGCTCAAAACCGTAACCCACAATTAAATCAAATATTCTTTGATAACATCCATTGATGTTTCAATATCAATTTTTTGACCATTGACGTATTAACCCAATTTAAAGTACCGAAAATTCTTTTCGGCCCTTATGTTTTTCGGTCAATTTGGTTTTCATCTAATTTGTTTTCGGCCTATTGTCTTCATCCAGTTGACGTTCGGTCAAATGACGGAATCTCGGTATTCCTATACAAATCATGTAGCTATTTTGTATTTCTTCAGAGCTAATATCGATAGCGGAGTTGTTGTGTAGATTCTGATAATTTGGCCCTTTATATCGTTTTTCGGAAGGTGAATTCCCTTCCTTTGAAATTATTATTCTTAGTGAGTTTGGCGTTCATAAAAAAGAATGGTTAGGATCTACTAAAACCGGTCCCCAAGGTAGAGCAACAGATGCCTTTGTAATCAGCCAATCTCTTTCCAATTTTCCCCATTGCCCTACTTACTTCCCACGCATCGGCCAAAACCCATTAGACCGATTTCTCGCCACTCACTCGGAGCTTTATCAGTTTTCCATTTCCGCTCTTCTAGGTTCCTCTGACCAGAGTTAAATTATTACTGTTTCCTGTCCCATACAACACGAAGTTGTGACCTCTAATTATTTGGCACTATAGATGATTGGAATGGATTGCGGGATGTCAATTCTTCCTTCCCTTGGTGTTTCTTTCTCTAAAGGTAAATGTTGAAATTTACTTTTATTATTTTGTACATTTAAGTATATATCGAACTGGAGTGTTTCAAATACATTATATGTTAATTATATAACTTCTATAACTTACTGAAAATTAAATTTTGTCATTAGCATACCCAAGCTAATTTAATATACTTATATATACAAAACAATAAAGAGTTCATTGTAAGAATAGAATCTGCCTCCGTGCAGAAGTCCGAAATATTTTTTATATCTAGGTGTATACCACGAAGGCCGAGGGCCTAGGTACCGTGGTTACTTTAAGTGAAAACGGGGAAAGTTTATTGATCCGAAATTTTAGAAAAAGAAAGAAAAAGGTTATTGCTGGTAACACATTTTATAATCGGGACACTCTGGGAATAAAGGACCGAACAAAGTCTAATCCACAGCTGCTCTTTTTATACGCTTTCTAAAAAGCTACAGAGATGTTTTGTATTCTGTGATTTCTATATAAATTTGTATTCAATTCAAACAGAAATTTAAGAGTGGAACTATATTTGTATGGTTATTTTATAACACTATTAGCTTTTGCCCATAACTTTATACGCGTAGATGTTGATATAATATAAATACTGTGTATTAAGAATGCCAACTTTACGGACTAAAATTATCAGGAAGGAATTTAACATTATATAAGTTTATACAATATCAGTATTATAAAATTATTATTATAAAATGAAAATTATATATTAATTATATATATACACTTCGAACATACATTATTTCCCGTTGTACTGTGAACGGATGCACGTTGGTCGATACTCGTGTCTTCCTGGCAGGAATGACTAAAGATGGCATAATGCATGATAATTAATCAGAACATTTCGACGATGCTTTCTTATGATGTTTGGATCATCAATGAGGCGAATAGGTCCGAAAAGCTTCAAACATTTAATTATTTGAAGCATTGGGAGATTAGTAATGGTGTTAAATTGGAGAAGGTTTTTTGCTGCCCATTCTAGGATTTTAATGAGATCCTCGGTTAGTAAAGTCATTATCTTACGCCTATCATCAATTTCTGGAAACAGATTTGGGAAATGTATGTAGGAGTGGAGTGAACTATCGTCAGCATAACTATGAATAGGATTGCTGGTAGCGGAAAGCAGATCATGTGCAGGAGGAAACGGGTAGGTTCCAACACTGAACCTTGTAAAACATCGGCACAGATATGGTGAAACTTAGATAAATGATCGACAAGTACTACAGAAATAACTCTGTTGGAAAGAACTGGCAATTCAAGTACAAAATTTTGGAGGAAGGCTATAGGCAGGAAGTTTGTTAAGAAGTGCGTCACGCTAGACTGAATCAAATGCTTTGGATATAGAAGGCAATAATTTGGGCTTTTCCGCAAAACTCGATAGACGTATTCCAGCTGGGGGTTACGAAGGTAAGAAGATCCGCTATGGGACTTTTGTGGCGGAAGCCATATTGCCTATCGGGAACCTTTGAAGTTAATTTAAAAGACCAGTATTGATATACTTCTCCATTGCCTTACTCATAATTGAAAGTAAAGATATGGGTATGTAGTTAGAGAAAAGAGTTTTGGATCCCTTTTTGCGGACATACTGTACACCAGCAGATTTCCAGCTTTTAGGAGAAATGGTCTTGCCGCAGGACATTTGGAATAACCTGGTAAGGACAAGGGCCAATTCAGAAGCGAATTTTTTTAGGACTATGGATGAAATACCATCATGTATTTGGTATTGTTTTGAGAATACGTCGTACCTTTTTAAACCTGAAGGTAATTTCAGGCCTATTGCGTAACAAAGTTGGTAGTGATTGAAGGGGAGTGTGAAGAGAGGGATTAAAGTAGAATTTGCGGCGAATTGTTTTGCAAAAAGGTCAGCTTTTGCTTTAGACTTAGAGGCGATTTCATTACCTGGAATTACACCCTTAAAGAAGCCCTAGCAGAAGTTTTGATTAATGCTTTTAGCAAGCAACTAAAAGGATTGGCTCCCATTTTGGCAAGAAAGAACTTTACCTTTTATGCGTGTCTGAAGGCATTTTTGGCATTGAGAATTATGCGATTGTAATGGTTTCGTACCCCGTTTTTAGCCTGTAGATTTTTTGAAGTAGGGTTCTAAAGGAAATTGTTAGGACAATGGATGTTTTCTAGCACGGCATTGTCGCATGTTGAAAACCAAAGGTTTAGCGTTGTGACATTTTGAAGTCTTAATAGAATATGGTGTAAAGGTTTAACGCAGGAAACAGTGATTAGGCTCTGGGTGAGTAGTGACAATGAGGTCTAATGGGATTCGACTATGTCTGACGATGCGTGGCAAGTAAGTAGGTTCTCTGATGTGGTTGGTAAGAGATTGTCTGATTGATCTGACCTTAAGGATCGGTTTTAGTAGACCCCAACCAATCTTTATCCTGAACGTCAAAGTCGCCAAGGATAATGATTTGAGAGGAAGGGAATTCAATGTTTAGGAAATCCACTTTAGCACAAAGAAAGTCGAAGAACTCGTTGAAGGAATTGTCTAACAGAGAGAAAGAGCGATAGGCACAACAAATACATTTAGAGGAAGTTCTAAGGGCTAGTTTGAACCACAGGATATCGGATCTGTTCGATTCAAGATTGGCTAGTCTTGTACAGGTTAGATTACTACGACCGTAAGCACAAAAAAAAGGTTTTTGCTCAAGCCACAGATGTTAGTGAATTAAATATAACACTTCGTGGTGGTGAGTCAAACTCTCACGGAGATCCGAAAGCAGAAGTATGTTAACTGCGGAATATTCTACTTGAGGAACATCTATTATCATTTTTTATATAATATTCTTTAGCTTGGGTAAAATAAGAAAGGAAAATTAATGAAAAGAGAAGCAGAAAGAAAACCGACTCACAGTAAAGACTTCACCAGTCCTTGGAATATGTATATGGGAATACCTATTAAGCAAGGGAAAAAAGCTCCTCTACCACTTTCATTTTGAATATAAAACAAAAAATAAAAAAGTAAAATAAAATAAAGGAAAAGCATAGAAATAAATAAAACAAAAAAAAATAAACAAGTAAAAATAAATCAATTAAAAAAAATACAATAATTATTGTTTCTAGGCCATCTGGCCAAGACCAAGGCGCAACATCCACAAGTCCGACATCTGAAATATGATATTATTATATGTAACTGTATTTAAAAATATTTTGTACATTTTTTGTTTTAAGATTAGTCAAAAAAATATTCTTTCAAATATTCAGGAATACCCTGTTTAACACGGAAATAATGTAATGTCGCGTCGCCATTCTTCCGAATTCAGTGTATAATAGAACATTTCAAAATACTAAAAAAACTTTATGGGATTGGTTAGTTTTGTCCCATTTTAATTTCTGCGACATTTTTGCTTATTTTTTGGTATTAAACGAAATCACAGAGTATCTCATAAATTAAATGAGCTTGCCTGGCTTAACATGTAAAAAAGGCGTATTATACATTCACTTTGCTTTTTTTTATAAAATAATTAAACATAAATCCCCTTCATACTTACATGGTAGACTTACATACCGAGCAGACGTACACAATATTAATATTGGCAAAAAACACATTTTAACAGTCCCTGCACATAACAAAGAGCTATTTAAAAAATCATTCTGGTATAACATATCATGTTTAATAAATAAATTTAAAGTCACTGACTTCTCCTTATCAGTTAGTACTTTTAAAAAAATGGTGAAAAAACTTTCATAAATAATCTAAAGGAGTTAATATAAAATATATATTCCATACAACCAATATGTTGCTGTATTTAGTAAGTATATCTTTACTTCCTTGTTCTCTTTCCTCCTTTCATTATTTTCCTAAGTTCTCTTCTCTAGAATCCCTGTCCTTCTTATGCTCTAGACTTCATTAGGTTAATTAAAATAGACAGCACATCGTTTTATAAACAGGATTATTTAGGATAGTTCTAACTTCATTGTGAAAATACTCTTCTTAATATTATATTAAAGTTCATTTCATATTATATATTATGTAATACCGTAAACTTGGGTGACTTTGGTCCACTTTTCAACTTTGAACGCTTGTAACTAACATCGGGGTCAACATATTTTCTAGCTCTTGGTCTTATTTTACAGGTCTATAATAACACTTTTAATGCTTAGAGTAACAGTTGGTTCCAGGCTTACGAAATATATTTTTTTTAAAAAGATATTGGTGGCCAAAGTCAGAAGGCTAAGTCGGGTCACTTTGGCCAGACTATATATTACCATGAAACTACAAAGACAAACAGTTATATGAATGACTTTGACCACCAAAAAAATATTTCTTTTTAGTTTTGTATATTTTGCATAAAAAAACAACTAAAATATATTAAAAAAACTTATTTTATTTAACAAATCAAAACATAACGCAAATTTATTCGCAAAAAATAAACTACAGTCCTGTGTGATACAAAGAGAATAAAATAATTATGAATTAAACATGGTGTTACAGATGAACAAAATATTAAACATATTTTTCAATTTCTGGGATTTTGAAAAAGCCTCTTTTAGATGGGGTCGGTGTGTTAATCACCTGCAAAATGTCATCTTTTCCATACCAGAGAAAATCATCCTTTGTTGGCCATTTCCACTGAGAGATTCCACTTGAGGTGAGAGATTTTATTTTATATTCGTTTGTCTCTACATTTATTTCCAAAACTTCTTCAGAGTGGATAGAAATGTCCAATAAAGATTCAGAGTCGCTGGAAATCCTCTCGTTTCTCTTCGTCTCCATAATTTGAAAACCTTCTCTTTTCTAAAAGATCAATCACGGAAGCACTGACGTTAAGTTGTATAGTGGGATCGAGATTATTGTTGGTTGGTATTAGATCTAAAACTTTGGCCCTGTTTAGAGGAAAAATTCCTGCTTTTTCGAATCCACTTTTTAGATTGTTTTGTCCAGATTCTAATAAATGTTCTGTTAGTGACTTCAGAAGTCGAGGAAAATGGGATTTAGATACGGTATTATTTGCTCCAGTCAGTTTATAATTGGTGATAAGTTGTCGCCATTTTATTTTTAATGGCCGAAAGTACACAATATCTAGTGGCTGCGTAAGATGTGTCGTGTTCGGTGGTCAGCAAATCAACTTTATGTCATGCTGAGAACAAAGATCCAAAACATGCACGCTTAAATGCGATGCAAGATTATCCCCAATCATAATTTTGGTTCCTTCTAAGCGTCTCAAAGCAGGTAAAAGTAAAAATTCGAACCAGTCCTCGAATATAGCGCCCTCAAACCATCCACTTTTTGTATACGGTTGTAACGAGTCCCAGCAGGTCCACCTTCCATCCAAGTATCATACAAATTTGTAGCCTTATACACTACGTATGGGGGTAAAACTTCACCACATGCATTTCCACAAAACATTACACTGGTAGATTGTTTAGACCAATTTAATATTCTTTCTGGGTATTTGCAACCCCGTTTGGTGATGACTTTTTTGTTACCGGGGTCATCTGACAAATTTGTCTCATCATAATTCCATATATTTTGTGGTGGAATTCCGTGCAATTCTTTTTCTAAGTTATCAAAATACGAATTTATTATTTCAGGAGAAATAGCAGCTCTAACGGTTTTTATATTTGCAGCAAACCTTTGTGACAGAGTTATGCCTTTTTAAAAAAGCCTCACCCATTCAGGTCCTGGAAGATTATCTTGAAATTGTTTCGTAACTACACCCTTTCGATCCAAATAACCTTTGACGATTCTTTTCAAATCTAGTGCATCAACAGGGAAACCATATGTAGATGTTAATATAATATGTGCCTCAATTTTATTTTCTTCCTCCATGGATAAAACCGTCTGCACACCAGCAGTTTTTTTTATGTAAACCTTTGATCTTGTTCTGCAGTGTAGCACGTGATATTTTGTACCTTTTGAAAGCTCTTCTTTGAGATATTGCTCCTTCGTTAATCAGTCGAACAGCCTCCTCTAAATTCGCCTTGCTATAATTCACGTAATTTCTGCTCCCTGCAACTCTTTTATATCGGCCCATTTTCGTAAACTATCCCCCAAATTAGTAAATGAAATAGGCAACGTTCACATAAGATAACAAACACTCAAAACTCACATAACAGAAGAAACTAAAAAACGTTCAGCATAAACAGCGCGAAAACAAGTAGACAATGCGTCGAAACACGACAGATATGACAGAACGTTAAAAAATAAATCGATTTTACAGATATCTGCAGTGGCCAAAGTCAGGCACCAATCTGTCAAATAGGTATTTGGGCGACTTTGGCCATCCTCTACCGTAGGTACTGATAACCAAATTATTGCAGCTATTAGGTTACAAGATTCCTTAATGTTCGTTAATGTCATGTTTGGAACGCGACCTCATAGGTGGCACCAGGTAACTCGATATGAATAAAGTTTTTAAGGATAATAAAATTAGTATTTTCAAGAGCGTTTTTTTATACGCTGTAACTAAAAAGTAGAAAAGTTATTTTGCAAATATGACTAACCTTTATATTTACTAAAGTGTACAGAATCATAAAAAAAATTAACTTGCAAATATTTTATGTTTTAATGCACATCTACATTATAATAACAAATTTTGAAAAACGGCCAAAGCCACCATTGCTGGCCAAAGCCACCCAAGTTTACGGTACATTAAATTGTTAGGTTTCAACAGTGCCTGCTGTCTAGTGGGATACTGAGTTGAATTTTGTTTCTGTCAAGATTTAGTAAGTAGTTTTAGTTTATTTTAGATTATATTATAAAATGGAAATCTTGATTGGAAAAAAAAACTAAAGCAGCCTTGGACTCTTATAAAAGTCTGTATTTTAAAATACTCTCAAATTTTAAAATAATTAAAAACTGTTCCCATTCTTGGTTGTACTCTCTTCAAGATCAATGCTTTGATCAAATGATAGTTTTGTCATTGGTTCAGTAGGTAAAGTTTTTGAATGTAAAATGACAATTATTAATTAAGACAAAAATGCTCATCTGCAAGAATGAACCTGTGGCCTGTAGAGTAAAGGTTCGCAAGGGAACATAATAATTTATGACCAGTAGAATGCACTCAATTAAAACAACACCCACCTGTCAAATGATTTAATCTGTCTCTTTTAACAGATGTCATTAGTCAATTTTGTATTTGGTATAAAAGGAAGCGCGTGTTCTTATTTTTGGCATATCCCCATCCAAATTTTCGAGTAAGAGATTTACCTTCTACAAAATGGATAAGATTATTAAAGAAGACCAGCCCGATGTCGAAAAAATAAAACCTCACCTAGCAGAGAATCGGTTAAGCGAAAAACTAGGTAAGTTCTATATGGGTATGATGTCGACCTTTATTTCTAGTTTTATTTTATAAAATGCTGAGGTCTTGTAAAGATTAGCTATTTCGGATTTTGAAGTTTTTTTTAAATTTAAACAATAAAAAATAAATACAAGTTTGTCCGAGAAAAAAACTTAAAAAACGGGGCAATAAAATTTTCAAACTGTTACAATCCTAAAAGTCGTTATTATAGCACTAGAAATAGAAAGATAATTACAATGTTGCCAAAATACTTAACTTCTGAAGTACATTTAAAAGCCGTTTAAAGATGCACCGTCTTTTGTGTTATGGTTTTAACGATGATATTCGAATTTTTGTGTGTTTTTTTTTATAAAAAGAGCCTAAACTGATAAAAATACAAAATACCGAATGTTAATAAAAAATGTTCAAAACACGATACATTTAAAAGTCGTTTAAAAATGTACTCTCTGTGTTATGGCTCTAATGATGATGCCTACACGCTATCGCTATTTGGCCTATAACCTGGAGCCAACTCGATTCCGATCCATGTAAAATATAACAAATACCCATAATAAACAAATAATTCTAAATTTCACACAGAGAACCCAGAATTCCACTTGGCAACACTGCTTCATGAAGAGAAAACAGGCAATTACATTTTTTTTATCATATCGTACAATGTCAGATGTCATTAATATCAGTTTGGCATTTTTTTACCTGGAAAATATCAACAGAATATTTTAATATACATTTTTAAAACATGATTTATTTTAAAACTTAAACTGAAAAAACGGTACATACATAATAATATAATATTGTCTATTCCGCATGCAGTTTTGACATAATTAAAGTAAGAGGGGACATTCATAACCATGTATAGTCTTGACAAATTATATCTTTATTTTCTCCTTTTATCGCAAAAAAGCGATTCATACAACAATGTTTTTGTTTTAATGTGAATTTGAAATTCCTAATCCTTACAAGAACCAAATGCGGGTAAGTACACACACACATATCTATATATATATATATATATATATATATATATATATATATATATATATATATATATATATATATTTTGAAGGGGGAAATAACGAAAACAAAATATCACTCAGAGTAAGTACGCCTTTACCCTTAGAAATTTTAGATAAATGTTCACCTCCGCCTACCAAATTAGGTACACAGGAATTAAGATTGTGGGCATTGATAGCGAATCGAGTAAGTCATTTTTTTTGCTCGTTTCGTTACCGAGTTATCCATCATCAAAGATCACAGTTTTGGACTCATGTTTTACCTTTTTTCCAATTTTATTTAGTAATAAATTAAATTATTTGGATTTTTTTTGTTTTTATGTTTGATATTCGTAACCATTGTGATTCCCAAATAGTGTCGTAAAAACAAGCTTTTAAATATCTGTAGGCAGGTGAGTAGGCATGTGATGTAAATGCGTTCTGCCGCCGTCGTATAAGACCCTTAGTTTTCCCGGCATCGCTTAGGATACGGCGCGGGCGTCGCGACGACTTCTTCACTTTTCCTCAAACCGATTCCAGTTTTTCCCCCTATCTTTTGAAAGAAATCTTCACTAATGCTTAATTATTTTTTTAGAATGTTTCTAAAAGATGTCTTTATTTCCAGACATATACAGGTACCGCATTTGTTTATCATTATGGTCGGAACAATAGAAATTAAATATTTTTTTCGCGTATTTTTTTATAAAAATGACCCTTTGGTATCAGTTCTGTGGTGATGGATTTGAGAATTATAAAATTATCTTAGGTCTCCTCTCCTGGTTAACATATCTAGGAAAAGATCCGAATTTAAGTAGACACAAAATAAAAATAATTCACGATAAACACGATTCAAGTCATTTTTGTAATGTTCTCCAAATATATATGAAGATTTTAGATTTTGCAGCCTCAATTGTCTACTAAGTTATTATCAACAAAATGTGATCTCATTTGCATCAGTATGTCTAATAATAAATAAATTACAGTTAATTTGATGAAGATCTGCGGTATACTTAAAAAGTACTTTTTACCAGTTACTTTTGCATTTTTCAATTTTTTACTTGCCTGGTAAAAAATCACACTTCGAGATTTTTTCAGATCATTATGTTTCAGGGTCTTCAGATGCCGAAAAATATGTTTTCTCAATTTCGTTGGTCTATCTGTCTGTCTGCTCACGGCATAGCTAAAAAACTACTTACGCGATTGACTTCAAATTTTGGTCATAAATGAAGGTTTATATATTAACATTTTGGTAAAAATCCAATATGGCAAAACAAAATGGCAGCCTAGTGAAATGCTAAAGAAACTACTTGTCCAAATTATTTCAAATTTTGTAGGAAAATTAAATATTATGTAGAAATCAAATGGAACAATAATGGTTCAAATCCAGGTTGGCGGAACAAAATGGCGGCTTAATAAAATGTTTAGTAATAAAAATTCAGCTTAAAAATTATTTAATGAACTGATTTCAAATTGTGTGACATAACATAACTAATTGTAGTATAGAGATGAACTAGTAAAACTGTGGTACGAATTTAAGATTGTGAAGCAAACTGGCAACCAAAGAAAATGTTTGTTATCGTGAAAAAATCAGGCTCTCAAGTTTTACATATTTTCACGTTTTAGCGTACCTAGATGACCGTCTGTCGGTATGTCTGCCTGACTGTCTGTTCGCGGCATAGCTTAAAAACTACTTATCAGATTAACTTCAAATTTTAGTCAAAAATTAAGGGTCATTGGGGATGCACCTGATAATATTTTGGTAAAAATCCAATATTTTATTACTAAAAAACTAATTACCCAATTAACCTCAAATGTTGCACAAAAATCATGTGTTACATAGGAGTGAACTGGTAACATTTTGGTATGAATATGAGAACAACGTTTATTTCAATTATAATTATATTAACATGACAAGTGAAATCGGAAAATATTCTACGTTTTCTTTTGCAATAATAAGTGTTTATCAGCTTCTTGACACGGTATTTTTTAATAGTAGAGGGTGTAAAACTCGACGTAAGCGGATAACTGCCTTGGATACCATTGTTGAAAAAATTGTATCCATGACAGCTGTCTAGCTGGTAAATTTAAGGCACTTTAATGATTCCAGCCTAGCCTAAAAAATGGTATGGAAACTAGATTTCCACAAAGTAAAAGAAAGAAAGAAACTTCGAATACCGCACCAATTTAATAAAATGGTCTTGAATACTTTTAAAAAAAATTACTATTTATGAGAAAGAAATTACGATATATACACACACGGACCAAAATGACGTTTTTATTAAAATTTAAATTTCAAGCTACATTTCATTGACTTCCCCAAAGGAAGGTGGTTATGCTTTTAAGGTGTAAGTTTGTTGTAACTGTAGGAACAAATAAGTGGATTTAAAAAAGTATATAAATGTATTACTAATATCACAGGTAAAATATATCATAACTTTCTTGTTTTGAAACAAAGTATGAAAATATCCGTAAGTGTCAAAAAATTAAGCAACTACTGTATATTCATAATCAAATAAAACATTAGAACTATAGGCGTATATAATTTACTGATATAGAAAAGATGTTATTATGAATAATATAAAGTTAAAACATGTCTGATTCCGAGTTTTCTCTGATTCCATCTGAGTTAGTAGAAGCAGCGAACGTAGCGTTACAAATTATTACCAGCCAAATCGCGGAAAATGTACCAAACCGCTTATTCAAGATTTATGGAATGGAAGGTGAAAAAGACATGTAGTTTCTCGGAGACGGTAGTATTGGCTTATTTTTCGGAACTGGCGCAACAACAAAAGCCATTAACAGTATGGTAAAGTATTCAATGATTAAAAGTATGTTACAATCCAATAAATGGCCAAGGTTGTTGTATTTGGGATTGCAGGAGTTTGTGGAATTTGTGAAATCAGCCAGGTAACATTAGATGGTATTGAAGATTTGGGAACGTTATTAATTGTGAAACTTAAGCAAACGAAGAATGATATAAACAGGAGATTTGTAGTTACTGAAGAATATATTAAATATTATAGAATGTATATAGTCCATCGTCGAGCAGCAGCAAAGGATCGCCGTCTGTTTTATGCATATCGCAATGGAAAATGTATCAACTAGGTTGTGGGTAAAAAAATTCTAAGGTACCTGAAACAATAGCTAATTTTCTTCAACTTGAAAATGATAAATTATATACAGGTCATTCATTTCCAAGATCGTCTGCTACACTTTTAGTTGAATCTGGGAGAGACTTGATGAAACTAAGGAAACATCGGCTGGGTCATCAACGTCAATAGCTAATAAAGTGTTTAGAACGTTTGGTAGTGCTGAAATAACACCCGATTTGCGACCATGTACATTAACGGCAAAAATTTAATAGATAGATAGATAGCGATGTTGTTCTTATTTTTGCCAAGGTGGAGTTGCATATTTGCCATCGCCACCCGGCAGTATTCTAGATTTGAATATATTTATAGCGTTTATCGCAGGTGAAAATCATACAGGTAGCTTGGTGTGCTTAAACCTGAGTCGGAGTCAAGAAGCTCCTCCACGGTTTTGGATTTGGGGTTGTCAATTTCCATGACAGCCGTCTCATCCGTCGCTGAGGTGGGTCCCCCTGAATCTCTCGTAGTTGTCACTGCGCTCTAGTTACAGTCCTGGTGGGGGCTTTCAGAGGTCCGATTGGGGAGATCAGTCCTTAGGTCAGCGGCTTCACGCGAGGCTGGTACTATTAGAGCAGCTTCCGTCCATTGAAGTCGAGGAGTGGCATCGCGTATTTTCATTTTTAAGGAGCTGAACTCAGTCTCCCATATTTCCTTTTAATGGTGTCCACCTTTTTTTTTTGGGGCACCAAGAACAAGGAGCTGTCCTTGGTTCCGCAGCTCCCTGACACCTTGGTGGAACAGGTGCCATTTACCTATATTTGCCCAAGGGTTTTGCTCCTTGAGCCGATGCTTGACAACTTCAAGATTTCCTGGTGGGCCAGCTATCCATATTGATGTTTTGAGCAACTGGGGAAGCTTGTCTACTAGAATTGCTTCCGGACGCGGAAAAGCTCCCTCCCAAAGTGGGATTCAGCAACAGCCCCCACCAGCCAGTCCGCCGACAGCTGGTTGTTTACGGTGATTCTCAGGATCTCTCCGCTGTGGTTAAACCCACCACTAAAGGTTAGTGGAACTATCTGGAAAGAGCCATGGGAGGCTAGAAGTGCATCCAGCTCTCTCAATAGTGCCACCTCCACGATTCTCGCCTGGTCAGGTGATCCTTCACATGGAGTCGCCCAGGCTCACCACAGCCATCCTGACATGGCTAGCAGCTACTGCAGCGAAACTCCCTGGAGCACCAGTCTTCTAGGATTTTGATGCCGATCTTGGCTTTTTTATCAGGTTGCAGCTTTTTGTGCTGCCCATCTGATCCATCCGACCGTATCCTCTTTTTGGATTCCTTGCCTCTCAGCAGTGGAGAAACGACTGAGGGTTTTTGCTCCTCGGAGTTCCCACCAACCGCTTTAGGGCAAAGTTCCCTTTTTCGCTTACCCTGATGTCTTTTTGCGGTTTCTGGGTTAGCTTTTCCAGTCAGCACACTTCCGCCGCTACGGGGGTTTTGGATAGAGGAAACCTTTGCAATCCCTTGCTTTCCCAATATGGCAGCTGGCTATGTGCGGTTTACCCGCTGGGTTCTCAATTTCCTCTTTATCCATTTGAGATGATAGATTTTCACTCAACCAGCTCCCCACTCGCCTTGTAGCCTCAAATGGGACGGAGCTAATTACGCCAGGGCTACTGGTTGGGTATAGTCATCCAAAAGAAGCTGTGCATGAGTTCCATGAGGTTCCAACAGCAGCCCTTGAGAAAAGTTGATATCGGATCGTTACTTCCTTACACACCTATACCCAGATTACTCACCCTATCGTTCCTCTGACGGGGAGGAGCAACTGATTTGTCGAGTTGGGTTTGGCTCGACCTCCCGTTTACATGGAAATCCGAGCCGAAGCGGCATGTTGCCCCCCCCTTAAGGAATGCTCAACCGCCAGGATCCCTTCATCACACTTATGGGTCTCCACGCACGGCACAAACACGTGGATGGTCATTTAAATGCCCAAGCCGCGACCACAATTCTAAGGCTATTGTATGTACTCACAGCGTGTGTACATGTTATTTCGACCTTCCAGTTTAGATCTGCAAGAATTAGTTTCGGCAGAGCCACCACGAGCAAGATGTAGCTGGGACTACACACCTACAATCTTGTTGGAAGTATCCTACGGTCTTGAAGTTTACGCGCTATAGAAGTGCAATGGCGGCCCAGACGTGGAGCTTCCGTGCGATGGCCGTAGATCTCCTGGTGCCAGGAGCTGCGCCCGATCAAACTCAGACTCTTGACTTCTTAAATCCTGCACATTTAATAATTGTGCTTTTGATATAAAAGAAATGTAACTTTTGTATAATAATATATTCTAAAATCACATATCTATCTTTAATTATGTGTGTATATATCCGGGAAAAAAAGTCCTCATTTTTTTCCTTGGGAAAAAAATAATTTCATAAAAAGTGATATTTTGTTACCTGTCGACAGGTGTTAAATGTCAAACTGTTTTCCCGTCACAAAAAAATTTTTAAAAAAATCAGGTTTAACTCATAAATATATATACACACCGATTTGTACGGGAATTATAAAAATAGCTGCAATGAATGGCTGTTATAAATTTTAAGAAAGGGAAGCAATTTCAACGGACAACAGCGATGTATGTGAAAGTCTCTCCTGCCCCGTTGAATTCCTCACGAAATTTTTTATACGTTTAAGTGTTAAAAAATTGCGTTCTACTGATGAACTTGTGGCAGGTATTGTCAATACTAATTCACACAATTTCGACACTTCGATGTAGGCATCTCCCAGCTCCTTGTCTTTTAAAAATTGCATTAGTTCCTTAGCGTTATTTTTTGCGCTAATGTCATCAGTTTCGTAAATCACTTTTAGTTCAGTAACACTCGGTCGAAGAAATGGCCATAATGAAGGAGAAGAGATTTAAACGCATCTTCTCGAAAAGTTTTTCCTTTAAATGCATCAAAATTGCAGAGCTCGAGGAATTTAAAATCATTTAAACCGTTAAATCTATAGTTTATTTGTTGCTGAATTTGATCGATTATTTCATAAAAGAGGCGTCTGTATGATGTTTGAACATCTCCCACCTTGTCTGTTCGAAGACGCTTGGCTTGTAGCTCTACATTTAACGTCATCATTTTCTCCCAAAATAGGTCAAAGTCATCTCTTTTTTGGCTTAACATGGACTTAAAATCATCCACTTTTTTAAGGCAAAAAGCAATATCATTTGTTTTAGTTTGTAATATATTAAAAACATTGTCCGAGAATGGAAATATTTATTAAAATTAAAATCTCGTTTCAAACAGTCCAAAAACCCCCTCGAACTATTTATTGCTTCTGAGTCCCACGTTTCATTATTTGCTATTATATTCTCAAATAGTTCAATCAGTGATTCACGATTTTCAGATACTGTTAACACAAGTCTTCCATTATAGTTCCACCTAGTAGGAGCTACTGTAGACAATCGCTTGTGGACAATGGAGTCCAAAGCTTGTGTACGTTTTGTCGACTTGGAAAAAAAAGCAGCCAGGCTACTTAAAGTAACGAAAAATACTTTACACTCCTTAATGTGATTGATGGACTGGAATAAAACTAAATTTAATTTATGAGCAAAACAATGGACAAACTCAGCACTTGGGAAAGTTTCTCGAATTTTAGCTTGCAGACCCCCTAATTGTCCTGCCATCACTGCAGCTCTATCATAGCTTTGAGCAACTAATTTTTTGTCTCTATTAATTTCTTTAGTAATATTATAAACTACGGTATGTAATGCATCTGCTGTACGATTTTCGGACACATTCTTAAAACCTAAAAATCGCCCTTGAATACTTCCGTCTGTTTTAACGTAGCGTATGACTATAGATAATTGGCTAAAATTAGTGATATCAGTTGTTTCGTCCAGAACAATAGCAATGAACCGCACCCCGCCAATCTCCTGCTTAATTCTTTTTAGAATAATGGTTGCAACAGCGGAAATTAAATTATTCTGGATTCGATTCGACGTTCCGCGAAAAACGCTAGACTGCTCTAAATTTAAGCAATCATCATCATCATCATTTAGCCATTAAACTAAGTAAATCTTGAAAATTTCCACTATTTGAAGAAACCCTTGTTTCGTTTGACCTCTAAATCCCAATTCGTGCTGTCCGAGAAAACAAACAACATCGATAAGTCTTCTTAATATTTGCCTATTTTTATCGACTAGTTCATTGTGTTGGCGATGACTAATTTCCAACTGTTTATTAAGGGCGTGTTCAATTCTGGTTTTGCCGAAGACCTTTTCTTTTATGACGGCCTGTAAATGCGCTTTGGACATAATGTGTCTTTTTACAGCTTTATGGAAATTGTTTAAATCGGAAAAACCAGTTTTATTCCAGAGACCTTTTTCATTTTCAAGAAGTAAACATGGCCAACAAAATAATTTACTTATATTTCCACACCCTGTTAGCCATTTAAATTGTTCGTATTGTTTTTCCGAATAAAATTGTCTAATACAGTTTTTCATTTTTGTGGTTAAATTTTTCATAGGCGGTTTTGCCCTTCCTTTGAAAATTATTTGAAGCTTATCAGCGATGTTTAATGGTGAAAATCCCTTTATTATTAAGACACACACCAACCATTCACACACACTCTTCTTACTAAATTCTCCAACATTTTCAACGTTATTACCGACAGCCGAAGTTGACGGTATTTGCATATCCACGTATTATTGTCTTCCATATCGCACCATGCACGACGGGACGTCACGGATAGCCGTTCAAACAAAAAAAACCTACTCCAACGATAGCTTCCGCCACCACTTAAAGCAAGCGACTGAAGTGCAAAAATTGCAAACAGTGCTCTTAAATCCACTAATAATGTTACAGGGGGTAAAGGATTGCAAATATGGCTGAGCTGTCAATTTAGCTAAAGCTAAAAGATGCCTTGTACTTAGATTTAAAAGGACCAAACACAGCTTTTGTCCAGAGGTTCCATCATATGAGTGCAGTGCGGAGGGACAGACATCAATACAATTCCGTGTTCTCTTGCATATAAAATAGCTTTTAAAGAGACATAGGTCTCGTGATTGTCCATCAGGATCAGAATCCTATTTAAGGAGTTGCAATTAATGTGGTTTTTTATATGCTCCAATCATTTTAAAAAAATGTTTGCAGACATCCATCCAGATTACTCAGCAAATCAGCCCCGTACAAAATCGGATCCTTCATTTTTATACGAGGGAAGATGTAAACAGGTAGAATTGAACCACCGATAGCTGAAATTATTCCGCACATTGTGACTAGAGATCCCCGTTCGGCAGATACACATTGGCCTAGGCCTACTGCTTTGGAACCTGTTTCTGCTATAACTCTGGGTGCTTGGAGAACGATAGTAATACCCGTTTCATCGATATTATCATCGAAGATATGGTTAGGTGGAAAATTATATTTAGCCTGCATATCCGTATAATTTTTGAAGAATTCTTCCACATTAGCTCTGTTAAAAGCTGAAGCTCTTGCTATGCTTGTATTTTTGGTTTTGCGGTTAGATAGCTTTGAATGGCGTATCACGATATTCCTAATTTTTTGTTAATCTCCCAATTTTTTGGAATTTATTTACCTAACTTAGTAGCATATTCAAAAGACAACTCACAGCAGAGCTTTTAAGGTACAACTCTAACTCAGATTCTTCATTTTGAGAAAAGACTTGACGTGTGGTGTATTTTGGTCTGGTCTCTGTGTTTTCATTGTCACCTTCATTTCCTGAATCGCTGGAGTTCCCGTACCGATGTTTTTTAGCTTTAACGTTATCGAACAGAGTCAATTTCGGTATATTATATGTAATAACTGCAGCTCTTAATGTCATAGTCCTGTTGATAACATTTCGTACTGCATTTTTCAAAACATTACTCGGGATCTCTGGTCGGTCGGGACGTTTTCTTTTGTATATTCGCACCATCCGGCAAGCAAAAAAGAATTTCCCACATAACATTTGTACGTAAGTAGCATATACCTGATATGTTTTTTTAGAACTACCACATGCTATACATATGTTGTTTTATTATTGGGGATATGCGCGGAACAGTCAATATTCAAGTTACATTACACCACTTAATCGTTCTGTACGTATGCTAAGCATATACTGAAGTTTTTATAGAGAACAGGCTATGTACCTTGATTAAAAAGTGCAAAAAAGCATATATTAGTGATCGGAGGACGAGAAGTAGTATTTTACCGTTAACCTAAAGATTTACTAATATTTTGAATATATAAACGGAATTTTATTCTGATAATCATTATCATGTTTTAATCAACTCTGGAATATACAGTCAGAACCTTTAATCTTCGCAAGTTCTGCTTTTGGAGTTTCAGTCCGATGTGCCTAAATGAAAAATTATTTAATTAGAAAGTGATGGGTACAAAGTAAATTAATATTTTTTTAAAAGCTCTAGACTCTTTGTCAAACATACTCCTATTTTATAAAGTATAACGAAATCCCGCCTTTTCTTTGGTTTTTTTTGTTTTATATAAGCCAATATGCGACGATGTATACTATCGTCAGTTACTTTTAAAAATATCCTTAGAATGTGTTTAAAAACATATGCGTACCTTCTGCTTTTTCGGATATTTTTTATAGGATATACAAGTATGTACGTTTTAGAACGCGTTTTGACGCATATGTAGTGCACATCCTTAGTATATTCGAGAAGAACGTACGTCGTACTTAAACGCCCTTAAAACGGACATACCTATAACGTGCTAATTACTTTAATGTTATGTGGGTTAGTCCATCATCATCTGGTATTCCTACAGGTCATTAAAGCATTTACAAACACGTGGATCTGTTATATTCTTGTTAGGTTAGGTACATAAAAATTAGCACTCTTTCCAGTAAAACTAATAATTCTTACCTGAGTTTTAAAACTTGAAGTGTAAAACCTTAGTACACACTTTAACCTTATATCACAAGTCAGTTTTTGTGAGTGAATTGTCTGTATTAGATTATATAGGAAAAGGGCAGAACAGAAACAAAAAAATTAAGTGTTGGTACAAGCCAAGAGCTTCTTTATTAACTAACTAAACTCTATAGGTTTTAAACGTACCTACAACTAGAGATTACGTCATGTGCTTACTCTTCAGATTTTATTATATAAACATATTCTCTGAATTGAATCCAAGCAGTAATATGATATTTTAGTTCTTTTCCTTTTTGTATTACTGGGTGAACTCAATAGTCTGCAGGTGTCCCATGTCCGGACCTGCCCCTTCTCCTCTACGTAAAATGCCCCGAGAAAATGATATCGAATGGAATATTGGAAGTTGAAGGCAAATCTTCTCAGTGACCATTTAATATGATGATAACTCCTCCCAAATTCCTAAATCGTCAAATGATTTGCAATTTGGGCTTTTATAGACAACATTGACTAAACATTTTTCCACATTTTTCAGACTTTCTTCTATTGTTAATTCAGAACAATCTGTAAATGTTAATATATAAACATAAGTAGTTTTACCTTTAGCGAAACTTTCCATATAGTGCGTAGGATTTTCGCGTAAGGCTTTTGTTTCGGTGCCTTCCTTGTTTGTATAATCTGCACCTGAGAGGTGATGCAGTGCAGGTAAAGCATTACATACTTAAGGACCATGCAAATTTGCTGCTTAATCATGAATGGACATATTTCTCAAATTGTTACCAGCCCCCCTTCCTATCGATTTTATTTATATAACTATAACTTTGCACAAAATATGCAAAACGATACCTTGCCTGTTCATAACATCTGATGCATATATACCTACGCATCTATTATGAACTATAATTCTCGAAAATACTTACTTTGGCATTTCAAGACTTTCACTCTACAATGTACTTCTTCAAGGCGTACTGTTGCTGCTTCAGTTACTTTATTTCGACCATGTTCTGTGCTAGCAACCGCTGTATTCATATTATTTTGACAAATAATACATATCTAACATGTAATTTAAGTTACTCATCATAAAACACTTAATGAATGAATAAACACACATCTTATTTACAGCAGATATGGTAATTCGCGAACTAATGACTCTTCATTACGTTCTGCAACAAACAAGTGAAAAAACAAAACACAGGTATGTCGAAAGCTAATTGTTTATAGCCGCATTAAGCAATAAAAACGTAATTTTTACGTATAGCATTTATTTGCTCCTTGTAGAACTTGATTTGAACTGTTTATTGCATGCAGTTTTCAATATCGAAAAAGTTTATCCAGTCAAAAGTTACAAGCGTTCAAATTATCTAATTATCTTGAAAATTAAGCGTCGTACATAAAAATCTATAAGGATCTGTTTTGCTTAAAATCACTTAGAGACTACGATCTAATAGTTTGCAAATATTGCATTTTCAAAAATTTAAACAATTATTTATTAATAATAATTTTCTGTTCACACTGGCGGATTTCTATCCTAAAAATTATTGCTCATGAGCTCGACATACTTTGGTAGATCCGTAAAAATTAAAGAAGCAATTGAGATTCCCCGGGCCCCTACATTATAGGGCATGAAAACTATTTTACTTACCGCCAACTTTTGATGTTTTAGATTGTTTACCCTAACCTCAGTCTACATCTGCAATGTAGGGCATTGAGTATGAGAGTGAGAATTAAAAAAAAAGAATTATTATGTTTCTGTGAATGTGTTTTAACTTAAGGGTTTCTTTTTATTCCCGTCTATTTCATGGAGAAAGGAAAGATAATATTTGTAGGTTTTTTAAAAAACTTACTATTTTTCGTATTCACTAGTCAGAACCTTTATCACTTACAGATCCTATAGTTTTACCGTTGACAATGGCTAGTGAGCCGAAAAGCATCGGATAGCATTTAATAAAAAATAATGTGAAATTCTTTCATATTTCAATTTACTTATGCTCAGTCTTTCATAAAACATTAACAGCCGGTTGCACACAACTTTTAATCACGTAATAAATTGAACTGACGTTCAGAATCATTTTTGACATTGTCACTCTTATGTGGTCTGTCACACTCTGAGCTGTCTGATTAGTTAAAGCTTAGTTAAATGATTTGTACAACCCACCATAAGTGTTTCAAAGTTTTATGATGGAAATATATTTTTTAACAGCGTTGAAATGTTCACCTAGACATTAGTTATATGTAAACCTAATCTATATCTTTAAAACACTTGCCTAATTTGGATAGTTTTTTATTAAAGCTCTCTTCTTGAATGCGTGTTATCACTACTTAGTATTTATTTTTAATATAATTTCATTATAAAGGACATAACATAACATGGAAAAACAAGGATTAGATAAATTATTTAAGGGGCTGCCATGGCCCTTTACTTGTTTAAAAAGTGTTTGTTTAGTTATTATTACAAGTTGATTCTGCCTATCTATTTAAAGATTTAAAAGTTAAAATACGCCCTAAAGTATTTACAAAGCTTGCAAAAAACTAATTTGTCTTGAGATATGTTGGCCATTTTTCGTCTTATAGTTTTTAATAGCAATTTTAAAACTAACCATTTTAATAACCGATATAATTTACATTGAAAATGTTTATAGCTAATAGGCGCTCCTTAATAAGTGTAAGCAGATATCAGTAATCGAGTTTTCGTTGCCATGTTTTTACATTTAAAGCACTTTTTTTGTCGAACTGAAAACTATGTCAAAATGGTAAAATTTAGTTTCTTCAAAAGTGTATCAAGTGTACAAGTTGAAGTAAAAAATTAAATATGCATATACAATACGTAAACAATTAGTTCAAAAATTTCTCCTGTTCTTTCCAGACACAAATAGACACGTTTTAAGAATTCTCGTGGGTGGAATTTCTAACACTTTTTCTAAAAATATGTATATTTCTCAATCTCTTTTTTAGCGAAAACTTGCGTATGGTACAACTTGTTTTCCAAATATCCCTAAAGAAAGAAATGGGGTGGCGAGAGATCCGGGCTCCATAGTAGCCATAAAAAGCACCCATTTGCTCCATTCAATTTATTTGAAAATTCCTTATATACCCTGCCATAATTATGAGCTGATTCTATTGGAACCAAATTTTATTAAGGGTAGTCCTGGAACGGAATGCTGTATACTCCCTGGTTTTCCAATTTGATTTTATCTTTTGGGTTTCCAAGTAGTTAGAATTAGTGGAAAACAACAAACTTCCATTTTTAGATGTTCTGGTCACAAAATTGCGTAACGAATATTTCAAATACACCGTGTATAGAAAACGAACCCATACCGTCAGATATTTATAAACAAGATCGCGTCATCACACCGCACAAATTCAAACCGTAGCCAATACCATATCTAGATTCGTGCAATTAACTGAAACACAGACAAGATAAAACGAACTTAATATAATATCTTTAAAGAAAAATGGCTACACAAATCGTACCATAGAGAATGCTATTAATGCACAGGTTTCTCGAGCAACAAACAACAAAAATTATGAACCGAGAAGCCAACAAATAGTTTTACCATATGTAAAAGGCACAACAGACAGGATCGGAAGAATTCTTGGAAAACACATCATACAAATAATACACAAGCCATAAACAACTATAAGTAAACTACTTGGAAACCTAAAAGACGAAATCACATTGGAAAACCACGGAGTATACAGCATTCCGTGCCAAGACTGTAAGAAAACGTACGTGAGGCAAACTAACAGGCGAATATTAGCAAGACTAGAAAATCATAAACTACGCAATCAGAAACAAACAAACAATCTCAGCTCTATTCTTACATTATCAGCAAACCGGCCACAAAATAAATTTCGATGGGTGTAGATTGAGATTGCCAATATAGATCATTATAAGTCTAGAATAATCCGAGAAGCCATAGAAATTGAAAAACAAGGTGATTTAAGTGATTTAAATAAAGAGGGACGAATGATTAAAACTACCAACACTATGGAAGAAAATAATCGACAAAGCTACAATCATGTACTAAAAACGACACCCATGCTAGGCTGCTAGTGAGAGAGAGAGATAAATTTCCTTTACGCAGAACTTCCCTCATTATGATTTATTCCTTTTATAAGGAATAGTGAAATGTGACCCAATTTACTTTAGTACATAGTCATTTAGTAACACATATATATTCTTTTCTTTAAATTTTTTTATTTCATCGTCATTTTGTTCTATCATATTGGATTTCTTTTACTAGTTTCTACCTATGCCGCATTTAATTTTTGGGCATAATTTAAAATAAATTCAATAAGCAATTTTTAGATTGACAGACATGTTAAATTCGTTGCAATTTATCCTTATATCTTACCCAATTTTTCTGCAAAATTTACAGTCAATTGAATTTTGCATTTTACAATAATCACATTTAATGCTTGCATAGAATTTGAAATTAATTTAATACAGGCTGATTTTTCTTTTAATATTTTATTAGGCCGCCGTCTTGTCCCGGCATGTTAGATTTTTACCAAACGGTCATCCGCATGTGATCCTTAATTTTCGACTAAAATTTGAATTTAGTTTGTTTAGTCGTTTCGTCTTGAACTGACAGACAGACAGACCGACTGACGGACCGATGGAATTGATAAAACATATTTTTTGGTATCTAGGAACGCTAAAATGTGAAAATATGTTAAACCTGAAAGGGTGATTTTTTTCACGTTTACAAATATTTTATTTCGCCGCCATTTTGTTCCGCCTTCTTAAATTCGTACCACAATTTTCTAATTCATCCCTATACCACAATTAACTATTGCATTGTTGTTTAGAACACCCGTTTAGGCAAAATTTAAAGAAAGATTAGGAAATTAAAAAATTATTATTTAGCCGTACTTAACCTTATTTTTAAAATTCAGAAACTAAAGTAATGATAGAATATTTGGAAATAAAATAGTAACTATATAAATGTTACACTTTTATTTCAAAAATTCACTTTTTAAAAATATTATTTATTCACTTAAAAATACTTTGTATAATTGTAAAACTTAAACCGTATAATTTGAAACTTAAACTGACATAATAACAGTATCTGATATGAACTAACTAATATTTACAATTGGTGCTTAATTTATATGTTTTGAAATGATGAGGCAGCACCTTCAAGCTGTGAGAACTGCAACTCGAAAATACTGCTTGCAATGCATTCCTTGAAATGTTGAAATCGCCATATCCGTTCCCATGCGACTGAAGGTCAATGAATACACGTGGCTATAACGGATATAACAACTCCCCCTTTTAGTCAAAAGTTAATACAATGTTTTAACTTTTGTAAAATCACTTAAAGTTCGTCTTCGTCTTCTTCTTCGGCTTGGGGATGGATAGCTGGCCGTCTTCTCGCAAGAATACTGCTTAGTCTGCTCTTGACTGTCTTTCGCTGCAGTGGTCTGGGCGGAGGTGGTGAACCATCATCTAGTGGAGCCATGGTGATGCTGGGTAGTCTCTTACGACGACACTTACATAATATGTACAGGACGAGTAGGCTGGCTAGAAGTACTATTGTGATGATTGTGAACCAAGACGAGTGTTTGTAGACAAAAGGTTGGTTTATTAGTTTGTCCAGTTCTTCTGAATATTGGTCCAGTTTGTGCTGAGCAATATTGAGATCTTCTACATCTATCTTGTTCAGTTTTAGAGGTTTGAGGTCTGGGATATGAAGCTTCGATGAGATGTGTTGGCAACACTTGTATGGGATCAAAACTGGGTGGCTTTTGTAAGTAACGTTTTGATACTTGTCGATGATTGCCTTGGCGTGAACGCGTGTGCTCCCTATAAAGGCGTTACAATACGGTTGAAGTTTAAGGAGGGAATTGACATTGATAATGTTCGTCTTGACTTCTCTTCCTTCACATTTGATAGTAACTGGTAATGGATCTGACACAGTAATCAACCAAAAGTTTAGGTCGATACCTTTGACGTTGTATCCTTTTGCCAGAAGAATTGATACTTGACATGTCTTAGGCAACTGGTTTGGTCCTCTAAGGAGCTGAGCTTCACAAATCGCTTCGCTGTCTATTGGGTAGGGTAGAACATCTGAACAGATCTTTTGGTTTCGTCCTATTGATTTACAGCCTTCTAGGTTTTGAAATGAAACGTATAACATTGAATAATCGTCCCGCGCTATATATTTTTGTGTTGTAGGAATTATATGGTGAAATTCTGTTCGATTATCCAACACAGGTATTGGATAAAGATGATATAAGGTATAGCTTTCAGGATTTACTAAAGGTATTTTTAAAATAAACACTACTTTAGTGTCTGATTGATATGCCTCAAGTTCGATAATTTCAACGTATTGTGCAAGTGTTGAAGAGTACACAGGTATTGGTAGATTATTTTTTCTAAGAGATTGTGAAATTTCTTGAAGGGAACTAATCAGATCTCCTTGAGCTATGTAAAATATTTAGTCTAGCGAATGATATAGCATTTAGAGCGTCGTTAAGAAAGTTTTCTAGAAAGGAGTAACTCTCCATTAATGATTCACATAAGTCTAATGTTCTTATTTGAGCATCGTAAAATGCAAGGTCATCAGATATGTCTATTATCGATTTATGGATTTCGATTATGTCTCGGTTAAATGATGCGTTATTAGTTTTTATGACTGAAGTAGTAACCGATATCTGATTTTTAAGGAGGTTCTCGATATGTCTTTCGTCCTGGTTGACTTTATCAATGCATTCATTGAAATATTCACCGTCTGAGGCATCGAGGTTTCCAGTTATGGATTTCCAGACCGTGCCAATTCCGTTAATATTCCGCGCCTCTCCCTGTAACTATATTTTTTCGTATCTGCGATTATTTCTTTATATTTTAAATTGACAGAATCGGATATTTGATTAAGCAGGCTATTGTGTGTTTGTATTTCGGATCTGAAAGATATCATTCTAGGCGAGTCAACGTTTATGAAACCGTCTAGTAATCCTTCTAGGATTTTATCGTTATTCACGATAGCTTCTTTTATGTAAGAAAGATCTTTATACACGAGGAGTATCCATTTGTCGTTTGACACTTTGACAGAACCTTCTTCGTGGAAGAATATTCCGAGTGTGTTGTTGATAGGTGTTATGGAAAATTGAGACAGGCCTACCGAGAGCAGCCCGAGGAATCTGCAAAGAAGAATATTTTTATTCAAAATAGGGTTTTAACCTATCGAAGTTGACTTTAGATGACTGATTTGTCCGAGGATTAAGAAGGATGGCGGAATTTTGAAACACTTGTGTAATTTCAAAAGGACCATTAAATTTGTTTTCGGATTTTGATTTTATTTGTGACTCTTTGACGTATACCTTATCGCCAACTTTGTATTCGGGGATAGGAGATACGTGTTCGTCAAACCTGACTTTTGCTTTTTCTTTTTGTCTTTCTGTTTTTGCCCTAGCGATTTTGTAATAATATTCTATGCGGTTATTAAGATCTCGTATGTATTTCGATATTAATTTTTCCTGATTGTATAATGTTTCAGGTGGCCTACTTGACGTGTGACCGAAAATGAGTTCAAACGGTGTAAACCCGTGTGTTTTATTTTTAGTATTATTATAGCAGATTAGGGTAATACATTAAACGGATGTTCTGTAGGGTTTTCTGCTACGTTCGCTCTAATCATTTCTGATAAGGTTGCATGGAACCTTTCGACGGACCCATTAGACTGGGGATGATTTACACTAGAGAATGTTAGTTTTGTATTAAACAATTCACAAAGGTCTTTAACTAACGAGTTATCAAATTCACGCCCATAGTCACAATGTATTCTTAGGGGTGTTCCATAATGCTGCAAAAATACTAATAGGGTATTTACAATCGTTGACGCTTTTTTGTCGTCTATTGGGTAGGCTTGCGTGAACTTCGTAAGTTCGTCTCGAACTGTGAGTGCGTAATATCTGGTTGGATATTCGAAGATATCAATGTTTACTCTTTCAAACGGGGTTTTTGGGGTCTCCGTTATAACGAGTGGTGTACTTAAATTTTTCCGACATATTTTCACCTTCTGACATATTTCGTAGGCTTTAATTAATTTTTCAACATCTTTTGTTAAGTTCGGCCAATTATACTTTTCTCTTATGCGCCTGACTGTCTCGTTTATTCCCCGATGCAAATTAGTTTTGCCTGAATGGTAGTGTTCTAGAATTTGGGGAATTTCGTCAGCGTCTGGGGATCTTACAACATTTTGACAGATTTTAAGTTTTATCTCTTTATCGGCAAAGATAAATGAGAACATTTCGAGAATGGGCAGTGCTAAATTATTTTCTACATAAAATGTTTTAGAGGGATCGAATTCATTTTGGGCCTTAAATAGAACATAGAACAGGTGTTGGGCTACAATTTCCGGGTCGAATGGTATTGGGATAATAAAGTATTTTCTATCTTTTACAGTTTTGCTAGAGGCAATGTTAACGCTCATGTTTTCAAAATGAATGTTTTCTTCGAAGATATCCTCGATTATTTTGTAATGCATTTCCTCTAGTTTGTTTTGCCAGAAAAAGGTAATAATTAATTTATGCGATTTATCTAAAAGCTGCGAATTTGAGAATTCGACTTTGGAATAGTCAATTATTGATCTCGTTTGGTAGAGATCTACAAATTTGTTATATTCTTGTGTGATGTGTTCGTCGTCTATTTCGACGGCATTTGGGTCTGGTTGGCTTTGGTCGTCATTTTCGCTATCATTTTCGTTAGCGGCAAAAATGGCACATTTTGATTGGAAATTTGCGCATTTTTGGAAGTAATTAATCTTTATTCGGGATAGGGCGTCTGCATTTTTGTTTATCTTTCCGGGCTTATGTTCGATTTTATAGTTGTACTCTTCTAATTTTAGACGCCAGCGAGCAAGCCTACTACCAGGGTCCTTAATCGAAAAGAGCCAGGTTAATGGCCGGTGGTCCGTAATAAGTGTAAACTTTCGTCCAAAAAGATAAGGGCGGAAATGTTTTACGGCCCATACAATTGCCAGTAGCTCCCTTTCGATGGTGGAGTATTTAGTTTCTGCGCTACAAAGTGTTCTAGATGCGAAAGCTATTGGTAGATCTTTTCTGACTGGCCCTTGTGACAGCACAGCGCCTATTGCGAATGCGCTTGCGTCTGTAGTCAGGAGGAAGGTTTCCTCAAAATTAGGGTAGATGAGAATGGGGTCTGTAATTAGGGCTTTCTTTAGTTCTTCGAATGACTTTTTGCATTCAGAATCAAAGAGGAATGGGACGTCCTTTTTTAGGAGTTGGGTTAAAGGCTTGGACACTTTTGCGAAGTTCGGGATGAATCTGCGGCAATATCCCGCTAATCCCAGGAAAGACTTAATGTCCTTTGCATTTTTTAGTTCTGGGAAGTTTTTAATGCATTCTACTTTTGAGGGATTGGGTTTTACACCATCTCTCATGACAAGATGTCCCAGATAAGCAACTTCCTTTCTCAAGAACTCACACTTATCGAGTTGGATTTTAAGATTTGCATTTCGGAGACGTTTAAAAACTTCCTTTAGTCGGTCTATATGTTCATGTATGGTGGGCGAGGAGACGATTATATCGTCCATGTATACAAGGCAACGCTCGTTTTGGATGCCCAAAAGAATGTTGTCCATGACACGCTGGAACGTGGACGGGGCATTCTTTAGACCGAATGGCATTCGGACGAATTCATAGTGTCCGTTATCGACTGAAAATGCTGTTTTAGGTATGTCATCGGGAGTGATGTCAATTTGATGAAAGCCGGACGCGAGATCAAGCGTCGAGAAATATTGACATTTACCAAGTTGGTCCAATAAATCTGAAATATTTGGCAAAGGGTATTTATCGTCAATACTAAGATCATTCAGCTTTCTGTAGTCTATAACTACACGCCACTTTTGTTTCCCGGATGCATCGAGTTTTTTGGGTACCACCCACACCGGTGAAGACCACGGTGAGATAGAGGGCCGGATAATTCCTTGTTCTAACATTTTTCCTATTTGTGTTTTCACCTCCTCTTTGTGTATCTGAGGATACCTATAAGACTTCGTGAATACAGGCTTTGCGTTGTTAGTCTCTATTACATGTTTGATTTCATTGGTGAACGTTAGCTTATCACCCTCAATATAAAATATGTCAGAGTATTCTAAACAGAGGTTTGTGATCATCTCCTTTTCTTCGGAGTTAAGATGTTCCGTTCTTAGCTCATTTCGGATTATTTGTACTCTATCAATTTGGTCGGACGCATAATCATTTTGAGTATTTAAGTTTAGTATGACGTCGCTTGACGTGAATGGCTCTATAGAAAGATCGGAAAAATCTATGGATTTCGGGATGGCGTTTGCGTTTAAAATAGAAGTCATAAATTCGCCGTTTTCGTTAACATGTACAATCGCACTACGTAGACGAACCTTTTCTTTTTCCTGAGCCGTTAACAGGGCGTCAGTATTTTTTAGATTATAGGTTAATTTGAATATTTTCTCTGTGCGGGCATCGATAGAAATTTTATTGTGTATCTCATTTTTATTGACATTATTTGGGGTTGTAATAGCACCGACTTTGTGCAATGGAATCGTTTTAAAATTGGTTATTAATTTTTTTGATTTAAGATCGATTATGCATTCATGATGCTCAAGAAAATCAAGTCCTAAGATGCCATCAAAATCGATATCTAGATTATAAATATACACTTTATGTGGGTTACCTATCTCAAAAGGTGGATTCAAATATAGACAATTTTTGATTTGTTATGCCCTGAATAGTAACGTTTTCTGCTGTCCTATGGGGAAATCTCTTGACGGTGTTTTCTTTAAAAATAGATATCCCTGCTCCGGTGTCGATTAAAAGTTTGAAGGTATTTGAAGCATCGTTAATATAGTACAGGTTCTTGGGATTAACAGTAAGAAATGGGTTCAAAGGAACGCTTGTTCCGGAAAGTTCACATTGGGGTCGAAATCGTCTAAATTCATTATCTGAATCTGACTCTGTAGTTCCAACATCGGGTCGATCGATTTGGTAATACTGTCCGGAGGGTGGTTCTTGTGAAGGGGAGACGGAAAATTTTGAAATTCTGAGCTGTCAAATTCTTCAGAATGACTTGTAAAAGTTTGGTCGTTTTGAATACAGTATTCTTGGTTTTCGAAGTTACTATCATCTTGAGAATACTCGTAATATTGGGGTTCTTCGTAATATGGGTTATCATAATTTACGTGGTGAGCTCTCTGTTGGTTTGGGTAAAAATTTGAGTTTCTCTGCATGATAGGAGGACGGGATGCCGCTTGGTTTTGTTGGGCAGCTCCAGGAGGTCTATATTGAGATGAAAATGTGTTGGGTCTGTTTTGCTGAAAAAAATGAGGTTGGTTGGAAGAAGGAAACTGTCTTTGGTAGTTTACGTTACCACTATTTTGGGAATAACCAGGTTGGGACATTGGTTGTGTACGGCATTCTGGAGCTATGTGTCCGGTGCGTCCACATTTATGACATTTTATAATTTGTGGTAAAGGTTTCCTAATCGGTTGAGGAGGTTTCGGAGAATTTGGTTTGTTTATTTTTTGGTTTTCAAAATAGGAGAGCTGTAATTCTCTTCTAATGCGGGAGTGGGCCTCTAAAAGGTCTCCCGGGTTTCCTGCACGAATGATTTGGCCTAGACGAGGTTCTAGTCCGGTTAAAAGCGTATTTTAACTCATTGTTTCAATTAATCTGCTTTGTGCAGCTTTTTGATCATTAGTGAGGTTAGAAGCTTTTTGAATACTCAAAAGCATTTTTGCATTTAAAACTTGTAGCCGATTATAAAATGTAAGGGCGGACTCGCCGGGAACTTGACGGAGTCTTTGAAGATCCTGTATAAGAGACGATAAGTCCCTTGAGTCGCCAAAATGGAGATTTAAAAGTTGTTTAATTTCGGTATATGTTCCTGGATTTCTTGAGTTTACTAATTGTGCGGCTCTTCCTTTAAGTTTATTTTTTATGTGAATCGTTAACAAGAGTCTTTGATCCGCTGTTGCCATTTTATAGGCACAATCGTACGCGTTTAAAAAGGTACCTAAGGAGATTTGATCGCCTTCAAATTCAGGCACTATAGAAAATATTTCGGATAGCCTGTAAGGCTCGATTTCTACTTCAGCACTTTGTGTTGTTTGCTGTGCAGCTGGTTGAATTTGTTGAGAACGTGTTTCGGGCATTTTGTTAATTGCTTTAAATTTTTATAAGAATACAAATTAAAATTCTTTTTGAAAAATAAAAACACAAAATATTAGGCTATTTTTCAAATTACAAAATTGGTAAATAAAGGTTTAGCTTTTCTTCAAATTCAGGGTAGAATATACGAAAATTAAAATCAGGGTAGAAAATTACGTATAGACAATCGAACAGTAAAATAAAATAAAATACAACACTTAAAACGGGATAATTCAATGTCACTTACGTAAACAGGAGCATTGGTCGTCTTGTTCTCTTAAGACTGCCAGGGGTTTCACCAGGTGTTCCTTCCGCAGCTATCTTTGAGTGAGGACGCCTTGATATGGTTCTCTTCTTCGTTAAGGGATTTGCGATCCGCCGTCAACAGTTAGGTCTTCCTTGTTCTGCCGACGTTAGACGAATCCTACCGACTGCGCCAATTTGTTACACTTTTATTTCAAAAATTCACTTTTTTAAAAATATTATTTATTCACTTAAAAATACTTTGTATAATTGTAAAACTTAAACCGTATAATTTGAAACTTAAACTGACATAATAACAGTATCTGATATGAACTAACTAATATTTACAAGTGGTGCTTAATTTATATGTTTTGAAATGATGAGGCAGCACCTTCAAGCTGTGAGAACTGCAACTCGAAAATACTGCTTGCAATGCATTCCTTGAAATGTTGAAATCGCCATATCCGTTCCCATGCGACTGAAGGTCAATGAATACACGTGGCTATAACGGATATAACATAAATATATATCTTGTAAAAATTAAATGGCTCGGGACATTCACCTAGCACGGGTGGTGTTACTGTATATGCGCCCCGGGTGAAGGTATAAAGCATCACTAACACTTCAGTCTTTATTCGGACACGAGAAAGAAAGCTTGGAAAATCCAAATGTGATTTTGGCGAAAAATAAGGAAAACATATATATATATATATATATATATATATATATATATATATATATATATATATATATATATATATATATATATATATATATATATATATATATATATATATATATATATATATATATATATATATATTAGTATTGTTACAATTTAAACCTACGTTAATTAACCATATATCAGCTTATCTGACGCGAAGCGATAAATATACATTTTGTTCGTGGGCTCCAGGACTATATTGTTGATAATCGCCTCCCCCCCCCACACTCTACAATCTAACTTATTACAAACAAACCTTGAGATCTGAAAATAAGACTATAGAAATAAAATAAATGCTGTCTTTTAAAAGTTCATTTCTGTTAATAAACCTTAGTTTTATCAAAAAAGTAGAAAGTTTCAATTAATGCAACTTAAATATTTGTAGTTACTACTAACTTTATGCAAACATAAACTGTGTGTGGTACTCGTAAAATTTGCTAGAGGGGTAGTTCCGGTTATAGGCAAACAACCAAACACTAATCTTATGAAAAAGAGGCTTTAGTTAAAGCCCTCATATCGTATATGTTTAGTATGTTGTAGGTCTCGACCGCCTAAGCAAGAGTTAGCCAGCTATGCTGCAAAAGTTTGTTGATTGTTGTTTGCTATTTTTTTTTAAATTGGACATCTATCAGTTTAGTGAGGTGGTAAAAAACCAAAAAATCTTATTTTTAAAACAAAAAACCGATTCCGCAAAAACGATTTATTCTACGAAAAAAAAATTAAGAACAATTTTTTGTTCAATATTTTATAAATTACAGTTTCGCCTTTTAACTATTTTCCTTAAAAGTTATATATAAAAATAACCGTTTCACTTACTTTTTAGGATATATTTAGGACATCTAATTAAAGGTATGGACAAAAATCCAGCTTGGTCTGAATTGTTTTGAAAAGCTAATTTTGTTGGGCTTCCTACTTTTTGTATGTAGAGTGCAAAAACAGCACAACACATGAATAACCAAATGTTTTTATAATATCTTGAAAATTTTACATAGGAAAAATTGTTGAAAATGAGGCAAAATCAAGGGATGTCAGCGTTCTTCGTAGTCACTGTAGAATCCGTAGTTCTAGGCAACATGTTGGGGAAATCCAGTCCGGAAGGAAAAGACATTTATCTGTAGACAACAGCATAAGCAGCAGTAAAAAAAGAAGGTCGGAGGCTGGGGTAGGATCATTTGAAAAAAGAAGAAAAGTACTGGAAAGGGTGGCAAAAAAATACTCCAAAACTAATCGAAAAGACACTAAAAAGTAAGCAGTCTTAACTAGAAAAATCTATTTATTCGCAACACTATAGAAAAGCTAACTAAAAATCCCTTTAAACACAATGATATATAAATTTGTTGTAGTTTTGAAATATTTTGATTGACGACTATTTCTGCGACTTTAGATTTCATTTATCTTTTTGTCATTGTCGAACCATTCAAATTAGAAACCTAATTTTTTCCTTTTTAAATATAAAATTTTAGTAATAGAAGGGGAGTTAAATTTGCAAAGAAAAGTGAAAAAGGGAATTCTAGAAACGAAGAAAAATCAACAAAGAAAGGAACTGAAAGAGATGAAACATTTGACGACGAGTATAAAAAGCGTTTGGATTGCCTATCCGGATTCGGAAAGAACTTTTATTGCCCGTCCGTGAAGCAAAGATCGGGGTTAAAACCTATTTATATTGATGGGAGCAATGTTGCTTTTAGGTAAGCTAAAAAAAGAAGTTATTGCATTTTTGTAGACTTTAGTTTCAATAATTAGTATGTTCAGTACCTTATAATTTGAATATTATTACAATCATTATATTTTAAAGGTAGCAAAAAAACATACAAACAAGGGAAGATACTAGACACAGCCAGATATTCCGTTGGGGGGGGGGGTGAATATCAAAACCAACTAATTCTGAGAAATTCAAGAGTTGTGTCATGTCATCAAGACAAAAAGCAATCTTACTACAAAACTGAATTATGTAAAAAAACAAAAGAACTGTGTTGCCTGTTTTTTTCCTAGAAGGAACCGTTTTCCGTTCCCGTTTGAGTTTCATGATTATAATTCTTTTTTAATATTATATTAGTCCGATCCCCATGTACCAACTAATTCTTGTACACTTTTTTGGAAAAATTATAAAAGCAGTTTTTAAGTAATATTTTTTACTGTTTTTGTTAGGTCGCCATTTTGTTTGGCCATATTGGATTTATACCAAAATATTGCCATGTCATCCCCATATGACATAGTTTTTTACCGAAATTTGAAGTCTACTGGATAAGTACTTTTAGCTACGCCGCAAACAGACAGACTGAAGCAATTGAGAAAATATGTTTCTTTAGGCATCTATGGACTCTGAAATGTGAAGATTTGAAAAAATATCAAAACATCACTTTCCTTTAGGAGGAACGTAATAATTAAAAGACCATGAACTGGAACCCGAGACAATGCAATCAATGTTTGTCGATGAAGCTAATATAACTGATATGGCTGTAGAAGAAATTATTAATAACCTAAATTCAAGAAAACAACATGATAATATTTCTATAAAAATTATTAAAACAGTCAAAATTCAACTAACCCCAATTTTATAATATCTATTTAATTTATCTTTTAAAAGAAGTATTATTTAAAAAAAAATTAAAATATGTAGGGTTTCGCCCATATTTATGAATATGGATAAAATAATGCTAATCGAAATAATTACAGACCGATCTACATTAACACTTCTCTAAAAAAATATAGAAAAAATGATGCACAATAAATTATCAAATTGTTTAGGAAATAAAAATGTGCTCTATTCAGTGATCAATATGGATTTCGACACAAGACTAGTTATTGATACAAAATGATTAAAATGAAAAATGTTGTATCCTATCCTTAGACTTGATGCAGTTAATTATAACATTTTATTAAAAAGATTATAAAGTACTGGAATTATAGGACATATTTATTATTGGTTTCAAAATTAGTTAATTAGTCAGGTAATTTCTTTATTTACTACGACTACTCGAAACTAGTTTCAGAAATCATACTTATAGCTTTTAAAATTAATAAATAAATAATCTGTAAGTTAATTTTAAATTTTTTGTTTTTACTTTATAATAAATGGTTTATTATATATACCTTTGTGAAAAATTGACTTATAAACAAATGTTGCTTTTTTATAAATTCCACAAACTGTATATAACATTTCTAATGTCCCACAATACGTTTATCGGCCTCATTTCATCCAATCTTTTAGAGTTTTTTACTTTAGGAATTAGTGTTACATATAAGCACTTTAATTTTTGGGGAATTACGCCATATTTGAAACTAAAATTTACCAAATATAATAGTGGATATTCAATGGTTTCAAAGGTTTCTTTAATTAATTTTTTGTTTAGCGTTTCGTTATAAATTTCGTTTGAAATGTTAAAATCTCTCTTTGAGCTGCAGCAACACACAAAATGATTTAAAATTTATATTTGTAACATTAAATATGCAAATTTCTTCAGTTCCATTTTGAATGTATATCCATGATATAATATACATTAAGTTTTTCATAAAACGCATTGTTTTCTTTCTCTTCAAAAATAATTTGGTAATGTTTTTTCTTTTTTCTGCTTTAACTAAACTTTTTAATGTTTTCCCCATTTTTTCACGTTCCTTTATTAAAATTTTGCTCTGAAAATATAGAAGTTTTTTCTTTCTTAAAGTTCCATGCGCTCTTTTGTATATATTCAACTGTTGTTGGTTAGAATATATTTTTTATATGCATTATCTCGAATTTTTTGGCTTCCAAAATATTTTTTTTGAACAAAAATATTTTTTTTTATTTCTTCCTTCGTGTTTATTATTTCCAGCGACTCTCCTCTTTATTCCGGAAGTAAAATCTGAATCATGGATTTTTGCAGTATTATAGAGGTGAGAATGTTTTTACTCTTATGGACATATATACCAAATACTTTCTGTTTTTATGCATCTCGTATATAACATTTCTAATGGCACCAGTATCCAATCTAATTGTTTTGGTTACTCCGCCCTTTTCCAGCCGATTTTAAGACTGCATTATTCTTAGCAGCTTGAGATATCGTACTCACGGTCGAAATGTTCAAATTTTGAGCTGCAGCAACACACTACAGAAAAACAATGACAATTAAGAATGTTTCCATATAAACTAACTGTATAAAACTTGACTTCTCTAATGGCAGCTACACGCAACAAGGGTCTATTATTTTCACGTTCCAGTTTAAAATAGCGTATTTAAGAAGCTATACGTTCCATGCACCGACTATTCAACTGCTTCGGCATTTTTATCTCACTACGTTTGTTCTTAAAAGAACAAGTTTAATCGCTTCTATTACAAGATCTGAAGACTTAAAATTACTCAAAACTAACAAAAACGATTAATATGTGGAAAAGGAAAACGAAGAGAAAAAGGAAAAAGTAAAAACAAATAATTTATTAATCAAGCGTCAAACCAGCAGCAATGCAATATCAGGTATCAGGCAACCAACATGACTGATCGTCACACGACGCTTCATTGACTCTACTGATTTCTACCTTTACTAACTTCATCTATTTCGCAACTAATGAGATTTCTGCGTTGGTGTATTGGTGGTGTATCCAATATTATATACCCATATATATCTAATATATACGGCTACAAAGAGATAACAGTAGCGAATTTGGGAGGAGATATAAACGGTTAAAGACTTAATATCAGTAATTATATTTTTGTTTCAGTGGTACGAATTTAAGTAACCTGGGACCTTGATCACGTGCAACGTGAAAGTCTTAAACAGACTTTAACTACTTACCTGACCTATTTTGTATTATTTCCAACAAACTCTTCAATTTATAATTTCCATTAACAAACATTTTTTAACTTTTAGCCACGGCCAAAATGAACGTTTTTCGGTGAAAGGTTTACAAATCTGCATTGACTACTTTCGCAAAAGGGGCCATGAAGTGAAAGCGTTTGTACCCCACTTTCGACTTAGAAAGGGAGAAAGTACAGATCAAGAACTTCTGCACAGTTTGGTCACCAACAAGTTGGTCATTACGACACCTACCCTTTATATTCAGAACCAGCGTAGAAGTCCCTATGATGACTGGTAAGACAATAACAAAAGAAAATGATAAATACCTATCGCTTCTTTACCTTAGTTCGTAGTAACATAGGATCAGTTCATCCTTTCCTAAGAAAATTAAGCTGCAATTTGAATCTTACGAAGAATCCATGCCATTTTTTTCAATTCCCGCAAATAATTATTCGAATTTTTATGCTGTGTACGTTTGCCTATAGAGTTTTGCATACGCTTTCATTTTTAAAATCGAAAACCATCTTTTTGCAAACGCTGCACTAACGGGTCATAATAAAAACATTATATATCATAATCAAAGTTTACTGAATTAAAATGTAAGTTGCCGCACTGGGCCGTCGGCAGTTCGAAAATCGCAGATAAATGGCTAGCCGCCTAGTTTCAAACCCCATCGAAACTGGCTCCTGTTACCGAGCTGTTTAAAAGTAGTTTGGCTTCGCGCTACAAATTTTTATTTACCAGGGAATTTCAAAAGTATAAATAATAACTTTAGACAAAAATTATTGAGTTGAATTTTGTCATCGGACTAGTTTAATATTTTAAAATTAAAACTGTAATTTAAATGTTATTTAAATATAGTGAATTTAATATTAAATTGTTGCTTATCTGCTAGTCGAATTTAAGAATACAATACTTTTTACAATTTATTATAAAAATTAAAAAATCTGTAAATTTCGTTTACCCGGAACTTCCCTCGTATAATTCTTTTCCATTTGTTCGGAATAGTCGAGTGTGACTCAGTTACTTCAGTACATAGTCACAATATATAAGTGTTACATATACTTTTCATTTTTATTGGGCGCCATTTTGTTTCATGATATTGGATTCCCGCCAATATTTTACCATTTTCTTTCTATCTACGTCACACTTAACTTTTGGACATAATTTAAAATAAATTCAATAAATATTATATTCATATCAGTTTATTCCATTTGCACAACATAACAACAAGAAGACCATTAACGAAAACCATTTAGAAACTTAATATCTGGCAAATATCTGCGTACCAACGGAGTAGGTAAAGACTGATAACACGGGTTTCATGCAGGATATAAAATTTATATGCTAATGTGTTTTACTGGGTCCTAACCCCAAATAATACTGCTAGATTTCCACTAACAAATAGAAACTAGTTGACAGTATTATCCATAGGGAACTTCGAGAACCATTTATGGTGTGATGTAAACTTCAATAAAACAAACTTTTTTCGGAACAGAATTTATTCTTATTCCTTATGACCACAAGTAACACACACTTTACCGCTGATTAATCACTACAATTAAATTAAAGTTCTCAAAGGACCAGGTGGGTTTGTCAAGCCCAACCAAAATAATTAGTACACACCGTACCGTTAATTAATAAAAAGACTGACAAATTATTTCGCGGCAGAATACTTGAATCCAATTAATTCTTTTAAAACTGAGAAACTTGACAAATATAACTAACTGGTGGATCGCGACTAAGGGTAATATTTTCCTACTAAAATACTAAAACATGTACCGAGAAACTAGGAGTGCGAGAGTAAAAATTTGGAGCCAAAAAGCATTCGACCGATCTCTTTAATTGTCAAATACGCACTACTTCCGCCTAAAGTTGTGATTTTCATTTGCGATGCCGGAACCTGTCTACAGACCGGTTCGCGTAAAGGCAGACAGTACCATTATACAACGCTCGTATGCGTTCAGACGTGGTACACTATGACGGTCATTTTAAGCATGTTTTTGACAGACACTACGTACCTTGTGGTAGCGCAGTAGCTCAAAACGGACGCTCGTATGCGTTCAGACGTGGTACACTATGACGGTCATTTTAAGCATGTTTTTGATAGACACTACGTACCTTGTGGTAGCGCAGTAGCTCAAAACGGACGCTCGTATGCGTTCAATGTTATGTTTGACTCCCATAACCAACGCCAAAATGCTTGGCACATATGAAAGACGCAAAGCAAAAGAACAGATGATGGAAATACCGATCTAAGCGCATTTCTTTCTGCTTCGCTATCATCCGTTAGGAATACTCGTGGAAAATCTTGTTCTGAAAATCCTTCCTTCATATATATTTATTTGACAGCAGCAAAAGCAAGGACATAACTTCCCTCTGTCTGTGCTGTGTGCAGTACTACGGCTAGCGGAATTGCTCCAACTTTGCTTGCCGTAAATAAGAAAGTCACACAAGTGTTGGTTTGATCACAGGAGCCGCTTGAATCAACGAATGCCGCTTCTTTTGTAAATGAACGTCTAGCGGCCCTTTTCATGATTGGGGTGACAACAGTAATTATTAGTGGGCTTTCTTGAATATATACTGTGATACCACTAGCACTAAATTCTTCTTGTCTCTCCCTTAAAATAGATATTACACTCCTTTCAGTTCTGTCACCAAAATGTTGCTTCCTAAAATATTTCATATATGTGAAATATAATAACAGAAAATTGCAGAAAATCCCGAATAAGAGATACCTACTACTTAATGCGTGATTATTATTAATTAGTACTCTCCAAGAAGATCATAAATCTTGAATAAGTATAGGTAATAATTTTACAAGTAAAGCTTTCATGTCTGCTCAGTGTTTCCGCTTGTAAGGTAAATTTTGCTATAAACTAAAATTATATGCAATCAATGAAGAAGTTAACACTATGAAATGACAAGAAAATAAACTATGCTACAGCGATACTGCAAATCCACAAAACTAAAACAAAACAGTTTTGCATTTTGTTGACCGCGTAAGCCCCCTCCACGCTTTAATGACGCGCGGTGGGCGATGCCATGATGGCCGCTGGTGTTGTACACTGGTATGAATTGTCTACTCATAACTAGCGTTTTACTGAAGACATAGCATACCACGATACAGCGCGGACTTTTAATGATGTGCGTTGTATAATGGTACTGTCTGCCTTTACGCGACCGGTTCAAGGTCGATTTTCTAGGAATTGCTGAAAGCATAAATATTGATTTTTATTTTGAAACATAGTGGTTCGTTGTTTCGTTTAAAATATGAGTTTACTATATGAATAAAAAACAGATAATTTATTCTGACAAATTTTTAAATATTAGTTAATGGTTTGAATAGGATTCAAACAAATACACAACTCTAACATAACAACAAGAGGATCGTTAACGAAAACCATTTAGACACTTAATATCTGGGAATTTTCTGCGGACGAGCATAGTAGGTAAAGACTGATAATATGGGTTTCATGCGGGATGTAGAATTTATGTGTTCTGAGGATGCAGCAATAAAGTTGGGATACATCGACAATTTAAATAAAGACTTGTTTTGTTTACTGGATCTTAACCCCAAATAATACACCACTCTAACCATTTTTTTTACATATTGCTAGGTCAACCTCATATGACCCTTAATTTTTGGTCAAAATTTGGAGTCAATCGGGTAAGTAAAAAAACAAAGCTAAGCTATGTCGCGAACTAATATACAAACCGACAGACAGACGAAACGGCAGAATTAATAAAACATGTTTTTTACAAGCATCTACAGAGCAATATCTAATAGGCATATTGGCTCATATGTGTCAAAAAAATCAAAAAATTTTGTCTCACTATATAGTACAATAACAAACTGACGCGATCACGGAGCCTGAACAACTGTGTATGTGCCGAAGACCCGACTGGTACCCAGAATAGGTAAATCGAGTCACGTGTTTAAGTGCTGCAACTTATATTTTTATATCTTTATTCAGTAAACTAATAAATGTCATAATTCTCTTGATAGTAATGTAAATAGTCTGTGGGGTTAGCGTAAAAATAATCATTTCTCTCTACCAGTATGAGATAGATTTTGCACTAAGCTGATATACATATTAAGGAATAAAAACCGGCAGGAGACAATCCATAAAAAATCAGGACCCTCTGGTGATAACGTCATCAAAATGACCGCCTGGACGAGGGATATAGATTTGGTAAATGCTCATATTTCCAATACCGATTATAATACTGGATGTTAATGTATCTAACTGTTTTGAGACAAATGTTTCATAAGTTAGGGCGGTAACATCGTAGCACTACGTAAACTCTTTACAGCATTACATTACAACATATCTAAATTATTATTTTGCAATGGGTGCTATTTGTAGAATCTTCTTTAACTTTCTCAACTCTTAAACTCTCCTCTCCTACTTCTCTCTAAAGAAGCCCAAATTGCATGTGTATTTAAAACTTCGTGTTTATGCATGTCTTTTGTATGTTTGGGCAGACTCCGAAGGCATGAGTAATGTTACCTTCGTGACTCCACACTCTGTGTTACAGGTCGCGGAGACATTGTGTATGTCGATGTTCTCTAAATAGCGAAACATGTATTCGCACTTCAGGCTGCCTTCATAGAAAACGTGGTTTTACTTTTGCGGCCTTATTGTATCGTTAAAACGACTACTACCCTGTGTTAGCAGCTCTTCCAAGGCCAGTGCGGGAGGTGGTCACCTCTCAAAGTGACAACCGCGCTCGACGATGCTTTACATTAAATATCGATCGAGATCAAACCATAGCAAGTCAAAATCGTAAATCAAATTACTATAAGGAAGACTATATATAAAAAGCAAAGACAATGACAATATTTTCTGAGCTTGGCAAAGCCCTAATTGTTACAATGTAAACAGTTTTCAACTTGCAAAATAGCAGCCTAAACTTATACATCGACAACGTGTAAATATACATCTTTTTTGCACTTATATGCAAATTGTAAATGAAATTACCATAAGGGGGACTATATATAAAAAAGCAAAGACAATGACATAATCATTTCTGAGCATGGCCAAGCCCCTTGTTACAATTTACACCATTTCTAACTTACAAAATGGGATTTTGATTTAATTAATTGCAATCTACCCTTAAAGATATAAAGTCAAAGTTCAGCGTAAACTTATACATCGATAACCTCTAAGTATACATTTTTTTGTACTTGTATGTAATCACTTTTTTATGGAAATTTCGGTATTCGGCTACCAGGCGCTGCTAGTCACCTGCCACCTTGTTTCATCTCCATTGACAACACAGAATTCTCCATTGAAGGCAGTTTGCTCACAACGAACATTGCGGGATTATTTTCTTTAGGTGATGTGGGATAATGCTGCTGGTTGGTAGAATATTATCAATGGCTCTGTTCTTATAGATAAATTGAATTCATCTGGCATCAAAAATAATCTCCGTTGAACTTGGTGCATGGCATATAAGGAGACCTAGCGCTGAATGACTAAGATGTACTCATCAGTTCAGTGACGTTGTTGGAATAGGCCAAAAAATGTGTCTACTTCTTTATAGGCCCTATCATCCGTGAAGTTGATTTACTGATATATGCAAAAGTGGGCAGCGTATCAGCTTATGAAAATGCGTGGAAAAATGGTAAAAAATCTGGAATTCCTTAACTTTCTTGTGGAACTCATGAATTGGAAGGTATTAGAGACGCTTTCCGTTTCGATACTTCAATCCCAAGTATTTAAGATTCGGAAATCTAGAGAAACAGTTTGTTTTTCTATGATTGATGATAGCATGATTCAAAAGCGTGCCAGTAGATAAGGCGTTTTTACATGTAAAGGCCCACAAAAAAATTGAAACGTCAAGATGCAATTTCGGTAGCATTTCTAGGTATTAATTGTGAGACCATTAATACTAGATCATTTTTCATCCTGTATTAATGGTGTCACGGACTTTTGTTAATAAAGTGAAACAATCTAAAATTTAATATCTTTTAGTAAACTCAATGTTTATATTTATAAAATATGTAAATATTATCATCTAAGAAATATACTGTGATTATGTATGATTATAGTGCAGTATAGTTATTGTTATTGTTAACTATCAATAGTCACCTGATTTAAATTATCTACATAGTTTTTGTATTTTCCATATCATGATTTAAATAATATTAAAAAGCAATCTTTAATTATTTATAGTCAATAACTAGCAACTGTAAACATGTTTGGGTTAGATTTGTTTGACTTAGGTTAAAAAATGCGTAGTTCCTTTATAGCTCTATGTACTTATTTTATCTGCTTATAGTGTAGCCTTGAAATATTAGCTAGATCAGACCTGTTTGAATCTTTTCACCAAATTAAACAAAATTTTCAATAGTATCTGAGGCAAGGCTATGCTTGAATACGTTGCTACAAATAATTCCGTCCTACTTTTATCTGAAAAAATTCAACCAAAATATTGAACAATATTCGTTTAATTAAACAAAGCAACGACATAATTCACTATCATATCAAATGATATAGTTACTACCGATATGAAAAGTTTACCGACAACCCCGTTTTTTAACCTCTTGCACGTTACAGCTGTGATAAATCCTAAACCATTTGTCCAAGAAAAAGCTATTAAAACATATTTTATTTGGAGAGCTTTTAAATGATGTATCATAACATCACAATATTATAATTGATAATAGAGATATTAACATTTCACTCATCTTCATGGCTTTTATTTTGATAACGCCATCACGAAGAGCTCGTGGCCTCTGATCGAGTGTATCCCCGTGGTTTTTTGTTACTTAATAGGTACATCAGCACCGTGCAAAGTCTCATATTGGTAGCCGGAAGTAAAATATGTTAGTGTATTTTTCCTCTAACTCCACCGACTAGAAATAATTCCTTATTACATGAGGTGTGAAGTGATTCAGCCGAATGAGTTTTATATTGATTTTGCTACAGATTTTAACCTTATTTCTAGCAAGGTTTTTTCAGTACCTAAAACTTTTAAAAAATGCGTTTTTCATGTTATAACTTTCAAAATACTATTGGCAAAACCAAGTTCAATTTTATTATATGCACTGAACGGTGGTCAAATCATGCAGTTATTATGTAATAATTGTCTGGCTTATTAATTTATATAGCGGCCTTATTTACTTGCTTATTCATATTACCAAAAAAAAAAACATTTAAATCTGAATTTTGAGGCTGTTATAGGATCTAAGTAAAAAAAATATGGTTAAAACATTCTTCTTCATGCTTTCAAAAATAAAATTTTATAAGTGACAAATTTAGTATCAAGTTAACGTTTTATTTAAACGCTGATTTTTCCTTGCCAAAAATATTTCAAGTATGGGTAATTATCCCATTACTGTCCCTGTAAATCCACGCTTGTTTTGTCCTAAACATCCAGAATGTTTTATCAGATTAACCAGATGATCCTCGCAAAGTGGAAAAAAATAACATGGCTTTTTTAAATAGAACGCTCTGTATTTCTACCAATTCCTACGGTTCTTAAACAAAAATATTCTCAAATTCTCCGTAATTTTAGGTATATTGTTCAATCAGCAGCAGCCAATGGCGGAATCATAGTATCTTCCGACAATTTTAGTGATATCATCAGATGGAACCCGAATCTGAGATCAGTTATAGAAGAGTGCAGACTAGTGCCAACCTTTGTGGACGACATGCTAATATTCCCCGTCGATCCCCATGGAAACCGACAGAATAATTTAGAACAATTTCTCAAGTTCTAGACATCCGCCGTATTTTTAAAGTGTCCATTTATTTTATTATCTTAGAAAACATTTAAAAAACGGAAATTTTAACACTCACAGTATTTTAAAATTATTTTTTACACATAACATATACATACATTTATTACGTCATATTGAAACAAACATTATTAGGAATAATTTAGTACACTATGAAAAGTTGCTATACTTTATTGAAATAATCAGACGAATACATTCTTTCAAAAATATTTAGCACGAACATAAATGCATTTTAGTTCAGGAGAATAATGGGTTTTAGGTCATAAATATATGAGTTTACGTTTGTGACTTGATGGAACTAAAACGTAAAGAAAAAAAAAAGTATGTTTGAAAGAATTATCTAAAATATTGCACAAAAAAAGTATAAATATTGACGTACGTGGTATAAAGTTGTTCTGGAATGGATGCTTTATATAGGGTAGTCAACAAGTGTGTCAAGTTCCAATATCTCTGCTTATTACTTATTAGGGTTATTATTTTTACAATTATATATGCAAGTTAAATTCAGGCTTCTATTTAAACATCCTGCGTTTTAAAATATATGTACATATTAGTAACATTTCTATACTGTGTTGTATAGTGTAATTTGGTCTTCTTTTGTATTAGTAAACATTATCCATTGTATTGTATATTTATATTTTGCTATAATAAAAAATTATACAAGACGACATCATATTTTCTAATTTTCAGAATTATCAAGAGTGTTAAATTAATATTTATGACTTGCTAAATAATAAGTAGGTCTTAGTATTCTAACAGTTTTATTATATGTCGATTTAACAACATTTAAATTTTGAGATAAAAATTTTAAGTTCTATTCGAGGCTAAGGCCTAAGGCCATAAAAAAAGACAACATTTCAAAAAAGAAGTGTTTTAGTATTCGTATTTCGATGCAGGGCCGAATTAGGGCTTCAGCTTCTTGGGGGCCTCATGCTAAGAATTGATATATTTCTTTTTTCAAAGTATAACTCAATAATATTTTATTGGATAATGTTGAAAAGTGATACTTATTTGCATAAAACTTTTAGGAATACTTTCACAAATGGATTATTGGCGTAAGCGTAACAGAAAGTGGCATGGTGTTGTGTTGCAACACCTCATTTTTGACGGTATTTTGGCACATTAGATCAAACGAGTAAATCACTCCAAAAATTAATTTATTAAATGGCGAAACAATAATAACATATTTAAAACTTTGTACAATTTTAAGGAAATTGACGAAGAAGCCCAATTTTTAAATAAGGATCAAATATATAACACGAAAAAACTGGAATAAAAACAAGCAAATTACAATTTGATGACACGAAATCTAACGAACTTAAATTTAAAGGTCAAAATAAATTTGTATCCGAAACCATCAGTGTCATTTGTGTTACTCTAATGTCTGAATTACAACGGAGAACTAAAATATATCTTGCGCGTTAAAAAAATGATTTTTTTATATTTTAATCTTTCAGAACAGGATCGTAATGAATATACTAGTGAACTTAAAAGAAAACTCTGTGAAAGAAAAAAATATTTCAAATCCAGACAGTATGTAATAATTAATATTGATCTGAGTTCAACTTTTCCCAATGTTGAAATTATATTAAAGATATTCTTAATAATAGTTGTCAGTTACGCTTCAGACGACAGTTCTTTTTCAGTTTTAAAACGGATAAGGCTGTATGCACAGGAAAAAACTCCCGATCTCTCGATGTTATTTATCGAATCAAAAATTGTTGAAAGCATAGATTACAATGAATTATTTGATGATTTTGTTAAAGTAAAGGCAAGAAAATGTTTTTTTAATACGAAATAATTTGTATATTATGTATACTGAAAATATATTTGCTCGGATTGTTGTAATATTATTAGTATAATATGTTGATGCGTTTGACTTTTACCCCCATCCCTTCTCAAGGAAATATCTAAAAATTATTAAAACCCTCAATAATTATTGCCGCGAGGGACTCAAGTTACATAGCGCCTAGGACCTCGGCTCAGATAAATCCGGCCCTGTTTCGACGAATAAATTCTTCTCGGTATTTATTATGTTAGAGTCGATATCTTCAAAAAATAAAAATGTGTTTTTATTTTTTGCATATGCATGGATGGGAGATTTCCTTTTTTACAGAAAGCATTGGACGAACTGAGCTTTTGTTTTGAGAAAGATTCCGGTTTCGTGAAATTCAACTTTTGCTTTGAATCAAACTCTGCTCTCGCTTTGAGAAAACTAACATTACATAGCTCTAGGAATCCTTTGTCATACTGAAGAGATCAATGAAGATCGAAAACTTATGCTACCCACCGTCTCAACAGAATATGTTCGGGCGTTTCGCCAGAAGAAATCTCAGCTTTTGCTTTGCGAAACTAAGATATATATATTTATATATATATATATATATATATATATATATATATATATATTTATATACAGAGTTTCCCAAAAGAACCGGAACGGTCAAATATCTGGATAACGGATTAACATATCGTTATAAAATTTGCTGTAGGAAAGTTATCAATAGTGCCGGATCTAAAAATAATATTTGGAGTATAAAATATCAAGAAGCCTTTAAAACCATGGAAACAGTTAATCAACAATTCAACAGTTATTATTATTGTCATCCATCTATCATTCTCCGAGAGTTACTTAAATCGTTATTAAGGTAAAATGGTTTTTTTATTGAGTGAAGCAGAACGGATTAAAATATTAATTTATCATAGTTATGGAGATAAACTGAGAAGCTATCAAGAAGTTTGCGAATTATTTAATGTCCTACATCCAGAGAAATAAATTAAAAAATCTACAGTTTGTCGAACTATAAAACGACACCAACAAACAGAAAATGTAAAGAATATGCCAAAAACTGGACGACCTAAAACAGCCACTACACATGAGAATAAGTTGAATATCTTATTGTCTATAGAAGATAATGCTAAACTGTCTATTGCAGAACGGCAACAAAAGTTACTGGAAATATGAGGATACACAGGATTCTAAAACAAGAGAAAATTAAACTTTATAGATCAATATATACTCAAGAACTTTTCGAAGATGATAGTGACCGCCGTATCAAGTTTTCTGTAATCATGATGAACAAAATTAATAACTATTCGGATTTTAAAAACCAAATTCTCTTTAGTGATGAATCGACTTTTTGTTTGAATGGGCAGGTGAATAGACACAATTGTAGGATTTGGAGTACAAGTAACCCTCACTGGATGGAAGTATTACACACACAGTATCCATAGAAGATTAACGTTTGGGTAGGGATTCTCCACAATAATATTATTTAATTAATTATTAACTTAATTAGTGAAAAATACTTACAACTTCTGAGAAGAAATATAATTCCCGAATTGCAAGAGTTGAACATTGATATCCATCAAATATGGTTCCAGCAAGATGGGGCTCCTCCACATTTTGCACGCGGAGTGCGACAATTTTTGGACGAGGTATTCGCAGAAAAGTGGATTGGACGAAGAGGTTCGATAGAATGGCCAGCAGGTCCTCCAGGTCCAGTTAATCCGTTACCGAGATATTACACCATTCTGGTTCTTTTGAATGAAAATGGGGTGTTCCATAATTTGATATTATCTTTTGAATTTTCCAGAAGAAAAATTGAGTGTTCTAGGTTTGGAAATACTTTTGTTTGGTCAACATTATAAGCAAAAAACAATCATAGTATTGCAGTTAAAAAAATAAAGTTGAGAGCTCTATCGAAACAACTATAAAACTGGCAACGTTGGAAATATTATTTTTAGATCCCTCACTATTGATAACCTCCCTATGGCAAATTTTTATAATAATATGTTAATCCGTTATCGAGATATTTGGCCGCTCCGGTTCTTTTGAATAACAATGCGGACTTACCATATATTTTAAAATTTCCAGAAAAAAAATTTGTTACACTAGGATTAAAAACACTTTGATTTGGTCAACATTATAAGCGAAAAATAATCATAATATTGCATTTAAAAAAAGTAAGTTAAGAGCTCTATCGCAAAAACTATAAAATCGGCAACGCTGTAAATATTATTTTTAGTTCCGGCACCATTGATCACCTCCCTATGGCAAATTTTAAACCGATATGTTCATCCTTTATCAAGATATTTGACCGTTCCGATTCTTTTGAATGAAAATGTGATCATTTTAAGCGAAAAACAATCACAGTATTGCCTTTAAAAAAACAAAATTAAGAGCTCTATCGGAAAAAATATAAAACCGGCAATGCTGTAAATATTATTTTTAGGTTTGGCACCATTGATAACATCCCAATTCCAAATTTCATAACGTTTCGTTAATCTGTTATAGAGATATTTGACCGTTCCGGTTCTTTTGGGAAACTCTATATATATATATATATATATATATATATATATATATATATATATATATATATATATACATCTACATATATAAAAACAGTTCGTTAAAAATGGAGCAGGCTGCGGTTAAGAAATGAACGTAGACATTCATTAATTTGAATAAAAGGTCTTTTAACGTTATTGTAAATCGTCATAAAAATAACTTCTAGTAATGCAGCAAGACGCTATCAACAACAATATCCAAATAGAAGGCAGCCGGACCGACAGATTTATCAAAGATTATACGGTCGACCAGGCGAAACAGAGTCTTTTCGTCTTGAGAGTCATATTGGGCATCCTATCCTATCGCGATATCTGTAAAACAAGAAGAAGAGATTTTTAGTGCGAGTAGGTGAAAATCCAGGTATAAGTACGAGGCATTTGACGAATGCTACTTATGTGAAAATCGGTTTTACAAGTCTTACACACTGAAAAACTAAACCCACATAATTTTAATCCCCGTCGACACCTACTACGGACCGATTTACCATCCGGGCTTCAGTTTTGTCAATTTCTGTGTGTCATTACAAACAGGACCCAACGTTTGTCAAAAGAATATTTTTCACGGACGAGGCGATCTTTAGCAGATAAGGTGTATTTAATTGGCGAAATAACCATGTGTGGGATCTGGAAAATCCACATTTAACCAAAGAATGGCATTAACAACAATAATTTTCTATCACTATTTGGTGTGGCATAATTGTCATTATTGAACCTTTTGAGTTGCCAGCAAAGCTAAATGGTAACCAGTACTTGCAGTTTCTACAAAATATTTTGTCGAATATACTAGAAGATGTTCCTTAAAATTTACAGCAAAATATATGGTATATGCGTGATGGTAATCCACCGCACTATCCTGTCGCGGTTCGCAGTTTTTTAGATGAATGTTCAGTTTTTCGGCAAACTAACCTAAATCTTTTTTTTCAAATCAAATGAAATGTTTTTTTAGAGGGTGATTTATTTCTCGTATTAACCTTAGTAGAACTCCAAAATTGCAAACTTTTATCTTGATCCGTTAAATGTTAAATGTATTATATGTTTTTAAAAACACATTGACAAATTAGAAATTAATAAAATAAACTAAAATAATGTAATGATTAATAGGATGTTGAAAATGTTGTCCTTCTATAGCTTGACGGTATCCTAAACGGTCAATAATTTCTCGAATAGTGTTTTGGAGCCCTTCTGTGGGTATTCCTTCTATTTCAGCTCTAATCCTTCCCATTAGAACCTTAAGGTTCTCGGGCTTCATTTTGTACACGGTCGATTTTAGGTGACCCCAAAGGAAAAAGTCAAGCGGATTTAAATCCGGTGACCTTGAAGGCTACTTAACAACCCCCCTTCGCCCAAATCCAGCGTCCGGAAAAAGTTGTTTTTAAATAGCAAAATACAACGGAGCCCCATCATGTTGGAACTATATGTGGCCAAAACCATTAGGAAAAATATCATCTAATGCTGGAATAATTTGGTTTTTCAACAGTTGAAGATAATTAATACTTCATTTCATATATTCAAATTTCCTTGAAAGAAAAAGGATCCAATAAGGCAACTACCTAATATGCCAGCCCACACATTGAGTTTTTCGGGAAATGGCGTATGCCTAAACGGTTTTATAAATCGGCATAATTGTCATTATTGGTCTGCAAACAATCCACATTGGATGATGGAGATCCGTACGCAATATCCTGAAAAATTTAATGTGTGGGCTGGCATATTAGGTAATCGCATTATTGGGCCCTTTTACATTCAAAGAAATATGAATGGCATTAAACAATATTTTTCCTAATGGTTTTCGCAGTTGCTGTCAGAAATTATTTAAACACGACGTTTCCGTGACGCTGGATTGGACGAAAGGGGGTTGTTGAGTGACCTCCAAGGTCACCAGACTTAAATACACTTGACTTTTTCCTTTGGGGTCACCTGAAAACGACCGTGTACAAAACGAAGCCCAAGGACTCGGAAGATCTAGTGGGAAGGATTAGAGCTGAAATAGAAGGAATACCCCCAGAATGGCTCGAAAATACTATTCGAGAATTTATTGACCGCTTAGGATACTGTCAAACCGTGGAAGGATAACATTTTCAACATCCTACTAATCATTAAATTATTTAAGTTTTAGGTTTTTAATTCCTAAATTGCCGATGTATTTTTAAAAACATTTAATAAATTTAACATTTAACGAATCAAGATAAAAGTTTGCAATTTTGGAGTTATACTAAGGATACTGCAAGGAATAAATCCTGCTTAAAAAAACATCATTTGATTTGAAAAAAAAAGTTGGGTTAGTTTGCCGAAAAACTAAAAATCTGACAAAATTGCGATATGCACCAAAGGGTTGGGGGAAATCGGTAATGCTTAATCACCACATATGGTTCAGATCGGTTGAGTGGTTTTTGAGATATTTGTCCGTGTCCAGACATCTGACTATCCCTGTATCCCTGTATGTATATATATATATATATATATATATATATATATATATATATATACATAGTCTATGGCGGCTTGATGAGCTCTAATCAGAGCGAAATCGCGATCGTCGTTTGACTAAAATAGATCATTGTGTCTGCTGTGATGCAGAACATGTTCCAAACAAGGATCATTTTCTTGTTATGACGTTGGTGTACGTGGAATGAAAACATACTATCATTTAATGCTCCCAACGAAAGCCAGGAGTCACAATGTAATTCAATGTCGGTCGTGATATTAGCCAGCGGATTAGTTGTTTTTGTGATTCCATTTTGTGCCTTTGCCCTACACGGGGCTCGCTAGTCTATGGCGGCCTGATGAGCTCTAATAAGAGCGAAATCGCGATCGTCGTTTGACTAAAATGGATCATTGTGTCTGCTGTGATGCAGAACATGTTCCAAACAAGGATCATTTTCTTGTTATGACGTTGGTGTACGTGGAATGAAAACATACTATTATATATATATATATATATATATATATATATATATATATATATATATATATATATATATATATATATATATATATATATATATATATATATATATATATATATATATACTATATGCTATATATATATATATATATATATATATATATATATATATATATATATATCTATATGCCTTACTACAATCTCGCTCATTAATTAGACACAAGCTGTTTTTGAGATATCGACATAACAGCCAGTAATTGGGAGTTTTCGGGGATGGGGACGACAACTTAATTCTATTTTTGCATGTAATATGTAGAGGGCGCACATACCATACCTTTCTTGTGAAGGTGAAACAGTAAGATTTCAATATTTTTCAGTGAAAATTATGATGTATGATGATGATGATGATTTGTAAGAAAAGAGGGTATATTATACTAGTAATTCGATTAAACAAACCATTTTCGAATTATTTGCTTTAGAATATTTTATTGCAAGTCAAATCGCGGGCTCAAAAACAGTTCGTTAAGAATGGAACAGGCAGCGGTTAAGAACATTCATTAATTTGAATAAAAGGTGTTTTAACGTTAATTTAAATCGTCATAAAAATAACTTCTAGTAATGAATATGCCTAGGCATAATGAATATTTCAATAGTGAAATGAGAGATATGATTTGTATATTTATGCTCAAGTAAATTTTAACAGTCATGCGGCAGCAAGCAACAACAATATCCAAATAGAAGGCAGCCGGGCCGACAGATTTATCAAAGATTATACGGTCGACCAGGCGAAATAGAAACCTTTCGTCTTGAGAGTCATATTGGGCATCCTATCCTATAACGATATCTGTAGAACAAGAAGAGATTTTTAGTGTGAGTAGGTGAAAATCCAGGTATAAGTAAGAGGCATTTGGCGAATGCTACTTATGTGAAAATCGGTTTTACAAGTTTTACACACTGAAAAACTACATCCACATAATTTCAATCCCCTTCAACGCCTACTACTGACCGATTTACCAACCAGGCTTCAGTTTTGTCAGTTTCTGCTTCATCATCACAAACAGGACCCAACATTTGTCAAAAGAATATTTTTCACGGACGAGGCGATCTTTAGCAGATAAGGTGTATTTAATTGCCGAAATAACCATGTGTGGGATCTGGAAAATCCACATTTAACCAAAGAACGTCACTTACAACAATAATTTTCTATCACTATTTCGTGTGGCATAACTGCTGACTTTATTATTGGACCTTTTGACTTGCAGTTTCTACAAAATATTTTGCCGATTATACTAGAAGATGTCCCTTAAAATTAACCGCAAATCATGTGGTATATGCATGATGGTACTCCACCGCGCTATTCTGTCGCTGTTCGCAGTTTTTTAGATGAATGGTTGCCTCACAGATGGTTTGGTCGTGCCAGTGAATTTCCATGGCGGCCGCGTAGCCCGAATCTTAATCCTTTGGATCTATTCTTTTGGGGTTATATTATATTTTTAGCGTATACACAAGAAATCCGGACAAGGGAGCAACTATTGCAAAAAATTCAAGATGCCACTAATGTTATCAGGAATAAACACAGAACTTTATTCCAAGTAAAGAGATTAAGAAAATGCATAGAAGTAAATGGTGGGCATTTTTTGATCGATTATTGTCTTCCATACTGTTGGTAGTTTTACTGATTCGTCCCTTTTATTTAAATCACCTTGTTTTTCTATTTCTATGGCTTGTTGGATTATTCTACCCGTAATGCTCTATATTGTCAATCTTCCTACATCCATCGAAATTTATTTTGTGGCCGGTTTTCTGATAATATAGGAACAGGGCCGAGGTTGTTTATATGTTTCTGATCTGAGTTTAGTTCTTCTACTCTTGGTGATATACGACTGTTAATTTGCCCCACGTTCAGCATTTCACAGTCCTGGCACGGAATGCTGTATACTCCTTGGTTTTCCAATTTGTTTTTATCTATTGGGTTTCCAACAGGGGCGTGCGGTCCATGGAAGCAAGGGAAATAGTGCTTCCCCAAAAATAATTACAAAACATCTTCTAAAATGTAATTTTTGAAATAGGAAACCATTAATTTAGTTTATATTAAAAATGCTAAAATATTATACTAATAAGCTAAGCCCATAATAAATGCGGCCTTAACTCCGACCGAGCCGAGCAATAGAAAATCGAATAGAACCTATGCGGGCCGCTAGCTTCTCTGCAAACAAGTCCTGTATGCTTAATTTCCTGTGAATCGAGCCAGAAGTTACTGAACTTTCCACCGGCTGTCTGCAATTTTTGCATTTCAGTCGCGTGCTTTAAGTGGGGGCGGAAGCTGTCGTTGGAGTAGGTCTTTGTTTGAAGGGCTATGCGTGACTTGTGTGATATGTACGTCGCGTCGTGGTGTGATATGGAAGACAATAATACGGACGTGGATATGCAAATAACGTCGACTTCGGCTGTCGGTAATAACGTTGAAAATGTTAGAGAATTTAGTAAGAGTGTGTGTGAATGTGTGGTGTGTGTCTTAATAATAAAGGGATTTTCAACATTAAACTTCGCTAATAAGCTTCAAATAAGTTCCAAAAGAAGGGCAAAACCGCTTATGAAAAATTTAACCACAAAAATGAAAAACTGTATTAGACATTTTTATCCGAAGAAACAATACGAACAATTTAAATTGCTCTGGTCTCTGGAATAAAACTGGTTTTTCCGATTTAAACAATTTCCATACAGCTTTAAAAAGACACATTATGTCCAAAGCGCATTTGCAGGCCGTCATAAAAGAAAAGTCTTCGGCAAAACCAGAATTGAACACGCCCTTAATAAACAGGTGGAAATTAGTCACCGCCAACACAATGAACTAGTCGATAAAAATAGGCAAATATTAAGAAGACTTATTGCTGTTGTTTGTTTTCTCGGACAGCACGAATTGGGTACAAGGGTTTCTTCAAATAGAGGAAATTTTCAAGATTTACTTTATTTATGGCTAAATATGATGATGATGATTGCTTAAATTTAGAGCAGTCTAGCGTTTTTCGCGGAACGTCGAATCGAATCCAGAATAATTTAATTTCCGCTGTTGCAACCATTATTCTAAAAAGAATGAAGCAGGAGATTGGCCAGGCGCGGTTCATTGCTATTGTTCTGGACGCAACAACTGATATCACTAATTTTAGCCAATTATCTATAGTAATATGCTACGTTAAAACAGACGGAAGTATTCAAGAGCGGTTTTTAGGTTTTAAAAATGTGTCCGAAAATCGTACAGCAAATGCATTATATACGGTAGTTTATAACATTACTAAAGAAATTAATGGAGAGAAAAAATTAGTTGGTCAAAGCTATGATGGAACTACAGGGATGGCAGGACAATTAATAGGGGGTCTGCAAGCTAAAGTTCGAGAAACCTTCCCAAGTGAATCACTGACTGAACTGTTTGAGAATATAATAGAAAATAATGAAACGTGGGACTCAGAAGCAATAAATAGTTCGAGGGGGTTTTTGGACTGTTTGAAACGAGATTTTAATTTTAATTATTTGTTGAACACATTTTCAGAAATATTTCCATTCTCGGACAATGTTTTTAATATATTACAAACTAAAATAAATGATATTGCTTTTTGCCTAAAATAAGTGGATGATTTTAAGTCCATGTTAAGCCAAAAAAAGATGACTTTGACCTATTTTGGGAGAAAACGATGACGTTAAATGTAGAGCCACAAGCCAAGCGTCTTCCAACAGACAAGGTGGGAGATGTTCAAACATCATACAGACGCCTCTTTTATGAAATAATCGATCAAATTCAGCAACAAATAAACTGTAGATTTAACGGTTTAAATGATTTTAAATTTCTCGAGCTCTGCAATTTTGATGCATTTAAAGGAAAAACTTTTCGAGAAGATGCGTTTAAATCTCTTCTTCTTCATTATGGCCAGTTCTTCGACCGAGTGTTACTGCGGTCTGAACTAAAAGTGATTTACGAAACTGATGACATTAGCGCAAAAAATAACGCTAAGGAACTAATGCAATTTTTAAAAGGCAAGGAGCTGGAAGATGCCTACACCGAAGTGTCGAAATTGTGTCAATTAGCATTGAAAATACCTGCCACAAGTTCATCAGTAGAACGCAATTTTTCAACACTTAAACGTATAAAAAAATTTCGTGAGAAATTCAACGGGGCAGGAGAGACTTTCGCATACATCACTGTTGTCCATTGAAAATAAACTTCTCCAAAATATGTCGTAGTATCGACGTTTTTATGATGACGTCATTGACGAATTTGCAAAAAATGATCGAAGGATCGAATTACATTACAAATAGGTAAGTTTCTAAAAATTGCTTCCCTTTCTTAAAATTTCACCGCACGCCCCTGGTTTCCAAATAGTTTGCCTATGGTTGTTTGTGGGATGTGTAATGTTTGTATATTGTGTTTTCTAAGAATTCTTCCGATTTTGTCTGTTGTGCCTAAAAGGCAAAAATTGTGAGACTACTTGTTGCCTTCCCGTTTAATAATATTTGTTGTCATTGTTCAGGAATCCTGTGCATTAATAGCTTTCTCTAGGGTGCGATTTGTGTAGGCATTTTTCGATAGAGCTCCAGATATTATATTATGTTCGTTTTGTCTCGTCTGTGACCACAGTTTATATATATATATATATATATATATATATATATATATATATATTTATATATATATATATATTTATATTTCCTTACAATTTATAAATATCAAGTACTTTCTTGGGATTAGGTTCGTGGATTGAACAAAGAAACTTTAATTGACGTTTCGCCTGTCCATTTCAGGCTTTTTCAAAATATTTAATTCTGCACATCTTTCTCAAGGTATGTACTGTACTATTTTAAATAAATCTTTTAATAATTTTAGTGCGTGCCGTTATAACCTATTGTTTTTATTTATTAACTTACATATATACACTTTTTGTATTTAATTTTTAGATGTGCAGAATTAAATATTTTGAAAAAGCCTGAAATGGACAGGCGAAACGTCAATTAAAGTTTCTTTGTTCAATCCACGAACCTAATCCCAAGAAAGTACTTGATATATATATATATATATATATATATATATATATATATATATATATATATATATATATATATATATATATATAAATATATATATATATACTGGGTGGTGCAACCAAGATGGGGTGGAAGATTGTGGGCAAACGGAGAGGAATTTGAAAAAAAAAATTGGGATATGATTGATAGTCAAGAACGCTGTGTTTTAAAATTATACCCATTATACAGGGTGGTCTGAAAAGTTCGTGGTGAACCAAATTTGTGTTTTTTTAAATGGGATACCCGGTATATTGTTATTTTAGTTGATTCTCCTATTCGTTGCGATCATTTTGATATCAGGTTAGTTGGGTCTAAAATTTATAACAAGGGAATGGGACGAGGTTAAAGTGGAAAAAAGGGTTATACTCCGGCCATTTTTTGAAAACAATTGAAGCAGGTATGGAAAAACCAAATATTCTATAAAATGTATTGTATCTAGGACTACAATAATCGCTTGTAAGTCGTTCAAAATTATTCACTGTTATACAGGGTGGTCAAGTTTTGCAAATTTACCTTGGATTGAATTTTTTAAAATGGAACACCCTGTATATTTTACTTTCATGTTAAAGATAACATTACTAGCTTTCAGAAAATACCATATTTGATACCTTTCTGACCAACAGTTTTTCAGTAAATTAGCTGTGAAATCAAAATTTCTTCATTTTAACACGAATTACTCTGAATTCACGTTGTTAAAATTGACAATTTAATATTAGGAGGCCATGATATCATCATAAATTGTACAAAAGATTGACAGTCCTGTCAAAACAGCAAAGTGTCAGAATATTGTCATCAGTAAATAAATAAATATTGTTCTTTGATGATGCGATGCCGAAATAAAAACAAGATAGAAGCTTTTGCAAGTTTATCATAGAGATTTCAAGAAACAGGAAATGTTGCTTTCAAAAAAACGTAAAGTAATTAATAAACCAGTTACCAATGAAGATAATGCTTTGACAGTATTAATAACAGATCTTTTTTTACAAAAAAAATAAATTTAATATAAATCAACAAAAACAATGTAATTAAAACTTATAAAAGATGTTCAACTAAACCACCGTTTTGCTGAAGGCACATTTCGAGTCTATCCATAAATGAAAGTTTCACTTTTCTCAAAGTCAGGTCTGAAATGTTGCGAAAACTGCTTATTATTCATCACTGTGGTTGGAACCTCTTTATAAACTTCTTCTTTAACATGTCCCCATAAACAGAAATCTAGTGGCGTTAAATCGGGTGACCTCGCAGGCCACTTAACTGGTCCACCTCGCCCAATCCAATGCTCTCCTTTCCAATTATTGAGAAAGTGTCTTACATGCCCATGGTAATGCGGGGGTGCTCCATCATGTTGGAACCATAAGGAATTTCTTAACATTAAAGGTAAGTCTTCGAGCAATACGGGCAACTCATTTCTCAAAAAATTTAAATAAACTTCTCCCGTTGAATGCTCTTCAAAGAAATATGGTCCTATAACATGAGAGCCAATTATACCTCCCCAAACATTAATTGACCATTTATTTTGATGGTCCACCTGACGAATCCAATGTGGATTTTCGGTTGAAAAATAGTGCATATTATGTTTGTTAACCAAGCCGTTGCTTTTAAAAGTTGCTTCATCTGAAAACAGCACCCTATCTATAAAACCTGGATTATCCCAAATTGTATTTAAAAACCAAATTGAAAACTCTTGTCGTTGGACGTAATCGCGATCATACAGTTCTTGGTGTAATTCAATATGGTAGGCATGATATTTATGTTGTTTCAGAATCCGTTTAATACTAGTGCGTTCAATATCAGTAGCTCTCTCAATTTCCCTGGTACTTGTGTGTGGATTTTCTTGCACTGTTAATAACAATGTCAAAGCATTGTCTTCATTGGTAACTGGTTTATTCATTACTTTACGTTTCTTAAAAGCAACATTGCCTGTTTCTTGAAACCTCTCTAATAAACTTGCAAAAGCTTCAGGTCTTGTTTTTTTTTCGGCATCGGAATATCGTACCGCATAAACCCTGCTTGCTAGTAAAGGGTTTTTTTGACACTCGCCCAACATAAAACTCATGTTTATCAACTCTGGAGTACTCAAACTCATTGTTACTTAACAATTTCTCGGCTTATCGTCAAAAAACAATGGTAATTGATGCCAATTCTCTGACACTTTGCGGTTTTGACAAGAATGTCAATCTTTCTTTTCATTTATGATTATATCATGGCCTCCTTATATTATAGGTAGTGAATTTAAGCAACGTAAATAATACCGTTTCTGTTAGAATGAGTAAATTTTGGTTTCACGGTTAATTTACTAAAAAACTGTTGGTTAGAAAGATATCAAATAGGGTATTTTCTGAAAGCTGGCGATGTTATCTTTAATATGACAGTAAAATATATGGGGTGTTCTATTTAAAAAAATTCAATCCAAGGTAAATTTGCAAAACTTGACCACCCTGTATAACAGTGAATAATTTTGAACGACTTACAAGCGATTATTGTAATCCTAGATACAATACATTTTATAGAATATTTGGTTTTTCCATACCTGCTTCAATTGTTTTCAAAAAATGGCCGGAGTATAACCCTTTTTTCCACTTTAACCTCGTCCCATTCCCTTGGTATAAATTTTAGACCCAACAAACCTGATATCAAAATGATCGTAACGAATAGGAGAATCAACTAAAATAATAATATACCGGGTGTCCCATTTAAAAAAACACAAGTTTGGTTCACCACGAACTTTTCAAACCACCCTGTATAATGGATATGATTTTAAAACACAGCGTTCTTGACTATCAATCATATCCCAAAAATGTTTTTTCAAATTCCTCTCCGTTTGCCCACAATCGTCCACCCCATCTTGATTGCACCACCTGTATATATATATATATATATATATATATATATATATATATATATATATATATATTTATATATGTATATATATATATATATATATATATATATATATATATATAAGAAAACGACGGTTTTTACGTATACGTTATTTCATTAAAGAAAATCACGTTTTTTATCGCAGCGCTCTTACTAAAAGTCAAATTGACTTTTAAAAAGCATTTTCAAATTCTTCAGAAAAAATACACCCAGTGATAATCTTAATTTTTTAAAAATTGTTATTTAAGCTAAACTTTATACTGGCTGATCCTGTACATAACACTTTTTATTTAAAGAAATCAGAACAGGACACCTAAGGATTTGCGATATCGTGGGAAGAAAAAAAAACAATGTTCAGACTCCTCGAGCCAAAATAATGTAAGGTAAAACCGATAATTTGACGTTTTATAAGTAATTTGCTAATTAGAAAGAACTAACATATTACGAGTTTTACCTGCCAAAAGAAATCGATTAAGATGAAGGTATTAGAAACTTTCACACTTCATATTTCTTTTCTACGATCTCCAAATTGTCCAGAATAGGAGTGAGAACGCCAGTTTTCACACTTTTGAAAAACGCTTAAAAGAATAATAAATTGGTTATCATATAGATGTTTTAAAAAATTATTTTATATCTATATGCTGAAAAAACCCGTGTGCCGTTGTAATGTTACTATATAATTTTGAGTTAGCCGATTATTCCGGTCGCCTTTAGAGATAATCCATTGAAAAAATTAATGATGTAGTTTTCAAAGTGATCCCAAACTCACCAAAAGACAGGAGAAATCTGGGTTTTTTATATATTGATGCATTATAATTTCTGAGCTATATTGTGTAGTATCATTTTTTGGTCAGATATTAGCAACAATTGGAAAAATACAACTGTCGTTAGAAGGATGTCATTTTATAGCACAACTATAACTACGTACTACGCGTAAATAACTAATTCTAATTTCCAGAAAATGTCCCAACTATTGCTAGAACTTATCTTTAAAAGTAACCTAGAAAACTATCATGTAAAGCACATTTCAAAATGTCACACTCTTTAATACATATCGCGCCCGTGATTGTGATTGGTATGATCCGTAGGCAATTGGAGGTTCGTTTGCGAAGGCGTAGCAATACAGTTCGAAGTTGTGTTATGCTGGTATCCAAGATGTGGAGTTTGAAGGAATTGGATGCAAACTTCATGCATTCCCGCAGCGCATGACGCCGCGTGAAGAGTTGAGTTGGCATTATGGTTTTGTGTAGGCTTGAAAAGAAAAGCATAGGTTTAACTAATCAATGCAGTAGAAGTAGATAAATAAAAATGGAAGTTAGCTACAAGTCGACAGTCAATGAAAAAGGCGTATGGCGGTTTGTGATGCTTCTATAATGGTGGAGAGTATCCCCGTATAAAATAAAAGTCACTTAATGATTTTTTTAAATTTTATTTTAAAAATCTATTTTTAGTGCTAAGTACATTATATATATATATATATATATATATATATATATATATATATATATATATATACACGTTCGTTTTATTTTCTAAATATTATACTACAATCATGTTGAAGGACTTACGACAAGATCTATCATATTAATTTGAAACTTAAATATAAAATGCTACTGATTAACGGATGTCCAGTATGCCATTGGAATTGCGGAGATGGTAGACAGTCATGAACGAACAAGATTTCGATTGAACTTTGTGTCAAATTAACCGACAGAAAACGGGAAACGCCATGCTATAACACTCAACGACTTTCACACGTCGCACAGTGGTCATTTCTTACAATATGGCAGAGAAAAATTATATTTTGGTTTAAGATGACACAAAACTACAATATTAAATGCAACTATAGATAAATCTATGCAATATTATGTATCAGTTCACTCGTATACAGGGTGTTTGATTAAGGCTGGCCACCTGCCGTATCTCAGAAAGTACGGGTTGTAATTTTTTAAGAAAAAAATGTATAGGTAAATTTGCCCAAAGAAATCGTTGTTTTCAAATATCCAGTAGTGAGTATAACAAGTAAACAAAAGTTAAGATACTAATTTTGCGGTGAATATTACTAATTAAGATGTGGTAAAAATATAGCTTTGCATACCGTAACAGTAATGAGGTTGTAGAAAGGAAATGTCACACTTTTCTTCTTTTGAAAGCTTCATTCAATTTGGTATTGAAATAAAGACTCGAAATTTGAATGTCATAATGCTTCAAATAACGCTATTTTCCTAAAAAAAGGAGGGTCAAAAAACACATTAAATGAGAAAGCCAGCGCAAACATTAGGTCATAGTAAAGTATTAAGAATACACGTAGATAAGAAAAAAAATAAATCAACAACCTTCAAAGGTATTTACTTTTTCCCTTTCCCCTCAATTTTCAAGCAGGGTATAAACGATCATACACTTCCCACATATATTATGAGATTTTCAAAATGGTATATTGTTAGGCCCAAAAATGAGCAACTTTGGCTCAATTTAACCGACCTGGTATGTCTTACGGTTTCCAAAATCCCCATGCGTACACTCGATTTGTAACATCCTATATATGCAAAAATATTGTACTTTCTTGTATCATAAGATCACCCTGTATACTAATTGTTAAGGGGTATTGACGTTTCTTTATACAGTTCACCATTTCAGTTTTTGCACTTTTCTTCAAAGAAAATATCGAGGAAAATATGAAAATTCATTTCAAAATGACCGTTCGCCATATTTGATACGCCATCCTGGTTTTCAAAAAATATTAATACAAAATAAAGTGCTATTTGTACTACGTATATTTGTCAAGATGTCTAAAATTCCAGAGATTCCAGCTAAATTGATGATACTCACAAAATTTTACACGACATGTAGGTATAGACCAAACAAGTAAACGGCTGAACAATCAATCAGATTATTAGGCTTTTGTTATAGCCGCCTAGATGTAACTTCGTTTTTAACAGTTCGCAGCCTGACCAAAAACGGCGCATTGCTCAAATGTTTTTTATAAGTTTGTGGCGTTCATAGGCAAACGATTTGTAACAATTAAAGTATTTTGTAAATATTTTAATTTTTTGATTTATTCCCAGCCAGATCGCTAAAACTGACTACTGTGCGGTGACGTGAGAACTGGCCATTTCAGTGGAGAGTGCCACTTTACACGTCGTCGGATGTCGATTTTTCAAGAGTTACAAGTGAGAGCACGCGTTTATTTAGATAAAAATAACTTATACTTAATATTACCAGAATCCTCGGTCGCGCGACAGACTTGCTTATTATTTTATGCAATGAATTCATTTAGTAAAAAATATTTCAACTAGAAGAAGCTATTTTTTTCTTTTCACTCTCCAGTCTTCTGCAGATTTTGCAACGATATATTGGTGGTGGGGGACCATCAATATGCGATACATCATCATCTCGATTGTAGTGCTTCAGGCAGGGTAGATGACTTTGTATTTCTCTGTCGCTTTTTAAGTTTTCAGGTAAATTGTTCCAGATTTCGTATAAGGTAAATGTGGATAATTTGTCCAATATATATTTCTGAAAAAGAAATATCTATAAAATAACAAAATATATAAATGAGGCTGATGCAAAATGTATTTTACTTAAAGTTTCCTCTATCTAATATTAATTGGTTTTAAAATTATAATAAAACATATTTTCTAATTTTGTAGGACATACAGTAAATAAACGAAGAACCAATTGAAGAATGATTATTAAAGCTTACATCTCTATAAATGTTCACGCACTCTTAAAGCCCAGTCACCAGAAACAGTTTGGGAGCCTGTCACGATTCAAAAGAAAAATGACCAAAAAAGGCAATATCTTCTAAATTATCGCAGCTAGAGCAAAATTATTTAATTAAAAAATATAGGGCAAATTATTACATAAAAAAGGTGTCCATGTTTTTTTCTGCAGTCCTGATAGTTTTGGCGAAAACTGAGTTTGGAAAAATTTAGTTTTTTAAGTTTATGTTATATTACGTAGCAACGGATGTCTTCTTCCAAACACATTTGGAATTATAAATAAAAAATAATTTTAATGGAGTCATTGTGAAATTTTTCCGCACGTTTACTAATAAATTCAAGAATTTTTCTTTTGTTCCGAAAAGTGGGGAGAAGAAAATCAGTGACGACTTTAAATTAATTTATCTAGAAAAGTATTACATTTCCGAAAAAAAAAATAATCTTTTTTGTAGATAATGATCTGCCCTATATTCTTGTTCAATCTGCAATATATTGGAAGCTACTGGACAAAAACTGTTTTTTTTTTTTGTAAACTTTACGGTATACGAGTGAGCACTCTGCACATTCTTAAGCAGCCCCTCAAGAGGTACCATATTGCAGACAAAAATTAGTGCACTTTAATATTTTGCACCCCACTTTGTCTCCAACCCTCAGGTTACTGTGTTATTACTACTATTAGTTTTTAAAACCATATGAATTTAACGTGTAAATATAAGTTTTTCTACTACGGCTAACTTTAGAAAAAATATTGAGGAAATCACTTTTGTATGGGTTTACTTGGTAAAGAAGAAAACAAAATTGTGAGAAAATAAAAAACTAAATTTTTATAATACTCAACACTGGTCGATACCTCCTGGTTTGCAAAAATACATCAACAGTCACTAAATGATAATGGGTTATTCATTTGAAAGTCTAAAAAACAATCGAAACGTTTTCAGCCGTTTTTAAATGCCAAATAACTCTGTTTCTAAAAAAAGTGAAATTCCCAGATCATGTAATTTCTAAACAGGACATACACGTAGATAAAACCAAAAATAAAATTACGCTCCTCTTGCTACTGGTACAAACAAAACCAAAATTTCTGCCTAATATACTGGTTCCCATAATGCAACTTTATAATTCTCAGAATGCAACTATATGCATCTAAGAGACTGAAATCAGCTTTATACCCTACTCGAATATCTGGCATTTCCGCAACAATACGAGATATTGATTTTGAGCACAGATGCAAGCAGTCTCTCTGTCAAACGTCAAACAATTTTGTGTGGTTTTACAATTTACCTTTTAGCCACTCTGAGACTAACATGTTTCTCAAATTCGACAGAGACTAACTTAGAACCATTATCTGGTTTCTAACTGTATTCGACTTGAAAAGATCCTTCCTTTTAAGGAACGGGCTCTTGACCTGAGTCATCTCCGTGGAGGAAAATCATCATGGACCCAGCGAACCTAAGTGCTGCCCTTGTCGGGCTCCCAGTATATTAGGCAGAAATTTTGATTTTGTCTACCTGAATGCCTGAATTTAGAAATTACATGCTCTGGGAATTTCACTTTCTTTAGAAATAGTCTGAGTTGGCATTTAAAAACGAAACGAAAACGATTGTTTTTATTTTTAGATTAATTAATAAATAAACCACTCCATACATAAAACCCTGTACATTTCAGTAATAGCATAAACCCTAACTCGGTATAGCAATAAAAATCTAAGTAAATATAAAAAAAAGAAAAAATTGTCTCGTTTTTTTCTACCCGAATTCCAGACTTGTCCAAATTAGTGCTATTCTAAAACATTCGTAAAACTGACGTGTTTCCAAGGTGCGCACTATATATAATATTAATTTTGTTTTAAATGTATTTTTGTTTTTTTGATCATTGTTTATCTTAAATGTAATGTTTTTTGAGTGATGTTTTTTCAGTAATGTTTTTAACCATTTTAAAATTTAAATATTAACTATACATGTTTCTATTGTAGAAAATAAATATTTTCAGAAAGCTCAATATAATGTGCGAAACGTCGATTAAATTATGGTTTTACTTCTCAATGAGTTAACCTATGCCAAAGAAAATAATTTACAAAATATTTATATATGGTTAAAGAAAAAAAAAACGATATATATATATATATATATATATATATATATATATATATATATATATATATATATATATATATATATATATATATATATATATATATATATAATGTGTTTTCATTTTAAACTACTGTCGTTTGAAAAGAACAGATTTGCTGACAAAATCACATTTGGCATTTTCGAAGCTTTCTTTCTCGCGTCCGAATAGAGACAGTCTCTATTCGGACGTGAGAAAGAAAGCTTCGAAAATGCCAAATGTGATTTTGGCGAAACGTCAGCAAATCTGTTCTTTTCAGAACGAAGTAGTGAAATGTACACCCGGAATGAAAACACATTGTATTTTTCCATCCGTGAAGGAGTAAACATCAACACATATGTATATATATATATATATATATATATATATATATATATATATATATATATATATATATATATATGTGTATATGTATGTATGTATATATATATATATATATATATATATATATATATATATCGTTTGACTAAAATGGATCATTGTGTCTGCTGTGATGCAGAACATGTTCCAAACAAGGATCATTTTCTTGTTATGACGTTGGTGTAAGTGGAATGAAAACATACTATCATTTAATACTCCCAACGAAAGCCAGGAGTCACAATTTAATTCAATGCCGGTCGTGGTATTAGCCAGCGGAGTAGTTGTTTTTGTGATTCAATTTTGTGCCTTTGCCCTACACGGGGCTGGCTAGTCTATGGCGGCCTGATGACCTCTAATAAGAGCGAAATCGCAATCGTCGTTTGACTAAAATGGATCATTGTGTCTGCTGTGATAACATGTTCCAAACAAGGATCATTTTCTTGTTATGACGTTGGTGTAAGTGGACTGAAAACATACTATATATATATATATATATATATATATATATATATATATATATATCCGTTAGAGAGGAATATTAAAAAAATACATTAAAAATTAAATTAGATTTAATCTAGAGGCTCTTTTTTTTAGTTTGAGCCTCCGCGTTCGATTCCTGGCACATGATTTTAAAACATTTAAAATTTTACTGCCACGATAAAAAGGAAGTACTATAATCGCGAAAAAATCACACTCCCAGGTTTTTACAAATCTTCATACGTTTTAGTAATTCATAAAAAAAATTATTATTATCATTTATTGTTAGTAAAGTACTGTCTAATCGTTACAGAATATTGTATATTTAGGTATTAATAAAAATATGTTCGGCTTTATCAATTGCATTGTTTTTTTGCATAATATGCAGTAACATACTCGGGCTAAAGTGGAAAATAGATATGTTTTGAAGTACGTTTTCATTTCATTGCCTAACTAATCTAAACACTTTAAATTTAATCAGTAAAATAACAGCATTTTTTTAATATATTCATCTCATGGAATATCCAAAGATTAATTTTAGTGACTACGTAAGTATATAATATACGTTAATCAATATATTATAGAATAACTGTAGAACTTTTTCGTTAATGAGACGCAAGGCGTTAAAGTTTAAACTTACTTTTGAATTTTAATACATTTATCGGTTTAATAATACTAGCAGAAAAATTAGCGGTAAAGGATTAAACAAAACCGATAAGATAGCTTAAGAATTCATTCTGGAAGATCGCTGGAAAGACCCGCAAGCTACGTTATTATATATTTTATAAGAATAGCTTGATTGATAACATGGGTCTTATGTTAAACTATGTATGTTCATTGTATGTTCTGAAATAAGGGTCATTGAATGTTTTTTTTTAATCTTCTGACTATTTTAAACATGACCCTTAATTAGTGAATTAATAATTTTGTAACTAATATTTTTGGACAATAAAATAAACAAAATATTTAGTAATTTGCTTCTTTCTGTTCATTCATGAGCAGGTATTTATCCTCAATCTGTGCTCATCGACGCGTGACTCACTGTGATGATTGGATTCCAAGCATGATGTGGCCCGCGTCTCTATTGAAATTTTCAGGGTACTTGATAATTTCAATTGATTCTCTAATTTTTCGGTTATAATAACCCGAGGCTGATGAACCTTGTATATTTTATATTAATCATGTGTCCTGTGGTGTGCTGGTGTTTAGTGAGCGACAACGAATTGAACAATTTGTTTCTTACTTATACATAATTCATGTTCCTTAAGTCTAGTAGGCACAGGCTGTCCAGTTTCATCTATAAACACTTTACCACAGGAATAAGGAATTTTATAAACTTACACTTCGGTGGCTCAGTGGTAAGAGAGCCGGCTTCCACCCGGAAGGCGCGGGTTCGAGACTTGGCGTAGCCGGCACTTTTTAAAATAAAGAGTGCTCGATATGCCTGGTCCGTTACCTTCCCGAGGTGCCTTTGGTCGTTGGGAAAATACATTAACGACTCTGTTCGTAGACTTGGGTCGACTGCGAACAGTAAAGGCCTCTTACTCAACACATACACTACACGACACAACTGCGTAGAAGGCAACGGGAAACCACTACGTAGAACACATTCCCTAGTATAATGGTCTAGTGTAGTGCATTCAAGAAACCATATACATCTTAATATAAGATAGGTTTCAAGGCACTCACTGACCATCGCCAACGCCCGAATATGGGTACGGCACTTGAAGAAGATAAACTCCTTCTTATTGCAAAGGAATTACATCTTTTCGTGTCCTTAAGCACTTTTTTTGTATACTAAACATTGTGCGAATGTTGGATCTCTTCGGAATCCTTGCAATTTTATCTGTGGTATCCTGAATAAAAGGTAAAACTACACAACATGGTTCAGTATCCAATACTGGTTTAGGTCTGGAATTATTATAATACCCAATCGAACGCCTAATATCTTCAGTGCAATATCGATTTGATTTTAAAGCTTTAATCAGTTTTTCTCTTTTTTTTCCGGAATTAAATTTGTATCACATATTGACAAAGCCCTAAAGGCTAATGAATTTGATGGTGTGAACTAAAATTTAAGTAACTATTCGTACTTGTTGGATTCTTGTAAACAGTATGACCTAGGGTGCCGTTCTCTTTCTTTTCTACTTTTTGTACACATGAAGGAAGAGAATGGCACCATCTGGCTTAATTTCCATAGTGAATTTTATAATACAATGTTGTTGGTTTTAATGATCTAAAAATATAGCCAAATTTTCTCCTCCATGAGGCCATATTACAAAAGTATCATCTACATATCTAAACCAACATTTAGATTGTAAAAGGGCAGAGCTTAAAGCAATTTCCCCGAAAGCCTAGCTACCACAGGAGATAGCGGAGATCCCATGGTGGAACCCGAGGTTTGCTCATAAAAGGTCCCTTGAAAAATTAAATATGTAGACATTAAGAATTCTTTTATCAGTTCAATTAAGATTTGGTTAAGGTTTCTATGTTGAAGTATGTCAGAAATTGAATCGTCAATAGGCACATTTATATACAAGGGTTCAACATCAAACCTGCCTAAAATATCACCGGGATCTAACGTAAAATCTTTAAGCTTTTCTACAAAATGTTTAGAGTTTTGTGAAGGGGTTTAAGATGTTGGCTAAATAATTCGCTAATACTTCCGCCCTTCGAGGGAAGTAAAAATAAAGAGAATGCATTTAAAAACAACTAGTAACTAAAATAAATAAAATAAGAATAAGGGATATACGCAAGTTCAAATGATTTAAAATATTGCTTTTTTATAAACTAAATTTTTAGTTTGTTTTTTTGGTGTTAAAATACATAAATTATTTCTTTTGGTATCTAGAACCGCAACGTCTGTAGCAAAGTAAAATTGACCGTACGAAAAGCAAGCTCCGTATAGTTGGCGCATTACCTTTCTGGAATGACGTCACGCTGGTTTCAAATAACGTATTTCTTATATTATTTATATTTCAGCGATGATTCCTAACCTAAACGTATGCAGTGATGTAGATAGGAGGGGTGCGTTCAGCACTGGCTAAAGCGAATTTAAAATTGGCATTTTCTGTACAGAAAGCGCTGCAACTTGTCGAAAATGGCTGGCAAAAAATTAACACTCTCATTGCCATAAAAAAACCCTCATTTTGCACACTTAATACAAAAATAACTATTATAACTTCAAAAACTAAAATTATTTTGCAAATAAAACTTTACTAATATAAATTCTTTCATCTTAGTCTTATTCTTTGTTTGCAATGTAATAAATTGACGCCAGTTACCCATTTTCATCAAAATTATTTTAATTCTCAATTACAGACAATACTGAAAAAATATTAAGAAAAGGGGAATAACGAACGATGAATCCTTTACCTCCAGAATGTTTCAAAAACAAAAAGAGGTAAAAACAAAAATCACAGATTACTTAAAGAACAAAATAAGAGATATGATCTATTGCGTGTATGCTAAAAATGAATATGTTACAATGCAGACTTAGCTTTAAAAACTAAAAGAGAGAAATTAATGTATAACTAACTAACTTTAAAAATAAAAACTACTCCCCTTCACTGTCTTCAGAATCAGAACTAAATTCTTCATCGTCACTGCTGTCTTCGTCGGTACTAATTACAAGTGGCGCAATGTCTGAAGCATCACATATCTGTATTGTCTTCCAAGCTTCTTGGATTACCCTTTCTGTGTGGCTGACATAATTTTTCCAATGCTCTGAAGATACTTCATTTATCGCTTTTTCCCACATGGCCAAAACTTCCGATGGTGTCCCCTTCAGACTAGCAATGTATTGGTCGTATTTCCTCTTACACTCAGACCATACCATTTCAATAGCATTAAATTGACAATGGTATGGAGGAAGTCTTAGTATTTTGTGGCCCAAAGGTTTCACATATTCGTCAAGGTAGAATGTTTTTTCAATGTTACAATTTTTTTCTACAATGCTCCATATTTCATCCTTCATGGCCCTCTCTGGGAAGTCAATGTTCTTTTCTTTTAACCATCCAATCAATCTCTGCTTTGTCCATGATTTTCTTGGAATATCCTCTAAAAGGCCGGAATGATAGCTTGCGTTGTCCATCACTATCAAACTTTTTGGAGGAAGATTTGGTACCAGCTGATTTTTAAACCAATTTTCAAAATTTTGCTTGTTCATATTGTCATGATAATCTCCGCTTTTTAGTCCACTTTTAAATATTAAACTGGCCCCCTTAATAAATCCTTCCTTTGATCCAGCGTGAACTACAATATATCGATGACCTTCACTAGCTTTTTTAGAACTTGTAGACATAGTGTTATCCTGCCAGCTGTTTCTAAACGAACCTTTACTAAAAATCCAAGTCTCATCAATAAATACGGTGGTATAAGCATCTTGTCCTAGATTTTGATTTTTGACATATTCCCTCAAGAAATTGATTCTCTTGTGGACGATGTGGGGCAAATCCATCAGGTATTTTCTATTATTTGATTTCTTCCACTTAAAACCAATACTTTTTACGTATTTTCTTAGCGAGGTGATGGAAAAATTAAAATATTCATTTATCTCTTTTAGTTTTTTAAGCAAAGTCTGCATTGTAACATATTCATTTTTCGCATACATGCAGTAGATCGTATCTCTTATTTTGTTCTTTAAGTAATCTGTAATTTTTGTTTTTACCTCTTTTTGCTTATGAGACATTCTGGAGGTAAAGGATTCATCGCTCGTTATTCCTCTTTTCTTAATATTTATGATTGTTGTATGGCTAAGTTTTGTTGCATTTGAAGCTCGTTCAATTCTATTATCAGTTTGCGGAAGGATTCCATTTTTAGCTTGCTCTTTTTCCAATTGAAAAAAAGCCAAGATATTCAAAACTATTAGCTGTGATTGCTGATTATATCTTCGCGGCATCTTGCAAAAGTTTAAAAAGAATCACAACAAATCAATGTCAATTTTGACGAATATATTCTGAAAGACACATAACCAAAACCGGCATTGACTGTTGTAAAGAAACGACAATGAGTTTTTTCAAAATGTTTTTGTCACTGTCAGTTAACATAAATCAAACAAAAATAACCAAAAATGACGTCATTCCAGAAAGGTAATGCGCCAACTATAGATCAATTTGTCTCAAAACATACTTTTATTTTTCGACGACGTAGAAAGGTACCGATCGCTTTTTTAACCGATCAAAACTTACTTATTGATACTACTAAAGAGACGTATTATGCAATATATATTTATTGATCACACAACAAAAACCGCAAACTTTTTTTATTATTATGTTTTCCGGCACAAAAAAAATTATTTTATCAGATCTAAAAAGAGAATTCACGCCATCAGTCATCATATATAAATTATTGCGTACACGGTAAATATTTTTATTTTGAATATAAATTTCATAACTAAATATATTTTATTTCATATTAAATTACTCTAGCGTTAGTACATGACATATAAAAACAGCAAAATATCGTATTTAAAGTTATTTTTTTTTCTTAGAACTCATTACCGACATACTAGTTTAAATTTGCCAAAATGCCAGCCCTCTTTTTTTTTAGGTCGCGAAGCACAGTTTTTAATGCGCGGAAAATTGTATAATATTCACAAAAAATGCAATTAATGTAAAGTAAGTTTTTGTTAGAAAACAGTGATATTAAACAATAGGGTGTGTCCGAAATTCGAATGTTTCAATGGAGAATCTTTTAGACCACTTTGTTACAAGCCTAATATCATTTACGGACAGATTCTAGCAATTTCAACATTTCCATTTTTTAGATAAGGCCCAAGTAGCACAATTAATCATGAGTACGTCATTGTTACCACAAGCATTTTGGTTGAAGTAACCGGAACTTGGTGTCGTTTACTTCTGTTTAAGCTGAGACTACGTAGTCATCACCAAAATGGGGAACAATTAACTATTTCGTGAATAACATGTAACTGTGACTTTAACTATTAAGTAGGTAGCCGAATATTAATAATTCACCCTATTTGTTACTTTCTTATTTCTCTCTTTATTTGCGTTTCACTTAGTTTTCTAGTTATGCTAAGGACCTAAAATTAAAACGCAGGTAATTTCTATGGTGAATATGCTTTTAAAATTCCTTAATTTTCAATAGATTTTGGTCAAATATAATGATCTCAAAAATGTAATTTTCGACTTTGGTTTAAATAATCGTCATATTTATAGAGGAGATGAAAATAAAAAATGGCGTTATTTTACTTTTAAGTTAGCTGCACTTCTTTACTGAGAAAGTTACTTAACATCAAGTGTCTACGACTGCTTCCATAGGCTTTTACAGTTTTGGATTCCTTAAATATGAAACTGTCACTTATACCCAATTACTTTAAAGTCTACTAGTTATCTACAAAGTTCCCATTAATCCGATACTATACATTATTACCAAGCGGTTACGATTTGCGAACATTCCGCCGGTTCTTTAAAATTTAATGCTTTTTGCGCGTAGCGTCGTAACATGCGGAGAGTTGCGGTACTCGAGTCACTTCTATAATTGTGTCATAACCATAACCCTTTGTTTGGATTTATTTTTCGTTTGTTTAAAATACCTCTTTAGGTTTTGTTTAGGTATCTCATAACCAGGTTGTGATATTTTTAATTTTCTATAGAATGTGGATGAACGACAAAAGCTACTTTTTTTTCTAAAGGTTTAAATGAGCGCACATATATTATCGTTAGTTTTTCTCAAATATAACTAAATTAATCTACTTTGCACATTAATATTAGAAAACTGGATCAGCTAAAGTGTTAATTAATGAAAGTATTATTAATTTCAGTCTAGAAGGAGTAATATGCCTCAGAAAAAAATTCGAAATTTAAATTTCTCGCCTTTACATTGACTGCCAAGTGAATTTAGTAATGTAATATGAACTGAAGAAGGTCTACAAAATAAAGTTTCTTTTATGCCAATCTTTGAGAGCTTCTACCTCAAATTTAGGTGCTGAATGAAGTAAAACATACACTAAGACATGAAACAATATTGCCTTTTACAGGAAAATGAAATCAAAATATAAATGTGCAATATTTAATAACTTTTCTTGGAATAAACTTAAACTTAAGTCATTTACGGTGATAGTCATTTACAAATTCATCACAAACATTTTATAATTACAAACACATTTCTCGATATGGCCAATCATTCTGAAATTATTGTTTAAATCAATATTCATTTCAATAATCACGAAAACTAATAAAAAAATACACCCGAACAAACAAACCTCATAAGAAACCCACGTAGGGAAAAAGTAAACAACACGATTTTAGCAGCAATATGGCCAAACCAACCAAAAATTGGTTACCCTATTGTCGTCACTGTCCTTATAAAGTGAGTGTAGACCGAATCTCGTACCAGCGCCCCCTATCTCCGGAATTTCGAGTACAAGAGGTAATAGTTTACTTGTAGTAAATAATTACTGTAATTTTTACTTCAAATGTGCAACAGAAGAATAACGACTGGTAACAGCCAGTTTAAAGTAACGTTAGACGATAACCTTTTCTACTCTGCAACGACTGGTTTCAGGAAGGTATTGATACTTAAAAGTTGAAATTTGGTAAACAGATAAGAAACAGTAACTTTAAATAATTACTATTATGTCACGGAAAAGAAATGACGACCTTGGAGCCAATTCCGTAAATAGTTGCTTGGCAGTAGTTATTATAAGTATAATTACTTTACATGAAAAATTACTATAGAGTATTACTCGCAGTAACAAATACATACATAATACTTAAAAACGTGTAACCCAAAGTGTTTATCAGTATATAGTAAGATTATTAGTAATAAAAACGTAAAAACTCTTAAAGGGTGGTAGTGGAAACAGTTATAGCTACTTTAGGGCTAGCTGAGGGTATAAACATAATGATCTTTTAAATTACTTTTATCCACGACAAGTAATACGGCTTCCGACAGTAAAGATCCAAAGCAGATCTTCATACTTTCGTAACCGACCACTGGAATAAATCCATCGGATTCCACGGAATGATCTGCTTTCTTCTACCAGCCATCCTATTCACAACTATGCTGATGATAGTACACTCCATTCCAATATACGCTTTTCCAAACCTATCTCCAAAACTGAAATTGATGATAGGCATAGAGTAATAACTTTATTCCTAATCGAGGACCTCATTAAAATATTAGAATGGGGAGCAAAGAACTTTGCTCAGTTTAACGCCACTAAGACATAATATTTACTATCTCAAAATTATCTCCCAGTACCCACACCATTCAAATGAATAATCAAATGTTTGAAACCAAAGATTCCTTTAGCTTGGTTGGTATCACTTTTCAGAAATTTCTTCGCTGGCATGATCAGCTCACCTCAGTTCCCACAGTAGCCGCGAATAAATTGGGATTTCTTTTCTGCGCTCGAAAACACTTTTCTTCTGCCAACTTGTATATCCTTTACACTTCGACAATCAGACCCAGCCTCGCAACTATAGGGGACAGCTTATGTCCAAAGGCAAAGAAGAGCTATTTGCCTGAAATGACAGGAAATTCATCAAGGATAAAAGAGATTTTATCTTCTAATAAACACTGATTTGTTGTAAATATCTTGTTTCTCGAGGTTAGTACCTATATCGTGTTTCATAAAAAAAAAAATTTAAAAATGTTCTAATCCCCTTGGGCTCCATTGCACATTATCGCCGAGCCCCCTGACGTCGTGGGCCCGCCCTCGCTGTGAGGGGGGTTGGTGGGGTGTACCAACGCCACTGTCTTGACCACATGACACCCCACGATTTAGTAAGTTCTACAATTAATTTTTTTTTCAAATGAAGATGGGATGGACTAGTCGAGCAAAGCATATAAAATTATATTTTTGTTGTTAAAATTTCGCACAATATTATACAACACCAGGTATAATAGACAAAAAACAGCTTTAATACAAATTCTTTTATGCTCAGACTTAAACAACAAAAAGAAACCATTTAATTTTAAAAACCACATACGGTTGGTTTTATCTAAACCAGCGAAATTCCAAGTTAAAAATAGTAGCAACATTTAAATTATTCATTCAATTGTTAAACATTACTATTGTGTGTTCAAATAACGTTTATTTTTTTAGTAGGTATTTACTTTTTACATTGATTTGTTTTTATTTCATCTGTAATAACACACTATATTATATTATACCCAGTAATATGCCTGTTTGAGTTTTATCGATATTTCACTTTCCTATACCTATTATTTGTTATTAGTTTTATTTATGTATCGCTTAGAACCAAAGAGTTGCTAAAATGAACACCTGGAAGCTTAAAACGTTTTCGCGCGTCCAAATTAGAAATTTGGTCCTCAGTGTGACGGGTGTTTCTGGTCTGAGAACAATATATATTGAAATTTTTTTTACGGAACATGGTCGATAACTTGCACAAGGATTAGAATATAGGAAATTTTTACTTTCCTGGTAAAAGAGAAGTATTGTAATCGTGAAAAAATCACCCTCCAAGATTTTCTCAGATCTTTACGTTTCAGAGTCTCTAGATGCCGAAAACATGTCTTTTCTTTTTCTCAATTCCGTCGGTCTGTCCGTCTGTTCGCCATAGCTAAAAAAACTACTTACCCGATTGATTTCAAATTTTGGTCAAAATTAATGGCCATATGAGAATGCTCTGGTAGAATTTTGGTAATAATCTTCACATTTTAGCCTCCCTAAATGCCAAAAAAAAATGTTTTATCTATTTCGTCGGTCCGTCTGTCGGTGTGTCTGTCTGTCTGTCTGCTAGTTCACGGCACAGCTTAAAAACTACATAGCTGATTGACTTCAAATTTTTGTCAAAAATTAAGGCTCATATCAAAAATCAAGTGTTACATACGAATGAACTGACAACATTTTGGTTTTTTGACTGAATAGAAATTCAGTCAGTTTCACTGTCCACGCTGCCATTCACGCCGGTAACCAGGCCCGAACAGTCCTGAACATCCACGAACAATTAGAATCAGTCATAACCAAACAAAATGGCGGCCTAATAAAATATTTAAAAAATCAGCCTGAAAATACTACTTATTAGAATGATTTTCAAATTTTGTGATCACTCAGGATGCCATATATACAGACCTCACAAAAGCATTTGTCCGAATAGATCACGGTATTTTACTGCAAAAAATGTCTGCCTTTAGCATATCTGACGAGTTAATTATGTTGTTTGAGTCGTACTTCACTGATCGAACACAGTATGTACAGTTAAATGGATTTAAATCTGTGGAATATTTAGCTACATCAGGTGTCCCTCAAGATTCAAACTTGGCCCCTTTGCTATTTAATCTGTACATTAATGATATTGTCAATGTCATAGATGTAAAGTTTCTCTTATATGCGGACTTGCAATTAAATGTCGCAAAATGTAAAGTACTGTCCTATACACTCGAGAGACCTGATGTGTTTACCGACCTTGGAGTCACATTTGATCCCTCACTTTCGTTTAATAATCACATTGACAATGTTATAGAGTCGGCTAACCGTATGTATGGATTTATTGTTCGGATCAGTCAAGATTTTAACGATGTCAAGACTTTTAGGACTCTTTACAGTGCATATGACAGGTCCAAACTACAGAACGACTCAGCTGTGTGGAGTCCTTTATATCGGATACATATTGATAGGTTGGAGTCAGTGCAGAGACGTTTTTTAAAATACCTAACTTAAAGAATTGATAAGGTATACCCACCTATTGGAATTTCTAATGATACTTTGCTGTTCTAGTCTCGATGTGGGTAAGAGATGCCAGTGGCGGCTCGTCAGGGTAGGCCTCTGAGGCCGCGCCTCACCCCCAAAATAAAGGAAAAGAGAATTTTTTTATATAACTTTTTATCTATTACCAATTAGAAATATACTTTTTAACAGTTTTATAACATAATAACATTAAAAAAAAACAAAATATAAGCCCATAATAAATATTTTAGAAAATAAATTCTGACCACACCAAAAAACCGACCGTGCAATCCGTGCAAACCCATTCCTAAAGAAAGTGCTCTCGAATGAGGCGAAATAATTTTAGCTTGGAAAGTTTCGACTTCTGACCTATTTATCAACGGCCGGTGCCGATGCCGGCGCGGCGAGTCACCTGATTATGACAGAGCGGGATGGCGATTGCCGATGCACGCGTTTTCTATTGCATTCTTGAGGCGATAAATCTGTAGCTTGGATATGCTTTTATTGGTTATTTAAATCACATGACTAGCGAAATATTCCAACGGCTTCTTTTTACGTGGTGCGTGCGGCTGAGAAAGAAATAGGAAATAGATTGCGATAATCGCTGATTGAGGGCGTTCTGTCTTGTAAGGTGAATAAATACGCGTGAGTAAGTTTTTGTTTTGTTTTGATTTGGTAAGTTGGACCGTTCCATTTTTTGTATTTGCTTTTTGCTTTTGAAATGAATCCTATTCACGACATTATTGCTTCATTAATTGAAACGCCTTTTTTAAGAAGAAACGAAACTGAAAAGAAACAGATATTAGGTAGCCGTCCGACGCCGAAAATTTTAGCAATATTTAACGATAAGAGGCAAGGTAAAAAATATTCAAGAACTTTTCAAATATCTTGGTACGAAACTTATAGGTGGCTATGCGGAAGTATTTATAAAGAAAGCTTATATTGTTGGCCTTGTATTTTATTAGGTTGCATAAAAAATAATTGGAGTTCAGGGGTCGGATATTCGGATTTAAAAAATTTTTCACGAGCAGTAAAATCGCATGAAAGTTCAAGAGAGCATATTAAAAATTCGGTAGCACTTACAAGACTGGAGCAAAATAGGGCGACTATTGCGGATGCACTACAAGAAAATGCAAGTCTTTATAAAATTTTTTATAATGAAAATGTTCGAAAAAACCGTTTATTATTAAATTATTTAATTGATGTTACTATTACTTTGGGTAAACAGGACTTGGCATTTCGAGGTCATAATGAAACAACAGATTCTTTTAACCGTGGCAATTTTAAGGAAATATTTGCATGCTTAATAAAAAGAAATGCCGAACTTACTGAACATTGTGCTAAATTTAGTAATATTTTTACGGGACAATCTAAGACTATACAAAATGAACTAATTGGTTGCATACATGACTATATTCAAGAATATATAAAAAAGGAAATCAATGACACCGATTGTTGTTTTTTTGGCGTAATTGAGGATGATAGTACTGATATAACAGAAAAATCACAGTGTTCGATAACAGTTAGGTATGTGACCAACGGATCTTTAAAAGAAAGATTTTTAGGATTTTTTGACGTTAGCGATAATAGAACAGCAGAGAGCCTTTTTCATTTAATACAAAACAGCTTAGAGCCTTATGACTTTAAAAATAAATTGGTCGCGCAGTGTTACGATGGGGCTAGTGTTATGGCAGGTGAAATAAATGGGCTTCAAACAAAAGTTAGATCTATTGCTCCTTTAGCTATGTTTACTCATTGTTGTGCCCACAGGTTAAATCTAGTTTTACAACAGGGAACAAAACTGATTACCCAAAGTCGTATATTTTTTGCCACTTTATTAGGAATACCAAATTATTTCCACCAATCACCAAAACGGTCTTTTGTGCTTAATCAGATAGTAGGTAAAAGAATTCCGCGAGCTGTAGAAACGCGATGGTATACACGGTCTAAAATTTTAAACTTAGTGGCTAATGAATGGGACAATTTAATTATAGTATTTGAAACTATTATTAATGACTTAGGTTCTGGAACAGAATCTATTAATGGTGCAAAAGGATTTCTAAAGCATTTTAATGATTTCGAATTTTGCCTTTTAACGCATATTTATAAACAAATTTTTAGTTGCACTGATGTACTGTTTCAAATATTACAGTTAAAGCATTTAGATATAAATTACTGCATTTCGCAAATAAACCTTGCCAAGCAACGAATTATTTAGAAACGAGGACCATTTCAAAGAACTTTTCAATATTGCTAAAAAAGCCACTATTCTGCCAACTAACACACGTCGAGGGCAATGTTCTAGCGACTTTGATATTTTTACTAAATATAAAATATTATATTTCGAAATAATAGATTGTATAATTCTTCAATTAGGGACGCGGTTTGAAAATTTAAATAATTTAAATTTCTTTGCTTTAGTCGATTGCACAAAATATTCGGAATATGTTAAATGCTTTCCAGACGACTTATTAAATAATTTATTAAAAAATTATCCAAACATTTTTGACAGAGATAGATTAAAGAATGAGCTTTCTGTATTGTATAGGGATGAACAATTTTCAAATTTAGATGTCGAAAAAAGTCTAGCTTTGTTATTTAAAGATTTTAAAGCAATTTTTGCGGAAGCATATAAGCTTTTTAATTTAGTTTTAACTATTCCCGCAACAAGTGTATCGGCCGAACGAAATTTTTCATGTCTTAAACGGATCAAAACCTACCTAAGAAACACAATGACACAAGAACGGCTTTCGGGTTTAGCAATGATGTCAATAGAGCAGGAATTACTGTCAGAACTTAGTGAAGACCAAAACTTTTACGACCAAATTATAGATAAATTTGCAACCTTAAAAGACAGACGTATAGATTTAATGTACAAAGAGTAGTTTTTTATCTTATTTCATACAACTATTTATTTTAAGTTTTAATAAACTAAATTATGTTTTTATTATCGCAATCACCGCTATATTTTAGTGATAGGTGTACATATTTTACTTGTTTTGTTTACTTTTTATTTACTTTTTTTAGAGTTTATTTTTTTAGTTTTTAACTATTGGCGATGACCTCCATTAAAAAAAAAAGGTCAACGCGTCGCAGAATAATACCTCATGGGTGACGTGGAAATGTATTCACATTTAAACAAAATTAACCTCATGTAGCCTCACCCTTCAATATACTCACGAGCCGCCACTGGGAGATGCTCCTCGATTGTCACACTCCGCAAGATTATTTCGAATGATAAACAGTGTCCAGATTTGTTGCACAGATTAAATTTTGATGTACCGCGTTTAGCATCCAGATGCACTGACTCGTTCTACCTTAGTACTCCCCGTACAAACATTTTAAAAAACTCACCTTTATATACTATGTGCAATGAATATAATAATATTAGTCAACATGCGGATATCTTTCAGTGCAGAGTAAGGGACATTAAAAGATATTTTTTTAGGAATGTGACCTGTCATTTTTTACTTTACCAAATAATTTGTCATTTTTTACTTAATCATTTCCAATTGTTCTGAAGTTACAGGAAGTACAAGAAATAATTGGAATTCAGAACTCAGTTTAGTATACTACTTAACAATAATTCATTTTTTTTTAAATATAGTGCGAATTAACGAGTTGTATTAAGGTTTTTAAGGTTGTCATACGATAATGATTTTATCTGAATTAGCTCAGTTGTTAGATAAGAATTTAAATCATTTGAATATCATTAATAAATGTGCTTTTTCCAAAATTTCTGAGTTATTTAATTTAACCAATATCTGAGTATTTTGAATTGAAAATGTTGAATAAACTGTTCCATACACAGCAAATCTTTTATCTAGCTGAATTGCTATTACATCTAAATACGCATTAGGTACTGTCACTTCCAAATGTTTCATAGGGTTTATATATTACGTTGTCTTATTATCATTTCCAATGTATCCGATGGTTGCAAAAATTGCGAAAATGTTTAAATCAAAATAATACAAACTCAAAAATGTTTTAAATTATACAGTTTTATGACTGAATTACTGAATATAAATAAACTATTCCATAAGCATGTTAACGGTTTAAGAATACCTACAGTTAATGCAAAAAGTAGTATTTTAGCAGATAAAGACATATATCAAATGTCTTAAAACTGAATTAAAATAACCCTGTACAGATGTGTTTAACTAAATGATGTTCAATATTAATCAGTCATAGAACTGCATCCAATAATTTTATATTTGTATTATTTTTGAATTCATACCAAATGTACATTTCTCTTATGTGTAGAAAAAGATTAGCGAAAAAAGAAAATCCTCTCTTACTAGGCTTACCATACTTCCGTTATTGAAAAGCTACGTCCGGGCCAGTTCGGTTCATGTCCGTTTTCTTTTTCAAAGGGGGGTGACCCAATTATTAAAGAAATGGATATCATTTATCTTATCAGCGGACTTTTTTTTAGTCGTCAGTTGATAGATTGATATGCTTAATTATCGCTGCTTCAAGACGTTTTTTTAGTGGACGAAAAAGTTTTCGTGTGTTTTTTTAAGTTTGAAAATATGACAACTCTATCTCTTTCATACACGCTATGAAACATATATCGTTAAACCAAAAATTTGATAAAATTGTTAATTTCTCTTTTTATTTGCGACATATTTTATTCTACATATACATATCCTAAAAAGTCTAATAATCCCTTATTTGAGCAGCAGTTTATATACATATATCTACTGTACCTTAGGTAAAACCTGAAGGTGTTCTTTAGTCCAGGCTGTTGATGGAATTGTTATAGCCTCGCTTAACAAGTCGCCATGAGACGTCATTTTTGTGTATATTTTTTTATTCGATGCAAACACTATAGAACTTTTTACGTTGTAATTTATAAGCAGAATGGCTATCTTATCTCCGACATCAATATATAAACAAAGAATGGATAACTTATCAAAATAAATGACGTTATAGTCATTATTTATAGTTTAAACTGATAAAACCCACATAAATATGATTAATTACGTACGTATTAACTCTATACCGGAAGAACACGAACTAATATATCCCCATTTTTTCCTCTGGGCTTTAAATATCAACTTGAAATTTGATGGTCATATGGGATGCTATTTGTCAAATTCTAACCGTGTTTGAGAAATGTTCGTTTCAACAATCTGTTAAAAAGGTTATGCCATTGGACTTGGAGGGCAAACGAAGTTTTTACATTTTATAATTTATTCTACTACGACCGACACTGTTACGCTGGAGTAAAATAGTTTGATTACCAGAAAGATGCCTGTAAGATGTTTTGGTAGTTAGTTGGGGAATTGGCAGAAATAAAAATCATAATCAGGCGCCGTCAATATCAAGAAACTTGAAAGCGTGGTAGTTACTGGTAAGTTCCACTAGATGTGTTTACTTTAGCAGTAAAGATTTTACGCATGTTCCTCTTCGGATTTTTCACTATGGTCGTTTTTTAAAAGCATAATACTAGTTAAAGAATATTATTCTAAATTTAGTAGAAATTGTTTTTCTATTAATTAACTAATTAAAAATTAATCTAATAAACCTAAATAATCAAAAATGCTCTCACTTAGCACTTAAGAATACGCATATAGAGCAATTTATAATTGAAAGCATAAAATTGTCCGTTGTGTCAAAATCAGCTGTGGTGGGCATATATCACGTAGTTTGGATTCCCAAATTTATATTAGGTTAGGATCATGGAAAAATATTTGATTAGGATTATGTTTCGACATCTGTCTGCTGTTAAGATCCACCAATATTATAAGATTTCAGTTTTTTTATAAACCGGCGACGTCAATGCGGTTTTTAGTCACATGATCAAAATCCCATCTTAAAAATTAAATTATGGCAAAACGAATTACATTTTTCCAGTGGCGTAGCAACACCCCCGCCAGCCCACGCAGTGCGGGGGGCCATGAGACAAGAGCCCGGCGACAATTGCAAATGAGCTCAAGAGGATTATGAGAGTATGGATGACCTTTTTTTATATTTTTCCGGCTTTTTTTCTGTTTTGAGAGGGGGCCCTTTACCAAAAACCATGGGGGGGGGGGGGGCAAAATTTGTAGCTACCCACTACATTTTTCCAATTTTAAATAGCATAGCGTTGTTCTGGATGTAAGGTAAGGCCTTTTCATTCCACATAAATTTCCATTATGTTAAAAATAAGGTAAGTAGTTACCTTATTGAAACCTATGTAATTTAATAAATGCACTCCTATAATAAAATGAAGCGGCGCACTGTGGTCCCATAGACCGAAAAAACGCGAAAAATTACAGGCACCCTTACGATTGATATAAAATTGTGTTTTTATAGGGATTTTGACATGAGTAGTCCAAATCTAACATATTGATTCTGAAATATTGAGAGCTCGGCTATACAGGGTGTTCCAATAAAAAAAATCGCACCATATTCTTTCGGTTAAATAGAGTAACTCTACCTATGATTGATAAAAAAACTATGTTTCTAGAGCGATTTCACCATTATGAGTAAAAAACTAGTTTTTGGTATCCAATTAAATTTGATAGCTTAGCTATACAGGGTGTTTCAGTATAAAATTCCCGTCCCATTTTTTTAGAAAATTAAGTACCAATAGGATTCATGTAAAAGTATGTCTTTAGGTGTCATACATCATAATTATAAATTATAATAATAAATAGATAACAATTATGGATATACAGGGTGTCCCATTTTAAGCGAAACAAGGCAATAGGTATTTTGGTGTAAAAAGGACAAAAAGGTAAAACACGTCAACTTTGTTTTCGAAGCCATTTTTTTTACCGTTTTGTCCTTTTCACACAAAAAAAAAACTTTAAATTGATTTGTTTTGTTTAAACTAGGATACCCTGTATGTTATTATATATTTTAAATTATTTAACAAGTGTTTGGTTCATAGAGACTAACAAATTAAAGTACTATACAATAATTTATATTAACAACTAAAAACTAAATGCGCAAACGATCAATCTTTGTTTTCATCTTCAATTTCTTCAATTTCTTCGTGTTCTGCTTCTCCATCCTCAACGAGTATTTGTGACAGTACATGGGGTTCCTTTAAAAGACTTAAAACATTTGGAGAATAGGAGTCCGCTTTTCGAAGAAGATTTCTCATGCTTGATATCAGCGGATCTGATGACACGATGAGCATATTAAATAAATCGCGATTACACTCTTCTCGACTAGTTTTTCGAGTATTGTTTAGTCGATATTTCCGAAAATCTTTGTTTCGCGCCTCCTGCGCCTCCTCTGAAAACTGACCAATTGGTAACGGTTGTGCAGCGATTATGTCAGTCCCATGCACCAGCAGCTTATGAAGAGATGGAGTCATGTAATATTTCGGATATAGTCTCACGTATTCTTGTGCTGTTTCATGTGTGTATCGCCGAAACTCCTCAATATTAATCTCAAATCCACTCCCTACAGCATGTAAGATATTCGACAGACGTCTAATAAGGCCCGCATCTATACCAGTAATTTCTGCTGAGAGCTCTGGATTTTTAAAAAAAGTTCTTGCAGTATTTCCGGTGTTTGACGTCCCGAATCCTTGCACAACAACGTCGACGTTCAAGTGCATTTTTTCTTTAAAGAGAAGTTGGATTTTTTTTTCCTATTTTCAACTTTTTCCTTATCTGCACTACCACTGCAACGGCCACAACCAATGTCAAGCTTATATGCTATATGGAGAATGCATTCAAATAGGCGTATCCACATATGTAATGTTGATAAACCGTTTTTTAAAGACTCTAAATTTATCTTTTTTTTTAATACTGAGTCGATGTCGTTCATTTCCGATTGCAAAGCATTGCAAACATTACAACGCTGTGTAGATTTGGTTTCTGTCACATAATTACAAGCTTTTCCATCTAGCATAGTAAGATGAAGCTCATGATGTACTGTGCACAAACGGTCTGTAATATTTATGGATGATACGAGAAGGGAATCTGCTTGGGCTTGGATGTGTTTATTCAGATCAACTACTGTTTTATTGGTTTCTTTGATGAAAGAAAAGCTAATGGGTCGACAAAACCTAGGCGACGAGGGTCGAGGGTTTTGCCATATTACAATTTTTTCCTGGGAATCATCAGAGTGGCCAAACAGTTGTAATGGCACAAGAGATGCCATTAAAATAGATTTGTCATCTAGCTCCAAATCGGTTTTTTTTTTGTTGTAAGCAGATTGACCTGAGGCTCCGTCAAAGCCCCACTTACTAATTAATGTTAAATTTAAACATTCGTTGGGTGACATAGTTTGTAGAACAGGCTCTTGCATCGTTACTAGACGCTCCGTTGTTTTATTAAGCAGGGACTGTAGAGCAACTTCAACGCCTTTTTCTGTGGTTTTAATGGAACGTTCTTCTGGGTAGCACATCTTCTTTGCCGAAAGTACCCGATTATAACTTGGTAATATATCAGCATTTTTTAAGAGCAGCTTTGATCGAATTAATGTATACTGAGCTTTTGATAATTTAGCTTCTATAAAAAGGGACAAAGCCTCATTGTCTGTAAATTTCTTTAATAATTTATTGTCCTTTTGGCTATCAGTCCATGCTTTTCGAATCTTAGAAGCTCTTGTAGGACTCCTAACTGTTTCCTTCAAGAGGTGAGAAGCGTCTAGATTACCATCTGATTTTATTGACAAAGCAGCAGCGTGTGTTAATTCACTTGAATTATGGGACCTTCGTAGATTAGCGGTGCGTTTTCGTTTGGCTCCCTTAGATAAAGAAGAAAATTCTTGTTTTGGACGACCTGAACCTGAAAAAAAATTAATATACAACCATTTTCTTTTTATTGGCATATAAAACATTTACATGGTATAGGTACGTAGCTAATAAACACTATAAGACATAATGGCAATCACACTTACCAGCAGAACAGGTATATAAAGTTAGACATGCGTTCTGGTTAAGCCATTCATCATTTTGCAAAAGAAATCGGTCAAGTTTCCTTTGACTTGCAATCCATTTCTTTTCAATAGTTGAGTGAAAAGCCGAAACACGTTTTTTAGTTAATTTTATGTCGATGTCGCTCTCTGCCCGATTCTCTGCATTGTGTTGACGCCTTAAATAATTATACAATAATTATTTAATACAGTAGTACACGTAATTAACTAAATAATGATCAGAAAAGTTACAGCGTAAAATGTTGTTTTGTTACAATGTCCTTAGCAAATAAATGACAAGTTTCTACTTATAAGATTCACATTTTTTTTATTATACCTAAATTTAACTATTTTCAAGTTAAAAATTAAAAAAAAAATAATTAAAAATAAAGATAGCCAAAAACGGATTTCACTTTCTTATCTTAACTTTTTATTAGCTATAGGTACTCAATAAGCCAGTACCTACTATTGGTAGTACCATAAGTATCAAATTTCGTATAGCAATATCTCCATTAGATAGCCCTTAAAAGGTTAAGATAGGAAAGTGAAATCGATTTTTGCCCGTTTTCCTACTGTAAGTAAAAAAAGCAGGAAAAATGCCAATTTTTAATTCTTATCAATTTGAAAACAGGTAAAGTTAGGTACAGAATATTATGCAAATGTGTCTAGAACTCCAGGTAGAATTTAAAAACAAAATAATATACATTGTGTTCAATTAAAAAAATCCTATATTGTAGGTATCATAACTTTTTTGTGAGTAACCCTGTATATGTAAAAATATTTTTAGGTCATAGGATTTGGTCAACCTTACATAGCTGATATCGTTTAAGCCCTATCTTAGGCGCGCCTTACTGAAATGCCCTATATTTTGCGATTCATTTGAAAAACAATGTAAAAACTGGATTTTAATACAATCGGTAAAAATGCTTCTTTGTACTTTTTGAAATTCGAAATATCTTGTCAAAATATTTACCTCACTAAATAGTTGAATAGGTGACAACATCGCTCCTTTCCAGGTGAATTCCACTTCTCACGCAGCACTTCAAAACATTCGCGCCTGGTCAACATTTTTATTTACACCCTGTATATCTATATATACACACTTACACAAAACTTGCACACACTATTTTCAATCAATTAACATAAATCACTTATTAATGATAAAAAAATTAAATAATTTAAAACGTCAGCTTCTTTACGAATTAGCAGACGTCAAATTGATAAGCAAAAATGTAATCACGTCAGCTTTGAAATTTCTTAGGCGCGAGTATGCGCGGCTAATTGTTTTATTTCTGGCTTCTGGATACCTTAAGCTATCTGATAAGATATATTAGAGGGTTGTGACTTATTCTGAAAATTTGTTTAGTCTAAATTTATATTAACATGTAAAAACAATATACATAAATATCTATAAGTACTACCACCAAATTACAAACGATGTGTTTTAATTTTTTTTTACACTGAGATCTTCTTAAATGTTTTATCTTTCACCATCTGTCATCATTTTTCGGTTTAGTTTAGATTTTAAATTACGCTAGCATTGCAAAAATGACGTAAGAATTATTCAGAAAATATAAAAATAGTGAAATATAACTTTCTCGACGCACCATACCACAAATATGTGACTATAACCTATTTATTGGTCATTTTGCGGTGAATTGAGTATTTAGTAATCGTCCTATTATGTTTTTGGCTTTTCTCGGCTAATCAAATAATAATCGTTTTTTCGCGTTTTTTGGGTCTATGGGACCACAGTGCGGCGTATACTTTGTTTCTGAACCCAAAAGAAACACTTCAGTCTCCGATTCCTAGATAACTGGACTTTTTCAGCGCAAATATTACAGAAAACAAAAAAAAGTCATTACTTTATTTTAAATTTAAGTAAAACTGGCTCGGGAAGGGGAGGGGTACTAGCCAATCTAAAAAGTCCTTATTCTATATTATTTGTATCATTTTACCTTAAATAAAAGTGGCTCTGGGGGGGATTAACCCCCAAACCCCTCCCCCTTAAATACGCCATTGATAAAATGGCTATTTGAATTCTGCGCTTTTGTTACTTTCACATACATCGATAAAAATTCACAGATCTTGCACCTTACGCAAGTATCCTACGTATTGAAAATACTTGACACAACTTTCAAATTATGTTTTAGTTTGTCTTTTATTTTTTAAAAGGTTATAATCTCTTATGATTATTAAATAGGTACATTTTATTATCACATGAGTCAAGAAATGGATCAAATTAAACTAATACGTATAATATATACTGCTTATATTTTATATTTAAAAAATTTTTATTAAAATCTAAAAAGAAAACCGTGACAATCTAGAAACTTAAGCTTGGGTATTAAAATAGTGTAATATTAATACATTGCTTGTGTTTCATATTATATAAAAAATATTATTAAAATCTATAAAAAAACGTGACAATGTATACCCTAATAATATAATATATAAAAAAGACGATTACAATCCAAATAAAAAATTAGGCAATCTAGAAAATCAAAGCTTGGGTAATAAAATATTGTAATATTATTAAATTGCTTATATTTCCTATATAAAAAATATTATTAAAATCTATAATAAAAACGTGGCAATCTAGAAGATTAAGCTTGAGTATTAAAATATTATTTTATTTAATAAATTGCTTACATTTCATGTAATATAAAAAAAAAGATTAATAAAGCCTATAGAAAAAAGGTGGCAATCTAGAAACTTAAGCAAATGTGACTATTGTAATTATGTCAAAAATGATACACCTACCTATATTTTTCTGAAGTTGTCGGCCTTCTCCCTGTCCCCCCTACAATGTTTTCAAAAAACATTGGATGCTATTAAATTCTGATCCATTTACATTTAGATGTTAGATTAATATACAAACATGTGAGCAATTCCCTTGCCTATGGTCTTAAAACTTAATATTTAGATTTATTTATTATTAAATGCGAATTCTTTACTGTCGTGCTGTTACATAAGTCCGTACCTATTAATAATTTCTTTAGCATTGTTAAGTTACATAATAACGAAAAGCTAGGATGTTTTGTTAAGTTAACATTAAATAAATGATTTGTGGTAAAATTCGGTTCAAATATAACATACATATATATCTAACTTACTTTTTTAACAAAGAAAAATAGTTTTAAGATCGGCTGCAATCATAATTTCGTGCATTTCGGTACGTATTTAATGATGGCTGGATAAGACTCAGAATTTTGTTACACACATAAATGCACAAAACAATAGACTATTTTATTTCTATATAAAATTTGTTCATCTATGCATGGGCAATCCGATGACCACATTATAATGTTATCTTATTTATTCACTTAGTGCTTCCGCCCTCATAATCTATACGTATTATTTTACTGATCACGTTATCGCAGTGTCGGTGTCAGGATTTTCCTTGGCGAGGTTACGACATGCAGTGTTAGGTTTGCATAAAAGTAATCTCAACAGTATTTCCAATACTAAAAATAAGCATGGTATTTTGCAGCAATAAAAACCTCTCCAGATGAAAACTAAATAGTTTTTCTGTTTTGTTGCCGGGCAACGTAACCCGTTTGATTTAAGGGGGCATTAATCAGTGTTAGATCACCGCACAGACACTTTTTCCTGAAAATGGGCCTTTTTTTGCTCTTCGGTTTATTTTTTCAAGACGTTTCCCTCCCCAAGCAACTATCAAATAATTGTAAGGCCTCCTAGCCAAGAGTATGCCAGTGGCGCCTTAAGTGCTTAATCCGCCACTAAACATAACATGTTACAATCAAATTTAATGCTGTCAAACACATTTTGTCAGTGATTTATGATTATTTCTTAGTATCTATTCATGCAAGGATTCGTGAATTTATCTAGATAAAAATTGCTTTTTTTAATTCTTGTTAAATTTTTAAACAATCTAGTTTTCGTCAAAAATAAATATTTCCGATTGTTCATGTTCATATAAATGACCAATATATGTGGCATCAAACAATTTTTCACAGCATTTTGTTGTCAAAAAAGTTGAGCAGATACAACAAAATAAATAAAAAAATAAAAACTAATAAATTTTAAGCTGAAGTATTTATTATTCACATGTTTATAAGGCTCTTGACTATAAAGCAACTATTAAGTACCGGCAGCAAATGATTTTGTAGACACACTATAGTGACGTTGTCTCCCGGTATATAACACAGAAACAAAGTGCCTCGAAAATAATTTGAAATTTTAACTGATGAAAATAAACCCTATTTTCTGATTTGTTTAAAAATTAATCTAATTTAGTTCTCTTCGAGCCAGTTCCGAATTCGTCGTTTTCACTATCGCTAGTTCGCGCCCTCTTGGATTTCCTCGCGCTGTCGATGTAATGCCTCAATGATAGTAATTTTCCGTTACATGTCACTATTCTTAAATTATCTGCACAAACCAGCGGGCTGATGTGCGGATTGTGCAACTCAGCTATCTGTGTAGATGAAGCGGCTGCTGAATCACCACTGCTCCCGAGTTTACCATCCCAAAATTCATTTCCCGGTAGCGCATTGCCATCCCATGCATAGGAAACTACCAGTAGTTTTCCTAACAAAAAAATAAATGTAAATATTAGTAGTAAATAGTTATTACTTAGTATCTACTAAAAAATTTAAATATGCTTATTAGAATATCACATAACCCAATGGTTCTCTACGAACTACAGTGATACAAAATTTTTTTATAATGTTAATAAATTTCCTTCTAAACATCAAACCTTACCTTTATCATCTAATTTTTCGTGAGGTTGTCTTTTATAAATATGTATTTTGATCCCCTTGGAAGGATGGTTTGATATTCCCATTATATCTCCATTTTTATACCCTCCACAGGATTCCTGATTAATATAGGAGAAGCATATGTCGCTCACTGAAGATAAACTTCCCGAGAGGGCACTATAAACAGATACAAATTAATATATTAATTTTTTTTTAATAATTACTATCTTGTTTAAGAATTTCCAAGTCTTTGCTATTTTTTTACCAAAAACTTGTAGTTGTATTTATTTTCTTTAAACATTCCAGTAGGCCATTCAGCATTTAAATGCATATTACTTGACCATGGTAGTTTTTGTTGGCTTGGTAATATTGAACGAGTTAAAGAATACTTTACACATAGCGCTTTTATAGAAGACTAGATATTATTAGTTACCTGAATTTTTATCTTTAGGGAAACGATTAGTTATAATTTTGTCTTAGCAAATGTCACAAAATCCGGCAAGTATTTTTTTTATTTCGACATTCACTATTAAGTAGACGATTATTTCATAAAAAAAGCCAAAAATTAAAACACGTTATGAGAATTTTTTCTCGTGTGCGTTGATATGAACACATATACTTTAAGATTCTGTAGCTTCTTAATGAGCGTTTTACCACACTTGATCATAAATAAACATATTAAACTGTTGCATATATTTTTAAATTACATTAACATAAGCAGGTATAAATAAAATAGTTTTTTTATTGAACAACCTGTACTATTTACGATGATGCAGGTAGGTTCCTTTGTACCTTGTGTCTTTTTTGAAATAAGGGCCATTTAATAATGAAATATTTTTTTTATTTTCGGGCTTTTAAAAAAAAATCTGAATTCCTGAATTATATCATTAATCATTTTATTGTCCATGAATCAAAGTAGTTATAATATGGGAGCGCCTCCTCCTCCTCCTCTTCCTCTCTCTCATGTCCCTCATTCTTAACTTCCTCCCCTTTTATTCTCATTCGCATCATATTTTTAATTTTTTCTCTTTGTTCTCCCACATTTGATTTTGCATTCTTAAGTCTTATAAATAGGTGCATCAAGATCATTTTAGTATGTTAAGGTACGAGTGACTGTTAAAGAAAAAAATCTGTTGAATAAATCTATTAATAATAATATTAAAATAAAATGAGTGAATCAGTTGGAGAAAGAAATCGATCCATTCCGCTTCAGAGCCTCGAAGAAATTATACCAGGAGTTCAAGAAGAAAATATACCATTAGTTCGAGAAGAAAATAATGGGATTGTTTTAAAAAATTTGAACAAAACTGAGAGTGAAGAGAAAAAAGTGTTTTGTGCTATTTGTTTTGAAATAAGCTAATATTATGATTCATGTAGACCAAATACATGTTCCCACATTTTTTGTTTAAAATGTATTTTAAGATGGAATGATGAAAATTGTTGTTCTATAATGGTAAACAATTGTCCTGTATGTCGCACTAGATATTACTATTTGGTACAAATCTTGAGGGGGAGGGGGGTAAGGTAGTTGATCGGCTTGGGAAAGTGGTTTTTAGAGATTGTCGTTCAACTTTAAGTAGGACACATGTGATTAACTTTTGCATATAAAATTCACACTGTGCAGAGCTCGCGAGTTTTCTGGTGTTTACATTGTGTTTATTTGGTAATTTTTCAATTTTTATTTTTATTTCTAACATTTTTATTTGGCAAGATTTAATTCTTATATATATTGGTGACATTTTTATGTACATTTGTGGCATTTTATTTGTTATTACGATTTTTTTTCATAATGGACAATTTTTTGGCATCGAGTAGCAAAATTATTGACAATGACTTTGACTTATACACATGTACTCAAATGCAGAATTTTGCAAACCAACAAAACAATGAAACAGACGTATTTACAACTAGTCAACAACAAACTATTCAGGACTTGAGTGAAATTATTTATAATAGCCAAGTTCAAAATAATGCCAACAAACAGAACAACGAAAAATATTTATTTACAGCTAGTCAACAAGAAACTCTTGACGATCTTAATGACATTATTGACAACAAATCGGACTTAATTACAACAAAAACTAAACAAACTCTTGAAGAACTGAATGACATTGACGAAACTCAAAATTCTAGCGATGAGGATATTGTTTGTTTTCAAAAATCTAATACAAATTATTTAACATTAAAATCGCCAATTAATTCTCCGAGACCAATTTGCTCTCCCTTTTTGTTTAGTGAAAATTCTGATTCGGAAGAAGAACAAATTGATCAAAATTTAAGTTTGGCTATTTGTCCTACTAATTCACCATATGATATTGTAAATTCTGATTCGCAAGAAAAACAAATTGATCAAAATTTAAGTTCGGCTATATCTTCTATTAATTCACCATTTGCTATTGTAAATTCTGATCCGCAAGAAAAACAAATTGATGCAAATTTAACTTCGGATATTTCTCCTAATAATTCACCAGTTGAACAAAATTCAATTTCGAAACCATCATTTATCATTAAAAAAAATTTTAAAATTAATAAAAAAAATAAAAAACAAATAGCAAACCTTAAGTGTCTGGGTTTCGCTATTCAAAATTTAACTAATTTGATCACAATTAAAAAGGGAGACGAAAGTACGGTGAATTATGTTAAACAGGCCTTTGACAAATTAGTTGACTCATTTGAAGAAATGGATTCATAAAGTCAATTAATTTCTATTGCTTTTTTCAAAATTTGACTATAACTAAATAAAAATGCACAATATTAATTTTATTATTATACAAAGAACTTCAAAAATGCAATTGCTTTTTCAAAATTTGACTATAACTAAATAGAAATGCACAATATTAATTTTATTATTATTATTATCCAGAAAACTTCAGAAATGCATAAGTGTGTAACATGTAATAAAGTCTTCACTAGAAAGGATAATTTATTGCGACATAATAAAAAACATGTTAACGGAAATTCCACAAAACTCAACAGTTGGTTGAAAAAACCAAAGCTTGTTAAAGGTAAGAACATTTTATTTTTCATGTTATATTTTGTAAAATATTTTTTTCTTAATTTATAGATTCTACAAATATTGTAAAATATTGTAAAGAATGCAAGAAAAATATAAACCAAAGTCTATGGGGTGGACATCTTCGATCTAGTGTGCACAAGAACAATTCCAAAATAGGCTTGGAGGAAGGTGTTGAAATTATCAAGTCAGCATTCAGGGAACGAATAATATCTTATAGGATTTCCTCACACCAAAACTTCATAAATGTGAAAGAGTATTTTCAACATTTGGAATACAAAATTGCACATCTAATAGATCAAGAACTGCAGAAACATAAATGTATCAAGCTAAATATGGAACTGTTCGGTTTCTATTTTAACCCCAGCAGCGACAGCTATGATGTCAAATCTTTTAATGCGCCGTTCCAAGTCATTTGCCAGGGATATCAGAAAAAAGAACTGTTAGAGCAAATCTGCACCATTATTGACCAGAAAGCTGACGAATTTGCAGAAAGAGATTCAGGTAAAGAATTTATTTTCGATTTTACAACAGCAACAAAAAAAGTAATTTTTTAATTTTTACGTTGCAGGATGGGCTTTGATGAATTTACTTCATTTGGAAATTAATGTTAACAAGCACAATCCGCTGAGAGCCTCATCTTTTATCGAACTTCCTCAAGAGATCAAGAGACGTCAAGCTGTGATCAACATTAGGAATGATGACAACTTTTGCTTCGCCTGGGCAGTTGTGTCTGCTCTTCACCAACCAAGCGGATTAGATTTTGAAACTTCATCCTACCCACACTACTCTTCTGTTTTGGATATGTCAGGTATAGAATTTCCAATGTTGCTAAAGAACATTAAGATTTTTGAAGAAAAAAATAACATTTCTATTAATGTATATGGATTAGAAATTATAAATCCTAAAAAGGGGTATGAAGTAATTGGTCCACTTTATTATTCATCGAATAAAAAAAATCAACATGTCAATTTATTGTTAATAAGTGATGATGATGAAAAAACTTTTCATTATTGCTATATTAAAGATTTATCAAAACTAGTTTCTGCACAAATTTCTAAACATCACGGAAAAAAATATATTTGCGATGGTTGTTTACAATATTTCCCTACAGAAGAAAATTTATTACAACACAATAGCTATGATTGTGATCATTTACGAATTAACCTACCTTCTAAAGAATTAATAAAAGATAAGTTTGGAAACTATTCATATGATAATATTTTGAAATTTGTAAATTATCATAAACAAATGAAAGTTCCTTTCGTGGTGTATGCAGATTTTGAATGCATTTTAAAGCCTTTAAATAATGACAATGTTGATAAAAATCCTAATACTTCATACACCTTAAAACAATATGAACATATTCCACATTCATTTGCCTATTACATTAAATGTTCATTCGACGATAATTATTCTAAATTTGAAAAATATAGAGGTCAAAATTGTGATACATTATTTATAAATTCTTTAGAAAGAGATGTGTATAACATATACAATAAATATTTAAAGACTCCTGAAAAAGATGATTCCTTTGAACGAACTGGACAAAATTTATCATAACTATGAAACAGTTTGTCAT
>JAUTXW010005123.1:0-97730 GCA_030620095.1 Kuschelorhynchus macadamiae
CACGTTTCGTTTCGATGGAACCATCAACTTTGATTTTTCTTATGGGACAGAAAAGTACACCCAGTATTAGATTGCGCTTTTCATTGCGAATTCAACGATGTACTATACAATATGGTTACTTATGTTTTTATCCAAAATGACTTTTTAATACATTTCTAGCACTTATTATAGTAGGCCATGAAATCCTCTAACGATAAAGGAAAAAAAACAGTTGACCAGTTCGAATAATGTATTTATTTATTTAACAAATATTCAAACAAGTAAATGTTTGTTTTGTCATTGTTGTTGTCGTTTTTTGAAATTTATTTTGTTCTACAATGGATGGAGGTAATTTTACAAACGAAGAAAAATGTGATATGCTATCTTGCTACATTTTATGCCACAAAAATTGTGTAGGAGCCGAGCGCATGTATTCTAACAAATTTCCAGAGTGGAGACAACCACTACAAGTGTATTTTTCGGCGTTTGCTATTTAATCTAAAAGAATATTATGGATCATTTAAAAGCCTGTATTATCCCGACAAAAACCTTCCAATGAAGAAAACCAATACAACGTTGTACAATCTGTTATTGAAAATCCACAAACTTCCACCAGAGAAATTGAAGACCAGACGGGGGTAGCTAAATCTATAGCTCAATTTATTTAAGGAAAAATCAATTTAAGTCTTACAAATTCCGAATATGTCAAGGATTACAACCGGGGACGCATGAACGACGCAGATATTTTTGTGAGTGGTATATCAGGATGTGTAAAGACAGTCTTTTCCTTATAAAGTGATTTGGTCTGTGAAAGCATGGTAACCAATAACGGTATTTAACGGCAATACCCACTATTGGTCACAACGAAATCCACGTGTAAACAGACCATCCAGACATCAAGATTGCTTGAATTTAATATTTGGTGTGAGATTTTTGGTAGCAAGATTATAGGCCCTATTTTCTTTCACAATTCATTAACTTCCCAGCAGTACGTTGAGATCTTGAGGCACGATTTAGAAGATGCATTAGATAATTTACCGTTAGGCGCTGTATACGATTGTTGGTTCCAGCAAGATGGTGCCCCAGCCCATAACTCCATTGAAGTTCGCCAATATTTAGCTGAACGGTTAGAAGGAAGATACATTGGGACTTACAGTGAAACACCTTGGCCTCCAGGGTCCCCGGATCTAACTCCCTTGGACTTTTTCTTGGGGGCTACATGAAAAATGAGGTATATAAGGACAACGACGAACAATTATATCAATCAGTACGAGCAGCATTTAATACAATTACTCCTGAAATGTTAAGTCATATTTTGGAGTCTACCGTGTGTACTTCTGTTTAGAAAATGGAGGTAATTTGTTTGAACATTTGTTATAGTTAGTAAATAAATAAATACATTCATTCGAACTTGTCAACCGTTTTTTCTTCCTTTTATCGTTAGGATTTCATGCCCTACTATAATAAAATGCTAGAAATGTATTAAAACGCCATTTTTCTGGATAAAAACAAGTAATCATATTGTGCTGTACATCGTTGAATTCGCAATGAAAAGCGCAATCTAATATTGGGTGTACTGTTGTTCCGTCCCATAAGAAAAATCAAGTTGATGGTGGTTCCATTGAAACGAAACGTTGTAATAAAAATTTGTTAACGTCACCTTGTACAGTAAAAAGTGAGAATGAAAAAGTGTTTTCCGTTTTTTCGTATCTTTTCAAATAGCTTCAAAAAAAAATTAAAACGAAATTGCAATATTTCGGTTTTTCTTGATATTTCCGAACGGCTTAGAATTCTCAAAAATTGTAAAACGGGATTTGGTTGGGCATCAAAATACGCAACTTTTGTCTAATTTAACCGACACTATATCTTTTATCTATATATATTTATGTCTATATATATATATATATATATATATATATATATATATATATATATATATATATATATATATAAAATGCCAATCCCATCCTAAATTGGAAAAGTAGTTTTTGATGGAAATGCACGAATATATTTTTGGGTATTGAGGGTCCTTAAAATGCAAAGATTGATGGGTGGTTGGTTACAATTTGCTTTCTCTTAGGAAGGGAATAAAATACCTATATGACTTGATACCACGTTACAGAGTTCTGGACATAATGTAGTTTTTTTATTAACAATATAAATTTAAATACTTTCAATAACATAAATATAATGTAGTAATTTACCCGAGCCATAGCAGCCAAAGTTTTAAATAATACTGTAGTTTTTCAATCTGTTTTATAGACAGTAATAGTACGTGCATATATTAAAACACGTCCCATGTATATCCACATAATTGTCACGGAAATTGCAGGTAAGCCGAGGAAAAAAAACTGCAATAATAAAGGCGGTGCAATTTATTTCAATATTTTACGGCAAATATATTTTTGTTTGTGCTGGGAATTACGGAGAAAATTGTCTTTTTGCTTCACCCACTTTCAGAAACATTTTTTAAATGTATTTGCCGAGGTATTTTCGTATGTATATAATTCTCGTGTCTCGTTTCTAAAGTGCCTCATTTTTTGGGGCCCTCAAATTTGGGTGTTAACAGCGATTTTGAGAATATGATGCTCGTTGCTCAAATTGAAGTTGGATCAAACAAATTTGTGTATTTGCATCATTGCAGATTTAGTTTAGTTTTTGGTATCATTACGAATCTCGGAACTTACCTTGATATTACCCTCAAACTGATACTGTGTGGTGGTCACAGGAAGCCGCTACTGTTTCTTTTTACACCAATTGTGAACTGTCCAAATTATACCACATAGGCAAAAAACAATACGGGGATACATGTAAAATGGTAAGACCGATATCTCTGCAAAATTCCCTACCTTTGGTCGAAATCTGGGTGATTGTATAAAATTCGTTACCCAGATCGCTATTTTTTTCACCTCTCATGCTTTATATAATATGCAAGAAATATGACACAAAGTCGGGTTGTGCAATCGATTGTAATTTATTTGCAATGTATAACCCAGATATTATAGCTTATATACAATCCTTTCTGAGAAAGACCAATATTGAAGAGACCCGATTTCCACTAGCACCTACGGCTAGATGCTAAAGCTTATATCACCAAAGCACGCCTTGCAGTGAAGTGACAGATCCTTGGACGGAGCCTGACGACCCGACATGTTTTACGCTCTTTTTGGATGCAATCCTGGGTGGCTTTTGAACCAATACAATAGGTTAAAATGACCAGTTAATGGAGAAAATACACATGGACCAAAAATAAATTGTATTAATTAGTTTAACAATCCTGCTGTTTATTTAAAGTTGTTTCACATTTTTATATGAAAGTTTGAAGAAATATTGCTTGAAATGCAATAACTTGTTCTAAATAGAAAATAGAGGCTACGCAGTGCAATGGAGAACGTTTTGGGGCATTTCGGTTTTTCTTGATATTTCCGGAACAGCTTAGACATTTCTCAAAATTGTAAAACGGGATTTGGTTGGACATCAAAATACGCAACTTTTGTCTAATTTAACCGACACTATATCTTTATATATATTTATATATATATATATATATATATATATATATATATATATATATATATATATATATATATATATATATATATATATATATAAAATGCCAATCCCATCCTAAATTGGAAAAGTAGTTTTTGATGGAAATGCACGAATATATTTTTGGGTATCTAGGGTCCTTAAAATGTAAAGATTGATGGGTGGTTGGTTACAATTTGCTTTCTCTTAGGAAGGGAATAAAATACCTATATGACTTGATACCACGTTACAGAGTTCTGGACATAATGTAGTTTTTTTATTAACAATATAAATTTAAATACTTTCAATAACATAAATATAATGTAGTAATTTACCCGAGCCATAGCAGCCAAAGTTTTAAATAATACTGTAGTTTTTCAATCTGTTTTATAGACAGTAGATACGTGCATATATTAAAACACGTCCCATGTATATCCACATAATTGTCACGGAAATTGCAGGTAAGCCGAGGAAAAAAAAACTGCAATAATAAAGGCGGTGCAATTTATTTCAATATTTTACGGCAATATATATTTTTGTTTGTGCTGGGAATTACGGAGAAAATTGTCTTTTTGCTTCACCCACTTTCAGAAACATTTTTTAAATGTATTTGCCGAGGTATTTTCGTATGTATATATAATTCTCAGTCTCGTTTTCTAAAGTGCCTCATTTTTTGGGGCCCTCAAATTTGGGTGTTAACAGCGATTTTGAGAATATGATGCTCGTTGCTCAAATTGAAGTTGGATCAAACAAATTTGTGTATTTGCATCATTGCAGATTTAGTTTAGTTTTTGGTATCATTACGAATCTCGGAACTTACCTTGATATTACCCTCAAACTGATACTGTGTGGTGGTCACAGGAAGCCGCTACTGTTTCTTTTTACACCAATTGTGAACTGTCCAAATTATACCACATAGGCAAAAAACAATACGGGGATACATGTAAAATGGTAAGACCGATATCTCTGCAAAATTCCCTACCTTTGGTCGAAATATGTGGGTGATTGTATAAAATTCGTTACCCAGATCGCTATTTTTTTTCACCTCTCATGCTTTATATAATATGCAAGAAATATGACACAAAGTCGGGTTGTGCAATCGATTGTAATTTATTTGCAATGTATAACCCAGATATTATAGCTTATATACAATCCTTTCTGAGAAAGACCAATATTGAAGAGACCCTATTTCCACTAGCACCTACGGCTAGATGCTAAAGCTTATATCACCAAAGCACGCCTTGCAGCAGAAGTGACAGATCCTTGGACGGACCTGACGACCCGACATGTTTTACGCTCTTCTTGGATGCAATCCTGGGTGGCTTTTGAACCAATACAATAGGTTAAAATGACCAGTTAATGGAGAAAATACACATGGACCAAAAATAAATTGTATTAATTAGTTTAACAATCCTGCTGTTTTTTTATTTAAAGTTGTTTCACATTTTTATATGAAAGTTTGAAGAAATATTGCTTGAAATGCAATAACTTGTTCTAAATAGAAAATAGAGGCTACGCAGTGCAATGGAGAACGTTTTGGGGCATATTTTTAAATGGGGACGCTTGTTAAAATTGAGAGGTTGTCCTCCTCAATAGGCGATAAATGGTCACTATACCATTCACCTGGGTTTTCCACATCACTGTTGATCTCTGATACTTGTATATACCTAATTAACTTGAATGCCAGCCATACATTCAATAGCAGTGTTGGACGTTGTTTCTATGAGTAATTTTAAACTAAAATAATTTTCTTATTTTAGATAAATTATGGTATTCGGATTTTCCACATTCAGTTGTGACCACGATTAAAACGTATTTAGATATATCTAACATATTTTCATATTTACACAACTGCTTGCTTGTTAAACTTCAAAAGTTTGATGATTCAACGCTATGAATTATACATACTCGTACCGTGAAGGACTAAGAATCAACATATATATATATATATATATATATATATATATATATATATATATATTTATATATACACATCCGTTTACTATTGTCAAATCACATTTGGCATTTTCGAAGCTCTCTTTCACGCGTTCTAATAGAGACTGAAGTGTTGATGACTGCGATGCTTCCTTTTATACCCCCACCAAGGGCCGAAGGTTATATCTGCGCGGACGTTGGTCGCTGTTTATGTTTTCCGGAGTGCTGTCGTTGTTGCGCTAATTGCCCTTGATTGTTTGCGATTGTTTAGTTATTCACTTGTATTCTATTCAAATTTGCTTGGGTTTAGGTTTATGTAAAATGAAACGCCTTTTTTGTCACTTTACAAGCTATATAGGACAAAAATAGAATACCCAATGAAAAAGAATTCATTTTTAGGTAGGCTTCATGTGGATGTTTTTGTATGAATAAATGAGTTAAGTAGTTTTTATTAATTTATTGGTTCTACTTGCTGTTTTGTGGTACATAAAAACTCCTAAAATATATATAGATAGGAAGACGAAAATGAATACAATGTGTTATTTAACAGAACATTTTTCTTTTTTAATGTGTATCATATCCTTTATTTGTTATTATATATATATATATATACATTAACGTTTCGACCAGTACTTAGCCTTCGTCAGTGTTATTATAATATAGTACACCTATAGAGGAAAATCCATTAATAAAATGCCATTTATTTAATTACATAAAGCATTATTAGACAACGGACATAAAACTATTTACACACATACAAATAAAATATATATTTTTAATTTTTCGTGTGTTAAAATAAATAGTAGGTGGAAGTGAACCTAAGTTGTTTTGTTGTCAACTCGGTACGACGAAACGAAAAAGTATCTTGGATGTTGTAATCGGTTTCATCTCCCAAAGCATTTGTTAAAACTTCTGCTAAGTATTATTTGGATAGTAGAAATAATAGAACACATTATTGGTCGTTTAAACAAGCAAATATCTCAAAAAACGGTATCTAACAAGCAACACTTAGAATGATAATACGGATTTTCATGGCCGTAATAGCTTACTTACCTTTGGAAATATAATTTCGAGGCTCACTTATAATTTTCATTACTCTGTATAAAACATACTAGCATATTATATTTTTCATTTTATTTTCATACGCTGCCATTATTCGAAGAAACTGAAAAATATAATTTAAATAAAAATACCAAAAGAACGTTTAAAATTGCTTTATAAACCAAAAGTCGATCCAAAACCGATGACAAATATTTGACATTTATTTTTGTTTGTTGTCATAAACAATAGCCATAGCCTACTATTAAATTATGCATTTAATTTCAGAAAATTGTCATTTATTTGCGTGTTTCTGACAAAAAGTGCGTACTAATATATATTTTTAAGAAGGTAAAAACAAGACAAATTGTATAGTCTATAAATATACATAGTGTTCCACTTAAAAAATAAAGTAGGGTCCGATAACTTTTTGACCTGACCCTGTATACTAATTCCGAAGGCGGAATTCAGTTCTACGGGAAAATTTATATGAGAGACAATTTAAGACAATAGGTTATCTAATAGTTGAGATACGAGGGGTGTCTGAAAATGGAACATTTGCAATTTAGCCCGGTATCTTAAACACTACAAGGGCTATGAAAATTTTGTTAAAGTCATCTTTAGTTTAACGAAAGAATCGCATACTGTCTCGAAAACCTCAACTTTCTGTCTATAATTATTTTTATACCCAAAATGGGAGACCCTGTACGTGTTGTTAAAAATAAAGTTAATTAAAGTTATGAAATTAATTTTTGAAAGTGTGGTAAATTTCTTGATTGTTCCCATTTAGTGTTTAAGATATTAATTATTAGATTAACGGGAATGTTAGTAAATAAAGATACAACATCTAAAGAAATTAATATAAAGTTTCGCTGCACTGTTGCTATTGACAAGAGTGAGCACATTAACAAATCCGAAACAATGTTGCAAGTTACGTCCACATACAAAAAATAAAGATCCAACATCTATACAAAGTATATATATATATATATATATATATATATATATATATATATATATATATAATGATTTGATAAAAAAACTAAAAATTAATAAAAAGATTACTGAACAAGAATACAAACAACTTATAATGTATAATTCATCTTCCTCCAAACTATATTGTTTATCTAAAATACACACAAACAAATGTCCCGTTTCGGCCAATAATTAGCTGTATTATTTCTACTACCTTTTACATATCCAAATAATATTTAGCAGAAGTTTTAACGAATGCTTTGAGAGATGAAACAACATCTAAGATATTTTTTTGTTTGTCAATATCGTACCGAGTTGACAACAAAACAACTTAGGTTCACTTCCACCTACTATTTATTTTAACACACGAAAAATTAAAAATATATATTTTATTTGCATGTGTGTAAATAGTTTTATGGTATTTTGATCATGTGCCGTTGTCTAATAATGTTTTATGTAATTAAATAAATGGCATTTTATTAAAGGATTTTCATCTATATGTATACTATATTATAATAACACTGATGAAGGCTAAGTATTGGTCGAAACGAGCACGGATCATTTGTTCATCTGCATCCTAAAACATACAAAAAAGAGAATAGGTAAAGAAGAGAGATAGATGTTTTGGAATATTGCTTTTATATATTCCACACCTTCGTCCTCATGTAGAAAAATTGATAAGGAAATTGGTGTGCCAAAAACTGACAATCAGATGATCTTGAAAAAAGTGTCATCCATACCAAAGGTCTTACAGCACGTAGATACCCAGAAATCCTTGAGGAAGTTATTCCAGAACTGCTCAAAAAATATTCCATTAGCCCAATATAATGCTTTTTACCTACACCAATAATAATAATAACTTTCCTCAAAGATGGATTTGTACCAACGGAACTGTTATTTTTTTGTGTTTGTTATATTGTCACTTTATGCTACAAAACTGTCCCATTTCTGGACACTAGGGTAATTAGGAATGCATAAAACAAAATTATTTTGGATTGATATTAGAAATCCACAGCTTCTGGTAGATTTCTAAGCAATTTTTTTAACCAGCCAAAAAATCAAAAACATATCACAGTAATAGCGATGAAAAATAGGGTAATGCATATTTCTGATAATTTATTTTTAGAAGATAATTAAAAAAAACTTCTAGATATGTTTCTAAATAATGGATATCCCAAACATATTTTAAAAATACTAATTTATAATTCATATTTATATGATAGAGAATAGAAGAAAATCAGCTACTTACATTTAAATATAGAAAAATACCTTTTATAAATGGCCTAACCTATAACATTTCAAAATTGTTTAAAGATTTTCCAGGTATAAACATCCTCAAATATAATACAATTAAAAACTTAAATCTTTTCTCCAAGGTCAAAGACAAAACACCCTTGTTAGTTAACAGTAATGCTGTGTATGAGTTACCTTGTTTGGGATGTGATGGACAGTATATTGGCCATCACAATGCACATCGCAGTGGTTTAGGCAAAAATGACTGGCCACAAGAGTGATTGCCGTTTGGGGAAAAACTCTTGTGCATTGGCTGAACATAATCAAAGAAACTTAATTTTAACTTTTCCAACGTTAAAATTTTAGAAGTAGAATCCAACTATAATAAAATATTCCTGAAAATGTTTCACATAAAAAAAAACGAAAAATACATTAATTACAAATCAGTTAAGTAATATTTATTGTAATCTTTTAAATTTCATGTAGCAGTACTTTCTAAATCCACACCATAAAAATAACTCACCTCGTACACTTTATCAATATCTAGATATGCTTGTGTATTGAATATATTTTGTATTATTTTTTTTTTGCAACTGGGTGGCTCGGACACCGCTGTTATTATTGAAAACGCCACATTATTTATATTGTTCTGAACGTAACTATGTTAATATTCAAAAAGCCATCTTGTAAGTAATTTTTAATATGTATTGATTGTGTATGTTTTGTTTAAATATTAGTCTTGTGATTGTCATTTTTAATATAACATTTTAATTTTAATTAAGCTTATGTCTTTGTAAATTTGTAGTTGCTCCTGATGAGTAGTTAAGAAAAGAACAGTTTTTTTTCTAATTTTCCCACGGACTGCTAGATCCGAAACAAAACCTATATATATATATATATATATATATATATATATATATATATATATATATATATATTTATTTTCCAGATATTAAGTTTCTAAATGTTTTTCGTTAACGATCCTGTTGTTGTTATATTAGAGTGCTGTATTATTTATAGTTAGGATCTAGTACGCTAAAACCTAAATATGTGTAAAACCTAAGAGGGTGATTTCTTCACGATTACAAACATTTTATTTGGTCGCCATTTTGTTAGACCATCTTGAATTAGTACCGCTATTTTACTAGCTGATCTCTATACCGCAATTAGTTATGGCACACAATTTGAACTAAAACCATTAAGCAGTTTTTTCAGATTGAATTCTTAAATATTTTATTAAGCCGCCGTTTTGTTCCGTCATCTTGGATTCGTACCAAGATGTTACCAGTTGATTCCAACATAATACTTTTACAAAATTTGAGATTGAAAATTGAAGGAGCATACAATTTTTTTTAACATTTCACACATTTTGTTTCGCAATATTGGATTTTTACCAAAATGTTACCAGGTCATTCCCATATGAACCTTAGTTTTTGACCAAAATTTGAAGTCAGTCGGGTAAGTAGTCTTTAAGCTATGCCGCGAACTGTCAGGCACACATACCGACCCAATTAAATTGATAAAACATATTTTTTGGTATCTAGCGACGCTAAATCGTAGGGATGTGTAAGATCTGAGAGTGTGATTTTTTCACGATTTTGGCCATTTTGGATTAGTACCACTATTTTACTAGTTGATCCCTATACCACAATTAGTTATAATACACAATTTAAAATGAAACCATTGAGTAGTTTTTTCAGGCTGACTTTTTAAATATTTTATTAAACCGCCATTTTGTCCCGCCATCCTGGATTCGTACCAAAATGTTTCCAGCTGATTCCAACATAATATTTGAGATACATTAGATGGGTAGTTTTTTTATAATATTTTAATTTAACATTTTATTATGCCGCCGTCCCCACATGACCCTTAATTTTTGACCAAAATTTGAAGTCAATTGGGTAAATAGTTTTTTAGCTACGCCGCGAACAGACAGACAAAAAGATAACCAGATCTAGAGATCGACGGAATTGAGAAAACATGTTTTTCGTCATCTAGGGATCATGAAATGTGAAGATCTGAAAAAATCTCGGACAGTGATTTTTTCACGATTACAATACTTCCCTTTTACGAGGGAATAAAAACCATAAAGTGAAAATTTTGAGTAAACTATTGTCATGTTTCGTCTCAAAATTATATTTACAACAAATATAAAAAGTTACAGTTAAATACAGGGTATTTCAAAATTACTCCACATCAGAAAAGTATTTTTCATCCGTATTATACTACGTGTGTTAGCTTTCTTATTAGATATATATATATATATATATATATATATATTTATATATATATATATATATATATATATATATATATATATATATATATATATATATACATATATACAAATAGAAAACATATAAATGAAAAAATTACTGTTATGTATAGAGTATTTTAAAACTACTGTACATCAGAACAGTATTAAAAATTAGACAGGTATCCTCGGTTTTATACCTAAGTGCTTTAGCTACTATATTAGAAAATATATTTTTTGTCGTGCATAGGGACATCAACAACTAGGGTTCATAAGTGTGATGTTAACCAGCTGATTAAAAGTAATAAAATTGGATTTTTAAGTGGAAAGTATTTTAATCTTGATTGCAATGGTTTTAAAAATCAAAGTATACTGTATTGTAGTGTATAATATTTTAAGGTGACAATGTAATCCAAACAGGTCGTGCCACCTTTCTGTTCCAATTATCCATACTTTACTATGTATATATATATATATATATATATATATATATATATATATATATATATATATATATATATATATATATATATATATATATATATATATATATATATATATATATATATATATATATATATATATATATATATATATATATATATATATATATAAAAATTTCAATTTTTTCTTGGGGTAGCGGTTTGGGGCTGAAGTTAAACTCGTTTTGCACCAGCTCTCTAATTTAAGCTTTAACGTTTTTTTAATATTGAAAATTATATAAAATATTAAAATTCAATATTAAAAAAACGTTAAAGCTTAATTTAGAGAGCTGGTGCAATATTGTAAAGTTCTGTTTTGTATTGTAGCCTTGAAAAAGGAAACAATAAATTTCCGAAAGCTCAGCATATGTAAAAAACGAGTTTTATTTCAGCCCAGACCGCTACCCCAAGAAAAAATTGAAACTTTTGTATTCAACTAGTATGGTTGTGACTACCCTCCCACTCACACATATATATATATATATATATATAAATATATATATAATATATATATATATATATATATATATATATATATATATATATATATATATATATATATATATATATATATATATATATATATATATATATATATGCAACAAATAGAAAACATATAAATGAAAAAATTACTGTTATGTATAGAGTATTTTAAAACTACTGTACATCAGAACAGTATTAAAAACTAGACAGGTATCCTCCATTTTATACCTAAGTGTTTTAGCTACTATATTAGAAAATATATTTTTTTGGATTATTATATTCATTACGAACATCATAGGGACATCAACAACTAGGGTTCCTAAGTGTGGTGATAACCAGCTGATTAAAAGTAATAAAATTGGATTTTTAAGTGGAAAGTATTTTAATCTTGATTGCAACGGTTTTAAAAATCAAAGTATACTGTAGTGTATAATATTTTAAGGTGACAATGTAATACTGTAGTGTATATATATATATATATATATATATATATATATATATATATATATATATATATATATATATATATATATATATATATATATACTGAAGGAGCCTTGAAAAAAGGAAACAATAAATTTCCGAAAGCTCGGCGTATGTAAAAAACGAGTTTTACTTCAGCCCCAGACCGCTACCCCAAGAAAAAATTGAAACTTTTGTATTCAACTAGTTCGGTCGTGACTACCCTCCCACTCACTTATATATATATATATATATATATATATATATATATATATATATATATATATATATATATATATATATATATATATATATATATATATATATATATATATATATATATATATATTTTTTTTTTTTTTTTAATTAAAAATTAAACCTAGTGAAATTTAAGAAAATAAATTAAGGAAAGAAGACTATATTGATTTAAGCCTGCAATTGTAATATACACAGTGGATGAAATCTTACGTGTATATTCGAATTAATTTTTATGCCCAAGTCGTTAAATGAGATTACAAAATAATAAAGAAATAAAGATCTGTATGCCTCAGGATAGGTTTTAAATGGACAACAGTAATTTTAATTTTTACCTACTTAATTGGTTATATGTGACATATCTGGTTGAACTTCATGTCGACAAGTAGCATCTAAGATATCTTGCAAAATATTGGTGGAGGGATATTTCATATTGACCTGATTTCTTGTATACCCCAAATACCATAAAATTGATGAAATACTGGCACACGTATAAACGTGCAGTAGTATCCTATAATTGGATTATCCCCATTTTAATATTTGCTGCTTAATTTCATTTCTAAATCGCGAAAATATTCTAAACCTCAAAATATATGGGACATATTGTCGTGGGTCAACATGAATGTCATCTCCATAATCCTTTAATGTGGTGTTTTAAATATAAGAGGGTGATAGCTACAACTGATACGTTTCAATTGATATATCTTGTATATATTCTATCGATAATCGAGAAAAGTCGGTCAGTTGTTCTAAATTCATCCATATTACATGCCTGCGCTGTAACCTTGCTGCTTCTTCTTCCCTTTCTTTAATGAGATTCAGTTATCTTCGTCTTTCCAAAAGAATCTGAATGCTAGATGAGCATCTGCTCCCTCCATTTTTATCAATCTAAGATATTTATTTGTTTTTATTTACATATGTTCAAAATGGAAACTCAGTTCTGTCACTTTAAACAAAAAACTAAAATTAAAGTAAAAGGTCTCAAATATATTTGGTTAGACTAAGTCTAATATGTCTAAAGTGACTGCAATTGTCACTTTTGTCAGTGTTGTCTACTTAAAGTCCATTATGTTTATAAGTCTGTAACGTTTTGTTTTATATACATTTACTTTATTTTTATTTGGTGTTAGTAGTTCTGATGATGCACGTTGGGCAAAACATGTCACCTTAGACATATTAGACTGTCTAATCAAATATATTTGAGACGTTTGACTTTGATTTTAGTTTTTTGTTGATTAAGTTTTCAACTTTACTCTGGTCTCTTAGAGGTATGGATACGTTCTTTGACTTTAAACAATTAATGGATATATAATTTTTTGCTGTATATGTTTTTTTACTTGTTGTAATTTGATTTTGAGAACACACATTACAATAATTTATTTAAAATTCGCATTTTCTTTGATTTTTAAAACCGTTGTACTAATTAAGGATTAACATGCATATAAAAATTCCAATTTAATAACTTAGATAGTTTCAGTTATTAACCCTGTAGTTTAATTGATGACCCTACAATAAAGTAACGGCAATACTTAGGTTTAATAGGGGCGATATTTGTTCATACTTTTTTGATGTGCAATAATTTTGATTTATATGTTTTTCTACTTGTTGTAGTTATAATTTTGAAAAGAAACATAACAATAATTTATTTAAAATTTTCATTTTATAGTTATTTTTTTCTTGGATACCCTGTATTTCAAAAACTGGACGATAAATGTTAATTTAATTTTGCAGAATAACTACTAGGGTCAAGCACTACTACATAAAAAATTTAGAAAAATTCGCAGTGATCCATTTTCAATGGGCGGTGTGCCTGGTCCTTTATCGTAAATACGTAATTAAAGTGCAGGACACGAACGGTTTAGGAAAGTCGGCGAAGAAATCTCTTTAAACCAATGGTGTCTCGTCGTTCTTTAAATAATATGGCACTCCCTTTTGACTATACACACTTCAGATAATTAAAAAATGTAACTATGCTTAATGAACCTTTATCTATATTTGTCTGTTTTCTTTCGTGTACCGCACTTCTATATCTCTTTTGTGTTGCAAAAACGGCGAACTTTCGAATTTTAAAATGATTTAATTTTGATTTTTCTTGTTCGATTTACCTATAAATATATTTTTTCTTGAGTTCTGTCATTAACGGTTCCGGAGCTACTGCCTACGTCCACTATTATTGGACCACCCAGTATAGTGATACACGATTTACAAGTCCATATTTTACAAGCGCGGCCAGCATCAGATCCAGTGAACGAGATTTATCAAAATTTTAATTTATGCAGTTCGACTTTGGGCTACTCGGGTATGCCAAAAGTGGCCGTCTGGCTCCGTTTGTCGTATTACTTTATACAGGGTCCGTCATTGTGAAGTACTATACAGGGCGTTTCCTAATTGCGTGCTGTTGCTAAAGGGGGTGTTTTTATGTCCTAAAAGTCTTATCTTTTGAGATACAGGATGCTAAAGTTTAAAGAGAAAAACTTTTTTTTCATCCCAATTCTGATGCTATTGTAGATAGCTGCATGGAATTTGAAACACGTCTTGTATGCATTAAGAAGCATACGGCTTTACTCAGGTTAATTATATATGCACGCCACTGGTAGAAATTTCAAAAATTGTTATTGATTGTTAATAACAAATGCTTTTATGCATAAAAGACATGTATCAAATTTCACACAGTTATTTATCTATAATAGCATCAGAATTAGGATTTAAAAAATGTTTTTTTAAAACCTCGTATCTATAAGGTCAAGACTTTTAGGTTCATATTAAACTTTTTTCTTAAAAAGGTCCAAGAATCATCTCTCTTTAACATTAGCACGTAATTAGGAAAAGCCCTGTATAGTACTTCACAATGACGCCCCCTGTACAAAGTAATATGACAGACGGAGACAAAAGGTCACTTTTGGCATACCCGAATAGCACAAAGTCGAACTGCATAAGTTAAAATTTTGATAAATCTTGTTCACTGGAATCAGTGCTGGCTCCCCTACTATAACTACATTGATGTGTTAATTTTGGGAAATATGAGTTCTGTAGTTTTTAAATATTAATTGAGATATTAGATATTTTTTAACACCCGGTATTGAACAGAAAATTAATTATTTTGAAGCAGTTTACTGACAGCTACTTTATGAACAATTTTACAAAATATATGAAAAAACAAACTAAGCAATTTTTGAGATTGACGGCTGTGATTCTAATGGTTCGATTTCTTCTAAATCGTTGTCTTCTTCTGAAAATGATGAGGTTTCGTCGTCACTACTTGAAGATCCCAGTGTGATAACTAAATCATCAATAACCGTTTCAATTTTGCCATCTACTTCCCAGTATTTATCTTCAATAGAACGAACATGTTTAACATACGATTTCCAATTTTCAGCCGATATTGAGTCAATCGCTTCTAATGTTATTTTATTTAAATCTTTAATTGAAAGTTCACCGGTGTTGCGCTCTAGAATATATTGTTTTACTCCTGCCCATGCAAGTTCAGGGTTGAGGTCGCACATGTATGGAGGCACCGTTAAGTGTATGATCGAGGTTACGTAAAAGACCGTCAATTTTATACTTTTTTCCTTTAGGCTTGTTGGCTGATATTACATCATATATTTGATATTTTCTCCATGTTGGATCACTTACAAGATTGTTCGATTTAAGCCGCGATATCATATGAGCTTTTGTAGAGTATTTAGTTGGCACTTTATCTTCTACGTGAGGATGATAAGACGACTGATTTGGGAGGAATGTTAGGTAGAAGCTTCTCGAGCAATCACTTTTCAAAATTATCTCTATTCATCTGTCCATGATAGTCTCCAGTTGTTAGTCCCGAGCGAAAAACTAAAGCAGCACCAGGAACAAATCCCGCTTCTGAACCAGCATGAACTATAATAAAGCGACTCTTCTGCTCGCCATCGTTACTTCGAAATAATAATTCAAATTCAACGCAATGCATTTATAAGTGGACTAGTGCGAAATTTTCTAAATCCTGGATTAATTTTCCGTACCTCTTAGCTGGCGCACTTTATAGGTGAAGCGGCAAACTATTACAACAAATAAAATAACATAACATTTATTTGCATACACAAATTTTACTTTTCCGCTTTCTTAAGACTATGAACCTTTATTTTAAAGACCGCCCAGTTTTCTTCCGTGTCCCGCACTTTAACACCTTGTATGGAAATAATGCTTGATACCCGCAAACGAGTTTGTGTGGAAGTGTAAATAAAAAGTTTTAAAAATTACACTTGAAAATTATAATACAAATCAATTTCCGCTTTGTAAATATTTTAAGTAGCATTATTTAGGGTATATTTTATCTTTTTAAGCTTTAAATAGATAGATAAAATCAACTTTGAATAATAATCTTATAATAACCAGCTCAACACGATAAAATTAAAAGTCGAAAACTACTAAAATAGAAACAGATTTCAAACCGATAAAACCCTTGATAATCCCTTCAAACAACGATAATTTTACATCGCGGTAACGTTCCCGACCAACGTAGGGCAAAATCAATATAGGCGATTGAACCTAAATCGAAACAACAAATACTTAATATATACCCTCATATTTCGTCGAGAGTCTTTGAGTAGTTGGGATAAGAAGTGCGCCAGGCACATCACAACGTTGATATCTTATCCATCTCAAGGGCTATTTCTGATGTTATTTCCCGATTTTCCTTTGAGGTTTGTTGAAGAAAAATGGATAGAATACTCGTTACTACTAATACATAAACTAATAGTGTTTTCCTAGAAAAAGTTTTAATCACCATGGGTTACCATTAACGGAGTTATGTTTTTTTTTAGACAGAGGTGTTATAATAAAAAATATCGACCTGATAGATGTTTGGCTGAGAAGTCCAAAAGGAAATCGAAAGCAACTTGTATATGAAAAAATACTGGACCTCATTAATGTAGATGAACCTTCCAAACAGTTGCAAGATCAAATTCTTAAATGCAGTAAGTTTTTTGGTTTAAAAATGGCGTTAAAATGGCAGAAAGTAGGTTGCTCCCGTAACCAACTTTTGAAAGGCGAGATGGGTTGGCTAGAACAGGTCATATATGTGCATAATTGCATTAATCAACAAGAACCACTATCTCCGCATAGTGTTCAACTTAAATCTACCAGCAGCCGTAAAGTAGGAAGACCCCGAGTTCCATTTGAGGAAGCATCGTCTAAAACAAAAAGAAGGCGTATGGCAGAGTTAGCCGACAGAACTCCAGAAGAGCTACGATTAGCTGCAGAAGCTATGTCAGTAACTGTCCGTGGTCCAGTAACCAACAGTTTTAGTGCGATTGAAGCTTTAGCGCTTATGATAGACTTAGATATATCTATAAGAAAATATATTCTTCTTAGGTCTGTAATCAACGCAAAAGCCCAGAACTGCCTTCCAAGTTATTTTCAGATCAAAATAGCCAAAAATGCTGTTTTACCTTCCAAAATAATTTTAACTGATATATCTGCAGAAGTAGATCTACAAGAGCTTTTGCAAAAAACCATAGGAAGCATTTTGAAGTTAACTGAGTTAAATAATCAAAAACGGCTAAAACTTATATGCAAGTGGGGCATGGATGGCAGTTCTGGGCATAGCCAATACAAGCAGGAGTTTACTAACATGGAAAGCAAGGATGAGTTTTTATTTTTAATAGCAAGGGTTAGTTGATGAGGAAACAGGAAAAGAGATGTGGAGAAATCTTAGGACCTCGTCAACTCTATATTGTAGGCCAATCAAGTTTTTATTTCAAAAAGAAAATTCAAATCTCGTGCTTAGTGCTGAAAAAGATATTAATGAAAAAATTAAAAATTTAAAACCCATCGAAATTGAAACTACAGAAGGTCGAAAATGTGAGATCAGAGCGGATTTGTGGTTAACAATGATGGATGGCAGTGTAACCAATATACTTTCGGAAACAAATTCAACTATGAAATGTATCATGTGCGGAGCCACACCTAAAGATATGAATACTTTAAACATAAGTAGTCGTCCTTCCAACCCGGATAATTACCGCTTTGGTTTGTCCACATTGCATTGCTGGATACGTTTTTTCGAGTGCCTTTTGCATATCGGATATCGGCTTCCGATAAAATTGTGGCAAGTTCGAGGGCCTGAAAATAAATCCATCGTAGAAGGCAACAAAAAACGTATCCAAGCAGAATTTAAAGCCAAAATGGCTCTAACAGTGGATAAGCCAAAGCCAGGGTATGGCTCTTCAAATGATGGAAACACTGCCAGAAAATTTTTCCAGAATCCTCACATAAGCTTAGAAATCACAGGGGTTGATGAGAAATTATTAATAAAATAATTAAAAAGTTCTCAATTATTTTAGGAGTGTTAGCTAGTGGAGGCATAATTGATCTATATAAGTTTAGATTATTGCTGGAGGAGACTAGAAATTTGTATATAACGCTATACAAATGGTATAATATGCCCAACACCCTCCATAAAGTGCTTGTTCATGGATGTGAGATAATCGAAGCATTTTCTTTACCAATCGGAGAACTTTCTGAAGATGCCCTTGAGGCTAGGCACAAAGAGGTAAGAAAGCATCGATTATCGCATACCCGGAAGTGCTCTAGGATAGCTTCCAATAAAGACTTACTCCACATCCTTCTTCTTACCTCAGACCCTTTTATTTCATCAAAAAGAAACATAACCACCAAAAAATGTGTAAGGTCAGATGAAGAAGTGAATAAGTATCTGAAGAAAGACGAAAATCTAAATCATGGTTTAGATTTAGATTTAGAGGAATTCATTAATTTTGATAGTGATAACGAATCATTAAATTCTGATTAAATTGTTGTTATATTATTTTTGTATATATTTAAATTGTTGTATTATGTTACGGTTGTTAGTTCTTTTATTTTTTGTTAAAACTGTTCTTTATTTTTGTACACATTAGGTACTTATGAGGAAAAGTAAAATTAATTAGCCCTAACACAAACATAGAAGAATTAAATAAATAATTAAGTTACCTAAAAATGTAAGATTGAAATATATTTTTTTCCTCATTGTATACTCACTATTTTTTTACATTCTTTAGAGCTTACCATAAGTAATCAAACACCGTTTACAGAATCGAAATTGGTGGAGTGCTTTTTGAGATATCGAATTTTGTCCTTAACTCATATAACACGTCACACTGTGCGTTATGTTGAATTGGTCCGCAGGTATTTCCTAACCCCAAATAATACACCACTCTAACAACAAAAATATCGTTAACGAAAAGCATTTAAAAACTTAATATCTGGGAAATATCTACGAACCAATGGAGTATATAGGTAAAGACTGATAATATGGATTTCATGCAGGATATAAAATCTATATGTGTCCTGATAATGCAATAATAAAGTTGCGACACGTCAACAATTTAAACAAAATACTTTTGTTTTTTTTTACTAGATCCTAACCCCAAATAATACACCACTCTAAAATAAAAACAAGAGGATCGTTAACAAATACTGTTTAGAAATTTAATATCTGGAAAATATCTGCAAACCAACGTAGTAGATAAAGACTGAAAATATGGGTTCCATGCAGGATATAGAATCTATATATATATATGTGTCCTGAGGATGGAACAATAAAGTTGCGAAACGTCGACAGTTTAAAAAAAAGTCTGTTGTTTCTTTGCTGGACCCTAACCCCAAATAATACATCACTCTAGATAACACAACAACAAGAGAAATATTATAATTAGCAGCAAAAGTTAGGGTAGGAACAAGGATCGAACCCGCACACTTGGATCACTAATCCATTGCTCAGAGGTGGGGGTTCGATCCCCGCTCGTACCATAACTTATGCTGTTGATTATAAATATTTCTAAAACATATATTTCACAGTTTAAAAACAAACTGATAAAATACTTCTATTTAAAATTTGGCTTATACGGGCATAACGTAAAATTATAAATTTACTAATATAGACGGTACCTAATAGCGATGTTAGATTTGACGTCCAGTCAAGAACGCCGTGTCATTTTAAATATTTACCAAAATATTACCCGGTCATCCCCATATGACCCTTAATTTTTGATGAAAATTTGGAGTCAATCGTATAAGTAGTCTAAACAGAATTGACAGAACATATTTTTTGCCATCTAGGGACGCTAAAACGCAAAATGTGCAAAACCTGAGAGGATGATTTTTTCACGGTTACAAATATTTTATTTGGCCGCTATTTTGTTGCGCCATCTTGAATTAGCACCACTATTTTACTAGTTGATCAAAATATGGCACACAATTTGAAATCAAAGTAAAGCAATTTTTCAGGCTGAATTTTTAAATATTCTATTAAGCCGCTATTTTGTTGCGCCATCTTTGATTCGGATCAAAATGTTATCAGTTGATTGCAACATAATACTTGAGTAGTTTTTTAATAATTTTTTTAACATTTCACATTTTGTTTCGATATATATTGGATTTTTACCAAAATGTTATCAGGTCGTCCTCATATGACCCTTAATTTTAGACCAACACTTAGAGTAAGAATTAAAGTAGAGATCACAACTCATTCATAAATCACGTTAGGGGTATGCGCCAACATGGTTCTCCTATTTTTTACATTCTATCGACCAATGTTTACGATAAAACATGAAGTGGGGATGGCCCATGCCCAAGCCGTGGCCATTTGTTGACGAATGCCAGTGACGGCGTGAGTTGTCACTATAATTTTGTAATTTTGACATTTAGAAAAATTAGTTGTTCAGTTGTTGAAAATGTTATCTTAAACCTGTAACTGTCAAGTTAGACCTTGTCTACAGTTAAACCTCTTTAGTGAATATGGGTGTTAGAGTTTTAAACTAAAATCAATGCTTTTAACGCGCTTTTATTGGCTTCCTATTCGTCTGATTGTATATTTGTATCTCTGGTTCAAATTTTGTAATGGATTTTTCAGCACCGATTATTTTCAAATTTGACATGCATAAACTTTCGGATACAAAAAATCCGAATTTCTTTAGTCAACGTTTAGAAATCCAAAATGGCGGCGCCAATATGTTACTTGTGTAGCCAAAACTGAAAATCAGTGCCTAGGAAAATTTAAAAGTGTCAGCATTTAAAAATTCAAAATAGCGGTGTCAAAATGACAATGTCAAAAGGTCGGACAGATGATTTTAACATTTGTGGGGATTATTTAAGAATACACAACAAAAATCAAAATGGTGGCGCCAATATAGCGAACGAATTTTGTCATTTGTACAGATTCAGCTGAAATATCAGTATCCAGAAGTATTTAAAAATAAAAGTTATGAAATTTTAGTCAATATTTGAGAATTAAAAATGGCGGCAACCATAGCAGACTAATTTTAAAATTCCTGCAGATTTGATTAAAATTCGGCATTAAGGGGTATCTAAGACTGCATGAAATTTTGTCAACATTTTAAAAATTCGAGATTGTAATGCCAGTATGCCGGCGGAATTTTAACATTTGTGTAGATTTGCCTGAAATAAAGTAGGAATCTGGGGGTATTTGAAAATACATATCATACATTTTTAGTAAATATTTAAAAAATGAGAGTAGGAATGCCTGGAATGCGAGCGAATTTTAATATTTATACAGATTTGATTAAAAATCGATATTAAGTGAGCAATTCATATATTTTTAGTAATAAATATTTAAAATGGGGATGCCATCAATCAATCAATCAATCCGATAAGTACTTTTTTCAAATATTCTTAAACATTTAATTAGTCCACCGTTTTGTTCCCCCATTTTGAACTTGTCTCAACATTTTTACCAGTTCATCCCTATATAATATTTGATTTTTGAGCGAAATTTGAACATAATCGATGTAGTAGTTTTCTGCATTGACACACAATATTTTATTAGGCCGCCATTTTGGATTTGTAGTAAAACTTATCAGTTGATGGTCATGTCAAACCTAATTTTTCTGCAAAATTTGGATAAAATGAATAGGCAGTTTTTGAGTAATATTTTTTTAACATTTCAATAAACCGCCATTTTGTTCAGCCATATTGGATTTTTACCAAAATGTTACCACGTCATTACCATATGACCTTTAATTCGTAACCAAAACTGAAGTAAATAGGACGAGCAGTTCTTGAGCTTTGTCGCGGACAGACATACAGACTAACCGACGGAACAGAGAAAACTTATTTTTTTTGTAACTATAATATTTTTCTCTTGCGAGGAAAGTAAAAAAAAAGCGAGCGCCATTAGATGCGAATAGAATAGCCAATTGTCATTGTTTTTCCATGTTAATAGCTAAAATTTAAAAAATAAAAGATTTTTTTTTTAATTTTCAATATCCTAAATTTTAAATTCTAACCAGTTTAGAATATGTTTACGAACACAGTTTTACTTTTAATACCCAAAAATCACCATTTAAATTCCGTTACCTGACAACACTTATATACAAAATTGACCCAACTCAAACGAAAATTAAAAAAAGGCGCGAAATTATATTTCCCCAGATTTCATCCAAAATCTAGTGGTTTTCGAAATCGCAATACGTTTTTTTGAGCGTGAGACGCCCTTCGACTATTTTAATATAGTATAGGTATATTCTATAATTATTTTAATTCTCTGATAGTAAAAACTATTGTAATCGGCAAACAAATCACCTCGGAGTCTTTTTTGTATCATTTTGCTTCTGAAGATTCTCACATGACCCCTGATGAAATAAACGTTCTATATATGGATTGGTCAATACGTCATGTGACCCAAAATAAGTAAATAAGGTATCTTCCATTAGACATGTCTCCTGGAAAAGGAAATCTTGCTGTTTACTTAGTGATTAAAAGAAAATTCCAAACTTAAACAGCCATTTTTTTACAAACTCACATTTCCGCACCAAAGTTAGGTCAACTAAAGCTCCTGGTTTCGCAATGTCCAAGATAAAGTAAATAAAACTTATTTATTAAATATTTAAAAAAATTAATGTTCTTCTAATGTCACCGCACCTTTAGAACGCTGCTTCTTGAAGTAAGGCAACATATAATTAGAAGATTTGAGCCATATCAACAAATACACAATAATACATTAAAACACATGCAGTAGTGCATGTGTTTTAATGTGTGCTCTGATCTGAGACTTTGGGTATTTTAGCTTGGATTTTACTATTTTGCAATGAAAGTAATTTCTTTATACTGCTTATAAACATTATATAAACATTGGTGTTCCTGGCTAGGCTTGGCATCGTCGTACGATCGACCTTATACTGTGAGGTAATCTTGGCAGTGGCTAAATATGTAAATAATGAACTCTATTTTTATTCTTCCTTTACAACCAACATTTGAAGTCAATCGAGTAAGTAGTTTTTTAGCTATGTCGCGAACAGACAGACATACAGACAGACAGAGAGACCGACGGAATTAAGAAAACATGTTTTTTTTTGTCCTCTAGGGACCCAAAAACGTGAAGATCTGAAAAATCTCGGAGAGTGATTTTTTTACGATTACAATACTTCCCTTTTACAAACGAAGTAAAAAATTGTAGCTCATAAAATTCTGCACAAAGATTCTTAGACTATTTCTCGAAAATTCAATTGTTTTTTCGATATCAGCTTTTTTTGTCTAAAAACTACGTTTTCACTTTACCATACCAAACTTTATCACATTAATCTTGTAGACGTATCTCCAATTAAGAAAAATTAGCAAGCAACTTTTGCAGCGTAGCTAGCTTAAACATTACAGCATAGCATCTTTTATAAAAATTCAATAGATCTCATCATTCTAATTAAAACAGTTATTCAGGAATGTAAAAAATATCAAATTATTTTATTTTTAATGCAAAAAGCGGTAAATGTATCTTTAATCGGACTTTTTTCTCTGTAAAATCTACAACATACAACTTAAATAGTTTACGGATGCATACAGTTATTTGGTAACAAAAGCATACATAGTTTTTGTATTACTTTAGTTTAGTTGTAATTATTAGTTAGTTAATTTGTTTTATTTTACTTTTTATGATTGAAAAAAGCATCATTAATAAATGTTGTGGTAAAAGTGCTTTATCTATTTTCACCAAAGTACCTGGAACTTTTCTCATATTGAATCTTTCCTTTTATTAAAAAAAAAATATTAAATAATTTATATAATACGTATAAAGTTATTACCAAACATCTATACAAATAAAAAAAACCGTGTAAGCTGAGGGCTGTGAAATTCGTTAGGATGAAAATTCCTAATGAAGGCCAGTTTACCGATGTTTTATGTAGTATGCCTAGCATGCTTAATTCCATCGACATGCAAGAAAAAAAAATTAATTATTAGACCTCTTCCTCCGGATCTATTTCCACTAGAACGTCCTCATGACCTTCAAGGAGTACATTAAAAAATTCTGTCATTCTTAAATTAAGAGAGCTATTAGGTCTGTTTTTTATCGATATTACTTTTTTCTTGTTTAGCTTTTAAAATGATGGCCCACGGCGATGGCTTTTACTAATGAACAGCGGATACTTATTTTTCTGCAACCATGTGCAAAGATGTTTTGAATGGTTTCTAATCTATATCTACTAATTGTCCACCCCTCTGTCTTTGCGATATAATTCTTTATCAAGTTATTTTTAGACCTGAAGTCAGAATCTAAATAAATGTTGTTGTGATTCACTGATTGTAGATAGTGGACTTAATACATTTACTGGTTCCTGGTACTTTGATGTAAATCCCTTTTAACAAAACATTTCTCTTAATGAAGCTTCCCTTTTATAATAAAAAGTAAAGTAATTACAATTTAAATACTATGTATACATTTATTTTTTTAATTTAAATTTTTCTTAATTAGACATATTAGTTTGGTGTGTTGGATTAGAAACAAATACATTTTTTTAGATAAAAACAATAAATAATCTAATAAGAAATATGGTTCTTGGGTTTAGACGGTGTCAAATTGGAATTACTTTCCAACGTTTCGCCCAAAGTTGCACGGAATATCTGCAGGGATCTTCAATTTTAATTGAATTGATAAGAGAATGCTTAACGTTCATATATTTCGTTTTTCAAGGGACCTTTTAAGAGTAAACTTTGGGCGCCGCCACGGGATCCCTGCTCTCTCCTGTGGTAGTGAAAATCTTCTTTATGGAGTCTTTCGAGGAAATCGTTTTAAGCTCTTCTTTAAAACCTAAATGCTGGTTTAGGTATGTAGATGATACTTTTGTAATATGGCCGCATGGAGAAGAAAATTTTACTATATTTTTAGATCATCTAAGCCAATAAAATTCTAATATAAAATTTATTATGGAAATTAAGTCATATGGTGCCATTCACTTCCTTGATGTGTTAGTACAAAAGAAAGAGAACGGCACCCCAGGACATAAAGTTTACAAGAAACCCACACCTATGAACAAATATTTATATCTTAGTTCTCACCATGATCCATCTCAAAAACAATCCTTCATCAATTCATTAGTCTTTAGGGCTTTATCAATATGTCAATTCAATTGCGGGTGAACCAGAAAAATTGCCTGTAGTTTCTCTGCAGCCAAGTCCTGTATGCTTGATTTTCTGTGAATCGAGCCAGAGGTTATTGAACTTTCCACCGGCTGTTTGCAATTTTTGCATTTCAGTCGCGTGCTTTAAGTGGGGGCGGAAGCTATCGTTGGAGTAGGTTCTTTGTTTGAACGGCTAACCGTGTGTTGTGTGATACGTACGCCGCGTCGTGCATGGTGCGATATGGAAGACAATAATACGGACGTGGATATGCAAATACCGTCAACTTCGGCTGTCGGTAATAACGTTGGAAATGTTGGAGAATTTAGTAAGAAGAGTGTTCGTAAATGTGTGGTGTGTGTCTTAATAATAAAGGGATTTTCAACATTAAACTTCGCTGATAAGCTTCAAATAATTTCCAAAGGAAGGGCAAAACCGCCTATGAAAAATTTAATCACAAAAATGGAAAACTGTATTAGACATTTTTATCCGGAAAAACGACACGAACAATTTAAGTGGCTAACAGGGTGTGAAAATATAAGTAAATTATTTTGTTGGCAATGTTTACTTTTTGAAAATGAAAAAGGTCTCTGGAATAAAACTTGTTTTTCCGATTTAAACAATTTCCATAAAGCTGTAAAAAGACACATTATGTCCAAAGCGCATTTGCAGGCCGTCATAACAGAAAAAGTCTTCGGCAAAACCAGAATTGAACACGCCCTTAATAAGCAGTTGGAAATTAGTCACCGCCAACACAATGAACTAGTCGATGAAAATATTCAAATATTAAGAAGACTTATCGATGTTGTTTGTTTTCTCGGACAGCACGAATTGGGATTTAGAGGTCATGACGAAACAAGGGTTTCTTCAAATAGAGGAAATTTTTAAGATTTACTTAGTTTAATGGCTAAATATGAGGATTGCTTAAAAAATCATTTAGAGCAGTCTAGCGTTTTTCGCGGAACGTCGAATCGAATCCAGAATGATTTAATTTCCGCTGTTGCAACCATTATTCTAAAACGAGACAACTGATATCACTAATTTTAGCCAATTATCTATAGTAATACGCTATGTCAAAACAGACGGAAGTATTCATGAGCGATTTTTAGGTTTTAAGAATGTGTCCGAAAATCGGACAGCAGATGCATTATATACCGTAGTTTATAACGTTACTAAAGAAATTAATCGAGAGACAAAAATTAGTTGCTCAAAGCTATGATGGAGCTGCAGTTATGGCAGGACAATTAGGGGATCTGCAAGCTAAAGTTCGAGAAACTTTCCCAAGTGCTGTGTTTGTCCATTGTTTTGCTCATAAATTAAATTTAGTTTTATCCCAGTCCATCAATCACATTAAAGAGTGTAAAGTATTTTTCGTTACTCTAAGTGGCATGGCTGCTTTTTTTCCAAGTCAACAAAACGTACCCAAGCTTTGGACTCCATTGTCCACAAACGATTGCCCAAAGTTGCTTCTACTAGGTGGAACTATAATGCAAGACTGCAATAAATAGTTCGAGGGGGTTTTTGGACTGTTTCAAACCAGATTTTAATTTTAATTATTTGTTGAACATATTTTCAGAAATATTTCCATTCTAGGACAATGTTTTTAATAAATTACAAACTAAAACAAATGCTATTGCTTTTTGCCTAAAAAAGTGGATGATTTTAAGTCCATGTTAAGCCAAAAAAGAGATGACTTTGACCTATTTTGGGAGAAAATGATGATTTTAAATGTAGAGCCACAAGCCAAGCGTCTTCAAACAGACAAGGTGGGAGATGTTCAAATATCATACAGATGCCTCTTTTATGAAATAATCGATCAAATTCAGCAACAAATAAACTATAGATTTAACGGTTTAAATGATTTAAATTCCTCGAGCTCTGCAATTTTGATGCATTTAAAGGAAAAACTTTTCTAGAAGATGCGTTTAAATCTTTTCGTCTTCATTATGGCCAGTTCGTCGACCGAGTCGGAGCATCGACGTTTTTATGATGACGTCATTAACGAATTTGCAAAAAATGATCGAACAATCGAACTACGTTACAAATAGGTAAGTTTCTAAAAATTGTTTCACTTTCTTAAAATTTCACCGCACGCCCCTGACCACCAAGTAGTGCAGTTTTAACTTTTATTCAGGGTACCACGGATAAGAGATACAACGCTCGCACAATCTTTATACACACAAAAAGGTTCGACAATGCTCAAGGACACCAGAAGATGTAATTCCTTTGCAATCAGAAGTTAATAAAATTCCTTGTTCGTGCGGTATAGTGTATATAGGTGAAACTGGGCGGTCTGTGCCTACTAGACTTAGGAAACATGAAAGATATATAAGTAAGGAATACAGCATTCAACAGGACACATGATTAATGTAAAAGATACCAAGGTTCTTGCAGCAGTCTCTGGTTATTAAAAACGAAATACATCATGAGCGGAAACCAATTATGACACGCGTCACGCGTCGGTGAGCACAGGACAGGTATAAATACCTGAACTCTGCCATCGGAGCTCATTCAGTGTTTTAAATTTACTTCAGTCGTGAAAGATTTCGTACTAAATAATCTAATAAGATTTTTATGTACAGAATTTTATAAACTACAATTTTGCTCATAACTACTGCTTTTGCAAAATATACTTTTTGAGGTAATGGCTACTAGATTTCGCCGCCTTCCACCCCCTAAATCAAAAAACCAACGATTTAAAGTGCATTTTAGTACTTCAAAATAAAGGTCTCCACAAAAATCCAGCTTGGTCGTAATTTTTTCAAAGTCAAAACCTAATTTTATTGGACTAATTGCAATACGAATAAATGCTAAGTAGTGATTTCTGTGGGGTAGATAGCTTTCATTTTAAAAAAGTTGGCCAAGCGAGAAATGATGGCGAAACACCTTTGTATATTAAATTTAATCACTTAAAACTTTAAATATAGTTTCCTCGCGAATTAACTCGTATGTCAAAATTTAGTAAAAATGGTTTCTTTGCAGCACTAAATAGTGATTATTTACGGCTAAAATAAAATCGACGCCGTCAACATTATGTTACTTTTAATAACTTTTAAGAATATCACTTTTAAGTACGAACGATAAAGTAATTACATCTTGAAGTTAGCTTTTTTTGTGAAGGAAATATTTTACAATTTAATATTCAATGTTTCTTTTTAATAAAGAATCAGAAGATTCCCAGTTATGACGTTTATAAATATATAATAATTCCTCAACAAGAAAAATGCTAAGGAGCTATCTATTTCTAAACGATTTCTCAGCTTCGTTTTAAGCAACTGACGAATGTGGCATTGATGTGGTATTGAATGTAGTATCATGCTGAATATATTTTTTTTTAAATTTCAGGGTCCGTTTAATCTAGTTGTTTTAGGATAGTTAAGTCGGCTAACTTATTTAATTACAAAAACTTTATTCCCCGTATTCACTAAAAAGGTTTAAGAATTAGACCAGGTCTAGTTACCACCATGGTACTTAAAACTCTTAGTTCGCCAGTAATGTTTCGCTTATGTCACTGTCATTTTCTACGAAAGCGTAGAAGAACCACATTTTTTTAAATTTTTATTTTAGTAACAAATTCCGACTTCCAACTCGGAATTCCGACTTCTATCTCGGAATTCCGACTTCTATCTCGGAATTCCGATTTCTATCTCGGAATGCGTTGTAATTAATATATGCCCGTTTATAAGCGCAATCACTTTTTTATATTCTTTTAACGTCAAAAGAGGCGTTCATTCTAAATTAAATTAATATATTAATTATAGGGCTCAGGATGAAGCTAAGTCAAACTACATGAAACTTATTAACTGTGCATAAAGTCCAAATTAAACAATAACCACTGGGTCGGTTCTGATGGTTTGAATACAGTTGACACGAAAAATAACATCTGGTACTTTGCTTTATCTTTTTCATAGATAGTAGAAATAATAAAACGCCATTTAGTAAGAACATCTGATCAATATTATGTTAAAAAGATGCAATAGCATGAAGGGTGGTGCAGGCTTTTTCAGATATATATATATATATATATATATATATATATATATATATATATATATATATTTTTTTTTTTTAAGATTTTAATATAAAGTGCAATGTAGTGTGGGGGCATATGTCTCCTCTATCTCCATTTATTCTTATCGTCATTTACTCCCAAGTATTGTACTTTTCTTTTCACAATTTACCAACTATTTACTACTATACATAAAATTTAAATATAATTATTATTGTTTTTCTTTTAGGAGAAAAGAAATATATTTGTTTAAAAAAATATCTTTTTTTGAGTAAATAGGTAATAATTTTATAAACTTCGTTAAACTTATTCATTAATCTTTATTTTTTAATTCGGTTATTATTCATTCAGATTAAATTTCATCAAAGTATAAGAGATTTTAGCCTGACTTTTTCAAGTAAGGACAGGAACATAACTAATCGGTTACATTCTATATAAGATATAAAACATAATAATTAAAATAAAGTCAGAAAAACCAAGTTTCCCCGATAATTCCTTATCAAGGATCGATGACAATGCAATGATTTGATAAGTTTGTCCCATTATCCTGAACAGGATCGTCAGGATAAAAAAAATTATATAAAAAAAACTAAAAAAAAACAGGCATTAATAGTAAATTGAACTTAAAAGACAAAAGTAATGTACGAGAATAAAGTGATTAGGAAGAAAACTAATGTCATTGTGGAAAAAACGTAGGGTGCGCCATATATTTATACCGATTTTACTTTGAAAAATTATACCGATAGAATATTTACAACAACTGATATCAGGAGTGCAATCCAAACTATATGACTAGAAATAGTATCTAGTATAAGCAAAATTGGCAGCAGGTCTCTAAAGAGTTAGAAGTCTTCAACAAATTTCAAAAAAGGACCGAAAATCTTACGTTTTATATTTTATCCCGTGTAGACATTCCTTGATGACAGTTCAAGTCAAATTGTTTATATGAGGTTATTATAAATATACCTAGAAATATTATCTAGTATGAATAAAAGTGGCAACGAGGCCTTAAAGAGATAGAAAACCTAAACAAATTAAATGACATCCCCGAACTGCCGTACAAGGCAAACTATGTGTAGGAGGTTATTGCCAAAATATCTAGAAATAATATCCAGTTTTAATAAAAGTGGCAGCGGTGGCAGGGTTACAAAATTTAGTATTTGTAAAATCTAATATTTAATAACATTGGTAAGTACTCTCAGATGGCAGTGCCAATCAAAATGTTTTAATATTAGTTACAAGTTGATACCAATATATTTAATGATGAGATATAATATGTATAAAAAAAGTGCAGTCCTTAGGCGGTAGAGAACTCGGATAAAATTCAATAAACGTCAATTTAACCCATACATCAGCCCCATCCCCGAGCGGCAGCTTGATGCCAAGTATTTATTGTAACTTACCAATAATGTAAAATTTTATTACAAATGGAGTCGGACCGTAAAAAGGTAAGAAAACTTAACAAACCTGAGAACGTAAAAAATTTTATTGACTGGAAATTTTGTTCTTCGATTATGCTAGAATAGCATGAATATTAAAGTTTTGGTGTTTTCGGAAAATTGGCTACCAGTTTTTTGTTGCTAACTTCACAGAGGATAGCTCTAACTTGTGTTTTTGTCTTAGGCACATTTTTACGGACGGAAGTATAATTAAAATTAATAAGAATATATTAGTTTTAAAAATTGTGAGCTTAACTATATTTTATTAATGCATTTAACTTCGTGTTTTTTTGTTAAAGGAAGAAACCAAATATATACTCTAGAAACTTTTTTGATTATATTTAATATTGCTTATTATAAATTAAAAATCTTAAACTTATTTAAATTATTTAATTAAACTGAAAAAAAAATTCTTTGATTTTCATGTTTATTTTCTCTTATACATGCACTGCTAAGGTATTAACCTTAAATTAACGCCCTTATATTTATAAATAATTATATATAATTCAACAGCTGTCTTTTCCTTGAGTAAATCAGTTTTCTGCAATTAATATTTTACATAAGCATAAATGCCTTTATCACAAATTATTCCGAATTAGAAGTTGGAATTCCGAGATAGAAGTAGGATTTTCGAGTTAGGAGTCGGAATTTGTAAGAAAAATAAAAATAAAAAATTTGTGGCCCTTCTACGCTTTCGTAATTTTCTAATTGTGACATTTAAAAAAATGGTTTGTTCAATTGTTAAAAATGTCATCTTAAACCGACAACTGTCAAGGTAGATCTGATTTAAATTTAAACCTCTTTAGTGAATAGGGGTGTATAAGTTTAAACTCTAAATCTACGTCTATTTCTACGAGTTTTTTGTTTATTTTTACACCAAATTTATTGCTATATTGGTTTTTGAGATATAGAAGATCTTTTAATAGAAATATTGAATATGTTTTAAATTATTTATTTGTTTTGGTACATAATTTTTAAATCATACAAAATTTTAGGTACTTTCGATTTATTTAGGATATGATTCAAGAGAAGAGATTAAAAATAGAAAAAACTGTTAAAAGATATTTACACACCGGCATTCACTAGAGAGGTCTAAGCTAACATTTATAGGTTTAAAATGACACAAGCAACAATAGAACAAATAATTTTTCTAAATATCACAATTACAAAATCCGATAGTAGATCGTTTCTTTATTACTCAAAAATATATTTTAAATGTAATTTTAAAAAGATCCAAACTATATTGAACAAGTTATACATATCTTCAAGTTTTTAGCGTCCTTAGATGCAAAAAAAATATGTTTTATCAATGCCGTCGGTCTGTCTGTCAGGTTGCGGCTTAGTTTGAAAAGTTGACTTTAGTCAAACATTAAGGTCATATGGGGATGATCTGGTAATATTTTGGTAAAAATCTAATACGCTGGTACAAGATGGCGGCTTAGTGAAATTTTACGCAAAAATCAAGTGCTATATATTTCAAATTTGTACGCAATCATTAAGTGGGATATAGAGATAAACTGGAAAAGTTGTGCTTCGAATTCAAGATGGAGGAATAAAATGGAGGCAAAATAATTTTTTTAAAAATCGACGTAAAAAAAAATTTTATTCAAATTACTTTAAGTTTTGCAGAAAAATTATGGGTGTTATGGAAATAAATTGGTACGAGTTAAACATGACGTAACAAAATGTCGGTGTGTGTCGATGTACAAACTTCTTATTTAATTTATCTTAAAATATGCCTAAAATCAAGTGTGGTGTAGGTAGAAACTGGTAAAATATTGTTAGGAATCCAATATGATGGAACAAAATGGCACCCAATAAAAATGTTTAAAAAGACAGTATATACGCGTTACTAAATGTCTATGTACTGAACTAAATTAAGCCACACTTCACTATTCGTAATAAAACGAAAGATTCATAACGAAGTTCCGGGTAAAGGAAATTTACCGATTTTTTTATTTTGTTTTAAATTTTTTCTCTTTTAAATAAATTTATCTTCTTGTTAACGGAAAAACTAAGAACTTTCCTACATTCTCTTAAAAACTTTATACACATTTTATTACTACTTTTTTTTAGTATTCTCTTAAGATGCTGAATGTAGAGTGTGCATGGAAAAGAAATTGAAAAAAGAAAGGGTATTTGCTATGGTGCTAATGTTTTTTTTTCAGTGAAATTATTAAAAATCATAATCTTCGCACTCTAGATATTCGCTTTAAACTAATTGCCGCTGTAATCATCAGATACTATTTCTAATTTACATGAATTTAGCAAATAAGAGAGAACATAATGAAAAAGATCAATTAAATAATTTATTGGATAATTAGTAATGCCGTGGTTCTTTCACTCATTTACACCAAGGATGCTCTTCTACTTACTCTAGAATATCTGAAAAAGATTATTGTAGGTGTGTTTAAAGTACTGGCTACGGCTTGTGTACAAGACAAATCACAAATACAAAAAGCAGAACAACTGTACTAAATATTCTAATACTAATTATCCAGAGTCTGTTAATTTTTAAAATTACATTGTATAAAGTGCGGCAATAGGATTGAACGATTTTACAAAGGTTGCCATGAAAATACCGTTTATTTAACAAACGTCAAATACTGACAAAACTGAAGTTTGTTGTTGAAAATTTTATGATACAATGACAAATTGGCCAAACAACCAACGGATCTTTTCTGTAAAACCGTTTATCCTGACTGATTGTACAAACGCAGAGAAAGTTTCCACGTGAATTTAATTTGCCAGTTCGTGCTGAAATTCCAACAAGAAATTCGATTTTCAGATTGATAAAAAATTTCAACGAAAGAGGAAGTATAATCTCCAAATTTGTCGGTCGTACATACATAAGAAAATATTGAAAGAGTCCACAACGTTCTGCCATTCGGCAATCAGCTAAACTGCACAGTACAGAGCGAAGTTTGCGACGAGTCTTACATTAGGATTTGAAATTCCACGAGTAAAAGATACAGATAGTCCAGAAGAGGCTAACCCCTATTGATAAAGTAAACAGTTTCAATTTCTGCTGGCTTTTTTTGGGAATATCCAACAACAATACAGACATTTTTGTTAAACTGATCATGTCTGACGAACCTCACTAGGTACGTTAACAAACAAAATTTTCTCTACTGGGCAAAACACAATCCAAGAGAAGTGCATGAAAAACCACTTCATGACGAAAAGGTAAGGTGTGGTGTGAAGTTTCCGCATTTGGAGCAAACGGCCACACCGTTACTGTCAATTTAGTTCGGTTTGTTGAGATGCTGGAAACATTTGTAACTCCGAAGCTCCAAAGAAGGGGTCAAGCTGAAGTCTGATTCCAACAGGATGGCACAACAGCGCATACATCAAGAAAGGCCATCGCTGTTTGACATCGCATGTTTCCTAATCGCCTAATTGCAAGGCCCGCAAGGTCGCCGGATATGACGGTCTCAGATTTCTTTTTCTGAGGATATCTAAAGCGTAAAGTATTCTCTACTCGTGCCCTAACACTTCTTCAACTTAAAGAAAGGATTCGTGATAGATTCGATAAACACGAACGTAGAAGTACTTAGACTCGTTATGCTCCATTTCTACTCCAATTTGCAGGAATGCATAGAAGAAAACGGGGATAATCTTGAGAAAGAGATCATAGCAAACTAGAACTATTTCAACGAATTTCCGGCATTGTATTTTTAGTTTAAGAAACAAAAAGTCCAAATATATCGTTTCTATCCTCACGGTGGCGTATTAAAAATCGTTCAATCCTATTGCCGGTCATTGTATTTTAAAATAAATTATGCTTTAAGGTTAATAGGTAAATATTAATTCTATAACAGTTTTTAACTGGTGCGTAAAGTTTTTACGATACTTTTTAATATTCGATATAGTTACACTTACTAGACAAAAACGACCATTAACGGCTAAGTACTTTTTAACTATCACTCTTATATTATTAAATATATACATTTTGTAGGGCAATTTATAAACAATAATAATGGCTCATAATTTCATTTAAAAAATCTAAAGAAGAACGTAATTAAGTTATATTACAAAGTGAAGAAATTTATAATATATTCTATATAATGTATAAAATTATATGTTTATATCAAGGCTCAAGGTATTGTTATTGTTAAAAAAAAACTTTATTTCCTAATTTAGAGATAGAGTAATTTTATATATCTACAAGAAGCATAGAGGTCGGACTTGAAACTATAACAAACTTTGAACCAATTAAACGTGGGGCCATTTTTCATAAAAATAGAGGGTGGTCCTATGTAAGAAAAATTTAAAAAGAAATTTTAATTTTACAGTTTATTATATACCTAATGGTTGCTGTTTTTTAATTATAACATTTTGGGCAGTTTTACGCTTGAGAATTCTTTCTAACGAGTTGCTAGAAGGAAAATAAATAATTAATTCTCTCATTGTCAACCTCTAAAAAAGCAGTCTGGAAATTTCAGTTTGTGCCTTTTTGACCTTGAGTTGTTAGACTTTTCGAACAATGAAGGTAAGTTTTCATAATGTCTATTAGTATGTGAATAGTAGTTGCACATTTTTTGTTATTATTAAATGTTAGGTCTATTTATTATTTTTAAAAATAAGAGGCGTCTTTCACTCCGGAAATGTCAATATCAAGTCATAAAAAATATGCTGTTAGGTCTATGGTGACCTATTTGTCGGATTTTAAAAAGCTAGAGCAGTCTCTTGAAATTCAAAGCCATAAAGGATATATCCCTTGAGATCGACTGATTAAAGTTAGTGTTTATATGATTTTAAATAAAATGTGTGTTTCACTTTGCAATAATATTAATCGATTTTTAATATGATTAGGAGCTAACGCGTTTGGTTCTTGAATGAAAACCAGTGGCGTGCATTTAATATAGCCAAAAAAGCATTGCATACCCAATAAAAATTATTGGGTAATCTATTATTGTTTTGTCAAAAATCTCTTAATCATTTTAATTTTTTCCATAAATTTATTATAAAATCAAGAATCTATCATCAAAAATAAAAAAAAATGTAGGAGCACCTAAAAATATTCCGCCACAAAAGCATAAGAGCCAATAGGCAAGGAAAACCATTAAAAACCTTAAGGAAACCAAAAATAGGGCTTTTTATTAGTGCGACAAAGATATTTAAAGAATCGTAGGTATATAATAGAAAGAAACGGACGAGCCGAAATATGTCGTAATATAGATTATGCAGCCGAGTCACTAAACGGATTGGTATGGCAATAATTGATCAGTTAAAAAATCACGGTTCTTGGGATTAAAGCGTGTCAAATTGGAATTACTATCCGACGTTTCGCCCTCGATTCCACGAGGTATCTTCAGGGATCTTTAATCTACGAGATCTGAATCCTGAATGAGCTAGGAGTGATTCAGGCGGGCTTTTATACTCGAGTTGTGCTCGCGGAACCGTGAGGTGAAGTGTATGTAGAAGAAACAGGACGTTCAATATCAATTAGATTCAAGGAACATGAACGATATATTAAAAACAAACAAATTGTTCAATCTGCTGTAGCTAAACATCAGCATACCACTGGCTATATTATAAATCTAAAGGAAACCAAGGTTCTAGCATCAATTCCAGGATTTTATAAACAATAATTAGAGAATCTATTGAAATTCCTAAACATACAAAAAATTTCAATAGGGATACGGTTCCGTTCTAAATTCATCAGTGTAGTCTTCTGTTATAAACCTAAATAAATTATAAAAATGTCAGACTAAAACATTAATTTAATTGTTTAAATTTTTCGTCCTAGTATTCTAGTTGTAAGTATTTTAGTTCATACGAAATTCTTAAATTTTGTAAAGATAATGTAATACTTGATGAATTGGGGTTGATTTATCTTACTCTTAGGCCCAGATTCATAAGTAATAAAAGTCGTTGGTAACTGAATACTTGACTATTGGTACAGTACAGCCCAAGAGCCGGATCGACAAGGTCCGTCCTTGCCTTCCCTACGTCTATCGTCTATTTCTAGTTAAATCCATCTATTACAGACTATTCTAATATACCACTCGTTGAGCACGATGCCTTGTAAGCGTGCTCATATCGCTTATTGCCCATATATTAACAATAACAACTTGCTATACAGGGTGATACTACAATAAGAAACTGTATTGTGTATTTCCTTAATTATTAAAGTTAGCAAAGAACAATGAAATTACAGTCAATAAGGACTCTCGTTTTTTTCTATAACAAGAATTTTTTACTTTTTTATTTAAAGAATTTAACTCTTAGTATTACATGGCTTACAAAACAACTAATGCATTTTCTTTGGGGCAGTCTTTTAAGAGTGGTTTTAAGTCACTATACATTAAGTTTACACTGTTTATTCACATACTGATGCAAGACAGAAGCACTTTTAAGGGGTAAGTAATTTTAACAACATTGTAATTTATTATTGCCTACCCTGTTTCAAAAGGCCCTGCACGCCACTGATAGAGACATTACTCATTTCTAAAATTATCTTGCCTTGATATTCGTAAAAGGGGTTCTAGAAGCATAGCTTTCTATTTTTCAAAAACAATATTAACTACAGATAGTTTTGTAGAGAATTTTGTGGATTACAAGTCATACTTTTTCAATTCACTTGGTATATTCAAAAGAGTTCTAGAAACTGTTTATATTTTTAAAAAAATATCAAATGCATATGATATTTTATATTTTTTTTTTGTTAGAGGGCTTTGTTATAAAATTCACTTAGTATTTTATTACAAATTCTATGTCGAGATTGTATAATTTTAAAAATTCAAGACATTTTTGGACAGTCCGAAAATCTTAACTTGCACATTTTTTGTTATTTAAATGTTAGGTGTATTTAATATTTTTAAAACTAGGAGGCGTCTTTCACCATAGAAATGTCTATATCAAATCAATAATATATATATATATATATATATATATATATATATATATATAATGTGTTTTCATTCCGGGTGTACATCTGTTCATTACTGTCGTTCTGAAAAGAACAGTTTTGCTGACGTTTCGCCAAAATCACATTTGGCATTTTCGAAGCTTTCTTTCTCGCGTCCGAATAGAGACTGAAGTGTTGGTGACTGCGACGCTTCCTTTTATACCCCCACTTGGAGCCGAAGGTTATATCTGCGCAGGTGTTGGATTGGATCCGGATGGTGCTGTTGTTGTTGCGCTAATTGCGCTTGAGTTTTTGCGATTTTAGATTTGTCGATTATTGCCTTCCATACTGTTGGTAGTTTTAATGATTCGTCCCTTTTATTCAAATCACCTTGTTTTTCAATTTCTATAGCTTCTCGGATTATTCTGGTCTTATAATGTTCTATATTGGCAATCTCCCTACACCCATCGATATTTATTTTATGGCCGGTTTCCTGATGATGTAGGAATAAAGCTGAGGTTGTTTGTTTATCTGATGCTGAGTTTATGCTCTTTCACTGTTGCTGATATTCGCCTGTTAGTTTGCCCTACGTACAACTTTTCACAGTCCTGGCACGGAATACTGTATACTCCGTGGTTTTCCAGTTTGATTTTATCTTTTGGGTTTCCAAGTAGTTTACCTATAGTTGTTTGTGGTTTGTGTATTGTTTGTATGTTGTGTTTCCTAAGAATTCTTCCGATTCTGTCTGTTGTGCCTTTTACATATGGTAAGACTACTCGTTGCTTTCCCGGTTCATAATTTTTGTTGTTCGTTGGGAAACCTGTGCATTAATAGCTTTCTCTATGGTGCGATTTGTGTAGCCATTTTTCTTTAAAGCACTAGATATTACCTTAAGTTCGTTTTGTCTCGTCTGTGTTTCAGTTAGTCGCACGGATCTGGATATTAGAGTATTTGCCACAGCTTGAATTTGTGCTGGGTGATGATGTGATTTTGCATTTAAATATCTGTCTGTATGTGTTGGTTTTCTATACACGGTATATTGGAAATGTCCGTTATGCAGTTTTGTGACCAAAACATCTAAAAATGATAGTTTGTTGTTTTCCTCCAACTCTAGAGTAAATTGTATTCTGGGGTGGATTGAATTTACGTGAGTCAGAAATTTTTCGAGCTCTGCATGACCATGTTGCCATATAATAAATATATCATCCACATAACGAATCCATAATTTGGGTTTTAAACTTGCTTTCTCAAGAGCTTCTTTCTCGAAGTATATCATAAATAAATATATATATATATATATATATATATATATATATATATATATCAGCATCACATACACACACTATCACAATACTAAAAGATTAATATTTATTTTCTATACTAGCGATCCATTAAGATGGTATTATATTTCCCTGGTCCAATGCTACACTTTCCTAAAAGTCGTCAATTTAATTTTTCAATATTTCCGAAACCTTATTATTACATTTTGAAGATACATCCCAGACTAACAACTATACAAAGAATAATGAAAATAGTGATGCTAATATTCAACAATATCTTAATCAAAATCCATCAGAGACAGGCCAAAGAGATATTACCTTCCAAAATCCACAAATCCACGGAGTTTTAACAGAATCTTCCTTATATACCGATCGTAGCAATTGGCATGGAATTAACTGTTAAGAAAGTCCGAACTTCTACAACAGTGTTATATGGACTGACGAAACTCGATTTAGTAACTGTGAAGTGTTTAATCGTTATAACTATCATTACTAGTGACCTGCAAACCCTGAATTAAGAGCCCAGCGCAGGTCGAATAAATATACAGCGTGCCCTGAAAAGTTCTTAACAAATGGAAATTTTTTTATTTTTCATTTTAAGAAAAATGTTACTCTTCATAAAAAGTTCTGCTTCCTCCAAAAATGTTTTTGGCATTATAAAACTTAAAAAATATTGTACAGAGTTGCCAGAAAACTTAGAAAATCTTAAATTGCCTGAAGAGAAAATAAGTTTAGTATTAGAGCAAAATGCCATATGAGAATTATTCTGAGTAGGTATTCCGAGATGTGGTAAAATACTAAATTTCATAAGGAAATTCGGAAGTACTTTTCTAGTAGCAGAAAATGTAATGTTTTGCCCTTACGCTAATTACTAAAAAAACTGAGTAGGCTGAAAAAAAATTAAACATGAGGTTGTTACAGAAACATAATCTTGCATTGCACTGGCAGTAGATCATTGAAGTGTTTGGTTATTTTATTACATTGAATATTTTTCTCTTATTTTCAACATGGTAGTTAATATAACAAAATAGGAAAAAATTTAAATTGTGTTAATTGTTGGACATCTTTATAAAACATGTCGTGAAGCGGATGAAATTTTTAATAATAGATATATAGATAAACAACATGTTACTGTTGCAAATGTCATGACCAAGTTTAAATCCATTATCTGTTGAAAATACGTCTAAAAGAAAACACCAAGCCTGATCTAATACCGAAGAAAATCAAATGCAAGTTTTGCAAGCGGTCGTTGAAAATCCTAGTCTCGGTGAGGAAAATATCAAAAACACTTTCGGATAACGTAACAAAGTCAACAGTCAGTACGATTTGACGAGCAAATAAATTCTATCCTTACAAACCTAGATATATCCATACACTTTTACTTAGAAATTTTGAAGTTTGTTTCCAGTTCAGTGCATGGTTCCAAAGAGAAGCTGTAGATGATTACTTCTTCGTCAGAAAAATATTATTTACCGATAAGGCGACATTTACGTGAAACGGAATCGTATTCTCACAGAACTGTCACTGGTGGTGTGACGAAAATCATAATTTTCTCATAAAGTGTCGCAATGAATATGAATACCCATTAGATTAACCAAATAGAAGGGCCGTATTTATTTCATGAAAATTTAACAAGACAAACTTACTTGAATTTTTTAAATACTCAATTGTTTGAATTAGTTAGTTTAGTTTAAGAGTTTATTAGCAAAAATCTGTTACCAAATTTACATTACAATATTATCTGAGTACATATTACACAACTTTATGTAACTATTATACAGTTATTATTAACCTATACAAATATAACAATAATAATAATAATATTGATAAAACTTTTAACACATCAAAATTATATAAACTGTTTTTTAAATAATAAATTTTTTAAGCACTTTCTGAATTTTTTAAGTGAATTAATTTTATAAATGAATACACAAATATAAAAAAATATCAAATTTTTAACATCTAGCCATTTTAAAATACATAACATACTAATTTTCGTATATTTGTCTTTATTTAACATTACTCTCATTCCCTTGTTTTGTAAAACTTGAAGTTTTTGAAAAATATCTTCCATTGGCATATATATAATTGTATTATAAATTGTTTTTTAGCAAATTATCCAAATTCTTACCATCAATAAATATGTTAGTTTTGCTTGTCGAGTTAATACATTTTGTTTTTTCTACATTGAATTTTAACTTATTTATATTTAACCAGTTAAGGACTAATTTTAACTCTCGATTTATCTTATTAGTAGTAGTAGTAGATGGGGGGGACGACAAGCCCAGAGACTAGGCCTAAAAGACTCTTTTCCCTAACCCCGTGGGATGCACTTTTTTATTTAGACAACATATAATGAAGGGCGCCTTGGCTACACCTGTGTGGTGATCAAGCCTTAACTGCCCGGTGAAGGGCGCGCGGAAAGGAAAGGGGACCAGAATCGACATTCTAGGATGGGGGAAGAAATTTTTACGTCTGGGGAATGTCAGCCAGACGGGCCCTACGGTTTATCGAGGAGTCCGAACCTCGGCCATCCCCTCCACCTGAGAGGGTATGTGATGGCGGGGAGTGTGAATTTATCCCCAAACTACCACGGGAACAGCCGGTTCCCCCCGGCCTGGTTACCGGCGTGAATGGCAGCGTGGAAAGTGAAATTCATTTTACACTCTTCCCTGTTGGATTTTAAACCACTAATATTGGCTGCAGACTTGAAAAGTCATGCACCCACCTAGGATTCGAACCCAGGCACCCAGACCAACTCCGGTGTAAACCCAACTCCAAACTCCAAACTCATTTATTTCAATATTATATATATATACATAAGGTGATATACAATTTCTAACATAAAATTAATATATGTATTTCTGAGCTTGTTTCCCGAACATGCCTTGCGTGACACAAAGGGAAGGGTCAAAATCTGCTGTTTTGCCTCCAAAACTGCAGGGAACACCAAGGCTTAATTGGGGGTCCTGACGCCTACACAATAGCATTTATTCAAGATCTTGTATGAGTATGTGATTCAGACGGATCATAGCCGCAGTAAAGGTTGATCAAGGGTGAGTAGCGACAACAAGATTACGTTCAAGGTGCACAGGGAAAAAGCACGGAAAACCCTGTTTGTATGTAGGTGTAAACCCAAAGCTATACGCTCTCGGCCACCGGCTGGCTCTATCTTATTACTTGCTAATGTAATATCCTTATCTTTAATGTAAATTAATGTGTCATCTGCAAACATTTGTATTTTACAGTTTTTTAAAACACCTGGTAAATCATTGAAATATAAAATAAATAATAAAGGACCTAGTTTGTTTCCTTGTGGTACACCTACATTATTAATCTGTTAATTTGACAATACATTAGAAAATGTTGTTATTTGTGAATAATTGCCATTAAATATTAGTCGTTCAGGATAGGAATGTATTTTGCAATCCCGTGGCCAGCCAGGTCTCCTGACCTAACCCCGTTGGAATTTTTCCTTCGGGGACTGTTAAAAGAAAAGGTTTTATCTTCACAGGCCATTCTGAAACGTCGATCACCTGGAAATAGTTATCAGGCAGTGTGTACAAGAAATTACGCCAGCTAGATTACTCTTACTCTCTCTTACTCAGGTAAGAGTTCAGTAGAAGAACCATAATTTGTATAAAAAAAGATGGCGCTCACGTAGAAGTATAATTTGTTCATTGTTCATTCTTAGTTGATTTTTTTATGCGATATTGTTAAACAAAACTTTTTGTATACCCTTTACATTGCATTTAGATTTCAATTTCTTTATAAAATTTAATATTTCATCACACCTGGGAATACCCAGAAAAATTCTCTTATGGCATTTTGCTCTAAAACTAAACTTATGGGTAGTTTTCTCTTCAGGCAATTATTGATTTTTCGGAGGACGCAGAACTTTTTATGAAGAGTAACATTTTTCATGAAACGAAAATTAAAAAAGTTTTCCATTTATTAAGAACTTTTCAGGACTCGCTGTATATGTAAAACAAACGAAAATGCAAAATGCTTGCATATGGATATTTTTCCTCGTCTTGCTTAATGTATTTAAAATAATTGTTAGTAACGTATTTATTTATGTTTCACTTCCCTCGTAAGAAGTGTTGTAATAATTAAAAAGTTACTTTCCGAGATGTTTGTAGATTTTTGCGTTTTAGGGTCCCTATACCCCGAAAAACATGTTCTCACATCTCCGTCGGTCTATCGGTGTAACTCTATGCGGCATAATTCAAAAACTACTTATCGCATTGACGTCAAAAATGTTTGGCAAAAGTCCAATATGGCCGCCTCGTAAAATGTCAAAAAATCATTATTAAGAAACTACGTACCGTATAGACCTCAAATTTTGGACAAACATAAAGTGTGATATGGGGCCAAACTGTTAAATATTGGTGTAAAGCCATTAAGATAAAACAAAAGCGTCCCCTAATGTAATGTTTAAAAATTCAGGACCGAAAAACTACTTATCTAATTTACTTACAATTTTGCATCATATGTCAAATAAAGTTAAATTGGTAAAATTTTAGGGCGAAACCTGTATGTCAAAACATAATGGAGCCGAATATTCCGTAAAATTCCATTTTCTGGAATGATACTTCTTTTTATAAAGGAAAATAATAAATTATATAATTTATTTTTATAGATAATATTAAAAAAATATATATAATAAATGAATAATAAAAAAAATAAATATAAAAAAATTGGTTGTACTCCGAAATTTTCGCGTAATGAATCCTTCCTTCGGCATATAGTGCTTTATTAATATGTTCAAGACATACAAATTATGCTATCCTTTTATTCACTTAATAAATGGAAAGATTAATTACGAGGTAAGCAGAGTGAGTTCGTTTTGTTACAATTTTTTCGGTCAGCTTAAAACTGTTAAAACGTTTTTTTATTATGGTTGGACGGCAGAGCTATTAAATATTTGCCAACCCACAAAAATACTAAACTAACAAAAATTGACCAAATCACTAGTCATTAATGAATGTACCATTAAGGTTTTAAAAAGAAATTATCTGATTCCGAGCTTTAATTAACACAATTCCAAATCCGCCCCAATTTCCCTTGCAAATAAGCTGCTTACTCCGGTCTAGGGCGGAGAAGTTACACATACGATGATGTTTAAGTTAAGCCCGAAACATGTTTGCACGTTTTTAGAAGGCATTTTGCTGGTTGTTCATTTAAATGTGGGAGCAGTAGACACTTATCGAGTTAACTCGCCTGGACTTGGAATAATTATTTCTCTTTTTTTTATTAGTCTCGTTACGTGGACAATTAATTTAAAATGTTTCAGAACTTCTTTATTATAATTTGATTTGCTGCCTTTGGACATGACTAGCAAATTTTAAAGTACGAATAGCATAAGTGTAGAATTCCACCACGTGCACATAACACAATTTATATAGGGTAGGCCAATCAAAACGGAACAAGGACGATATTTCATATATCGTTCTTTAAAAAAAAATTGCTCGGACCTGTCGATTTTTATTTTCCGGGGGAAAGGTTTTGCGCATACTATCAGCCTTGTCACTTCAACCCTCTCGCGAGAGTGAGCTCCAACCCCAAAACCCTAAATGGTAATAGAGGTCGGCTGGTACCTTATTTTAAAGAATTTTCTTTTCAACCAACAAATCCTAGAACACAAGGGCAAAGTGCTTGGACGTGACGTCATCGGTCATAGATGAAGGTATGCGCAAACGCGGCATACACTATTACCGTTTTTAAGCAAGATCTTTACTTTAGAATTGACTATTGGAAACAAATAAAACATTAATTAAGAGTTAATTCAATTTTCAACACACAAATAAAGGTGTAAAGACATATTGATGAGGAAGTTATATATAAGAATGTAGATGCACATAAATAATTAATTTATGCGAGTATTTATGTTATATTCAAGTAGAAACAGTATAAACTAAAGTTTCAAAAACAAGTTCTAAATGTTAGCTTACTTATTAAAAATTAAATATTTTTAGTTTACTCATTACCAAGCTTATTGGTTATAGTATACCGGGTGTCCACGAAATTACTAACAAGGCTGTAACTTTTTTAAGATAAGGACTATTAACATGAAAATTTACAGTGATATGCGGTTACTTATGAGGAAGATTTTAGCTATATAAACAATCGACTGCCGTCTCCGGTTTAACCGGAAATGCTATCAGCTTTAATATTTTAAATGGAACACCCTGTAAACTGATTTATTTTTGAATTCTACACTAAATTCTAAATATAAAACATGTATCATACTTTATGTCAATTTCTGATAGTTTTCGAGAAAATGGGGAATGAAACTTTAAAAATTTCAATGAATAATTCGTTTTTTTGGAAAAACAAATGAAGATAGTTAACAGTACATTGCTGCCAAATACAAAATATGTTTAGCCTTACAGATAACATATTACAGGCATTTTGTTCCTTTTTTATATGTTAAAAACTCAATTTAGTATCATGTGAAATTCAAGAACCCAGTGCTTCCTTAGTAGGGGTTCGCGAGACCGAGACCGAGACCGAGACTGAATCAGTCTCGGTCTCGGTTTCGGAAAATGTTTACGGTTTCGGAGCATCGAGACCGAGACCGAGACTTACTTAGTCTCGGTATCGGTCTCGAAAGTCTCGGTGGTCTCGAAGATAAAATTTTTAAAATAATAACTGTTCGCCGAGATGTTATTTAGACAAAAGTACATGGAAGCCTACGTTCGAAACCCAGAGTTTTTCTAATCTTAAAAATTTAATGTAAAGAAACCCAATGATTGAACATTTCAGTAAAGTAGAAAAAATGTAGGTATATTTATATAAAAAATTATTCCAAAAATCTATAATTCGAAATGATGTTGCCAACAGATGGAATCAGTAAATGAAGATATACGGACAATAGTAGGTGTATCAAAATAAATATCACATATCCCTCGTTCTTTGGACATCAACAGAAAGGCCACACATCACTAGAGTTACTTAAACAACCATCTACAGAACAATAATTATTTGACATTTTGAAAGATATACAAATGGAATAAGATATATTAAACACAAAATAAGGACACACTGTATAATGCTGCCGAACTCATGCAAGCAACGTGTTGGGCATTCTAGGGACAGACGTTATAATTCAATAGGTAGAAAACGATCGATGGCCAAGTAAAGCACCCTTAGGTATTCTGTAAACTTTGCTATTTTGAACCAAACTTTTATTACTTTGATGCGTATTTACTTTCTTAACCAGGACAGTTTTAGGGGTCTGCACGTTGTGCTTGTACAAAGGCAGCTATGATTCATAATACTACTTGTGAATCAACTATTTTTGTTCTTTGGTAAATTAACTATAAATTTTAAAAGTGGAGTAGATTTTAAAAGAAAATTTATTTATTAAACAAATATCTACTTGTTCAATTTTTCGCCTGAAAGACCAATCTATAACCTTTTTTGAGAAAATGTACAGGGATAAATATTATATTGTGCCTGCTGAATCACCAGTAATATCAAGTTCCTCAAGCGATGATAACTATGACATCGATTATACGTCACTATTTGAAAAAAAAGTGATTTCGAAAATTGGAGAAAAGAAATAATAGAATATTTGCAATTAAAGCGCGCTCCAAAGGGTACAGGTATTTTAGAATGGTGGAAAGCACACGATAAACAATTTCCAAATTTAGCCAAAATGGCAAAAGGTCTTTTGTCTATACAGGCGACCTCTGTAGAAGTAAAGCGTTTATTTTCACAAGCAGGTTAATTAATACAAAACTAAGAAGCATGTTAAATGAAACTTCAAACAAATGCTTATTATGTATTCATTCATCGTATAAAAGTAACTTGAAAAATGAAATTATAAAATATTACTTTAAATTTTCTGTAATATTTTTAGGTTTATTATATAGGTTCAAATAAAATCTAAAAATATGCTTATAATGTATGTTTAGAAATTTAAATTTTGCCTTGTTATTAGAATAGTTCGTTATTTTTTAAGCGTAATAGTTGAATTAGCTTTATTGATCATCTATTTAAAATCCTAAGCCAAAATCCACTTTGGGTTTTGTTTGTTGAAAATCTTGTCCGTATGTATATGTATTATTTTTATTATACACATATAGTTAAAAATTTTATATCGTCCATTTTCTAATACAAATAAAATCAATATAAAAATATTGTTCTATAAAACACGTACCTTCTTTAATTAGCAAGCCATCGAAGCGATTAAAGAAGAAAATGTTAAGAAAAATTTTCACTGATTTTTTTAACAATTTTTTGTATATTTTAAGTCGGAAAATTTTTAAACAAAAATCACCACAATTATTTCGTCTGTTGGAGACTTTACCGTATCTATACTATATAAGACTATGATATTGCGATGTTTTTAGTTGTTACAGTCTATTAGTTATTAATTATTGAACCAAACAACTAAGCATTTTTGGAGTTTAGTTACTTTCAATAATTAAACATAAAAACCGATTATAAATTTATAAAGATCACAATATCAAAATCCTATATGGTATAGTTGTGATAAAGTGTCTCTTTTTGAGAACAGGGTAGCAATTTACGGTTTTCGACATGTGAAGTGGAATTTCTAAATTTGGGAAATTCTCTTTTTTTAAATGACTATTTCACTAGTATCATTGCTATAAGAACATATACATATATATAATTAATTATAGAAAAATTATTTTTTGCATCAATTAATTTGCCCCCAAACATATATTTTTTGAATTATTTTGTCAAAACAAATAATTTACGAACATTAGTTATTTTGCTACTTCTCTTTGAGATCGAGACCGAGAGTCCTGATAGGTAAGTCTCGGTCTCGTTTCGAGACCAAGACCGAGACCGAGACCGAGACTAGTCTCGTGGTCTCGCGAACCCCTATTCCTTAGTACCTATATTTGATGACCGCAAGATGTTAAATACACCATTTTTTTGCAAAAGTTTTGAGCAGTACGTTTGCAAATTCTAATAGCTTGTTTTTTTTTTATTCGAACATTGAACATAACAATAATTCTGCTTTAAAAATTAGAAGGTGAATAAAAGAATGGATCAGAAATTTAATATTTGTCGTTTTCCAAAAAACGGAATTATTCATTGAAATTTTTAAAGTTTCATTCGCCATTTTTGCGAAAATTATCAGGAATTGACATAGGGTATGGTACATGTTTTATGTTTAGAATTTAGCGTCAGATTTAAAATTAAATCTATATACAAGGTGTTTCGATATTTCTAGCTGTCCTAATTTTCGAAATAAATAAATAATAATAAGTTATTAAGGGAACATAAAATTAAGATACAGTGTTACTGTATGTTAACCCATGTTTTTTAATCCTTTGCTCCAGCAGAAAAGTAGCAAATCGATATAAAATCACTTTGGCAGTACTAAAATTAGGTGATTTAAACAAAATTAAAATGACCTGCGATGCTTAGAAACTTCTTAGTCTAGTTGCTTATTACGGGTCAGCATCAATACCAACTACAATAGTAACAATACTTAAAAGAAACATCCTAGTCTAATGGTAAATGAAGGCGAACATTCACTTTGCGGTAGCTTGATATGTTGGAAGAAAATTGAAGAGTAAATGTTAATCATTAAAAGAATAGTAAAAAACGTTTGGCAAACCTCCAGCATAGGTATATAAGTATTCGCTTGCTTGCTTTCGTTGGCCATACAGCTTGGATGCAACTTAATAGCATTTTTTTTTTTCATATTTGGCGTGTTTTCAGAATTATGTTAAAATTTTAATAGTTATCTACTTTACTAAAATGTAAAAATCGTTTATTAAAGTTACCTGTACTTCTTCTAAACAACACACAACAAAATGTCGTGGCTTCAGTTTTCTTTATATCTATTAAATTAGGTTTGAGACAATGTAAAAACTCCTTTCTCTTTCTCACCGTGCTGGTATGGTACCGGTGATGTACATTTTTTCCTGACAAGGACGACATTGGGTGATTCCTAAATTTACGTTTATTAACTATTAGCTAAATGCCAGAGGATTATGGTTGCCTTTCACTTTCCTGCCCGCCCGATGTGCGATTGTCTCTGAGAATCCCGGTCGTTAGGTATATGTATATGAACTGAAAGACGGGTATGTATCGTGATGTAAATTTTAATTATATTTTATTAGTTGATTATTAATAGATGCTTTCCTCATGTTTAATTTATTAATAATATTTTTTTTTATATTTACATGTCTAGAAGCTTATGTGAGAAATAAAATGTGTCAGTGTCAATTATTTTATTGGGATCTTATATTTCAGAAAATCTAACATTCACAAACACACAAACACACACATTTATAAACTTTTTTTTTAAATAAATAACAAATTGACACAATAATTTAAGAAGTTTATGTCAAAATACAGAGGGCTATTTTTAAATTTATACATTTACATAGAATGTAAAAAAAACATCTGATTAATCTCTACAATTGGTCTACGCTGCCTCGCTTTATCAAAATGGTCCCCCCCATAATATATAGGAGGGTATTATATAAAATCGTCCAAATTTTACAAAAATTCGTAAGTCCCGAGTTTCTGCAATTTTTAGTTTTGTTTTCATTTTGAATCAGTAACATAATAAAGTTTTTGCAATTTTCTTAAAGCTCCTCATCAATATAGCTTAAAAAACTGTTTGGGTAAATATGACTATAGTTTATAAAAATTGCATCGGCGTGAATGCGAATTCTTTCTTTGGTCTCTGAAAATTAGCTTAACTTATATTAAATAGTTATCTATGATCTTTAAAAAGATTGCAAAAACTTTGTTATGTTACTGATTCAAAAATTGTGTAACACCCTGTATAATACAGCTGTAGTTTTTTGATTAGGTAACGTAATCTTAAATAAGATAAAATTATGTAAAAATTATTAATTTTCAATTATAAGACAATAGTTAAAAATAATTTTCTTTTGGAAGATCACAAATTATTAAATTTACCCCGTATATTAAAAACAAATGAATGAATTAAAAACCCGCCAAATGTTGTTAGATAATGGTTCGTAGAATATCATAACACGCCCAAAATTAAACAAAAATAAAACATTAGTTGTCCAAGTTGAAAAACTTCTTATACCTAAATATTTCGTAAATACTGCCTTTGTTTAAGAAAATCATTTCTTAAAAGTATGTGCTTGATGAAAAGTTGGCGTGATTTTACAAATTTTACGTATATGTTACTTAAATTAAATTTTTACTTCCCTCGTAAAAGGGAAGTATTGTAGTAGTGAAAAGATCACCCTCCGAGATTTTTTAAGATCTTTACATTTTAAGGTGTTTTCTCGATTCCGTCGATTTGTCTGTCTGTCTGTCTGTCTGTTCGCGGCACATCTAAAAAACTACTTGTCCGATTGACTTCTATATTTGGGGATATGTGGATGACCTGGTAACATTTTGGTAACAATCCAATGTAACGAAACAAAATGGCGGCTAGTAAAATGTTAAAAAAAACTTTTACTAAAAAACTACTTATCCAATTTATCTCAAATTTTGCACAAAAATGAAGCATTTCATGGAGTCAACTGGTAAAAATTTGGTACGAATCTAAGATGGCAGCTTAATAAAATATGTAAAAATTCAGTCTGAAAAAAAATGGATTGATATCAAATTATGTGCCATAACTAATTGTGGTATAGAGATAAACTAGTAAATTTGAGGTACCAATTCAAGATGACGGCAAAATAAAATGTTTGTAATCGTGAAAATAATCAGCCTCGCAGGTTTTACATAACTTCACTTATCTCTAGATGACAAAAAATATGTTTTACCAATTTCGTCGACATAGCTGTAAACTATTTACCGGATTGACTTTAAATTTTAATTAAAATTCAATATGCCGGAATAAGATGGCGGCCTAGTGGAACGTTAAAAAAATTATTACTAGAAATGCTAATTATACAATTTACCTTAAATTTTGCACAAAAATCAAGTGTTACATAGGAATGAACCGGTAACACTTTGGTATAAATCCAATATAGCAAAACAAAATGGGGCCTATAATAATAAAATATTTAAAAAATCAGCCTAAAACAAAACTACTTGTTAGATTAATTTCAAATTTTGTGTAAGCATTAACTAGATAAAACTAAAGAGATAAACTGATAAAGTTGTCGTACGAATTTAAGATGGCGAAATAAAATGATAGCCAAATAATTTTTTTTAGAATTCAAGGTAAAAAAATTCTTATTCAATTGGCTTTAAATTTCGTATAAAAATGAAATGTGATATAAAGATAAACTGGCGCGAATTCTTTATGACGTAAGAAAATAACAGTTTGACTATTTCCAAACAAGCCATTTTTTATACTTAATGAAGCAAAAATTATTGCTTATAATAAATTTTGACAAAGTACTCTAATAAAACAATATCCCATATGTACACTGTGTCCCAGATTGCTTGTAATCACAGGGTTTCTCGGTAACCAGCAGAGATAGAACTTTGCGGTTTTCGCGACTCTATGTCAATTTTTCGAGAAACTTTGAATGCCGCAAACGGAATTGTGCCAGATTGTTTCGTTCCCGAGATACAGAGTGAAATAGAAATTTTGCGCTTTTGGGGGTGGTATCATGTTTCGGACACCCTGTCAGATAAAGAAAAGGTAAAAACTGCTATGGATAGATATTTTTACGTAGAGTCCAGTGCTGTAGTCGAATTTTTTTTAGACAAACCGTTTTTGAGATATAGCCCAATTCTAGTATTTTTTAAATGGGACACTCTGTATTTTTTGGTTCCAAAAAATTTGCCTTTTTTTTCTCTTTAAAATGACGATCACACTATGCACTTTTGACGTAAAGTAAGCCTTATAAACGCAATATTAAAAGAAAAACGTAAGTTGGCCATGGAAATATGGCATGGAAACAAAAATCAAAACTATTTGTTTCTTAAATATATCAAATATTGCCGTGTTTATCCTCTTATCATACGAGTTACCAATAATTTTAACAGGTAAATTAATAGATATTAAGAAGAAATGAATAATTTTGAAAATAGTCATAAGTATGATATGATGGTTTGTTTTATTGAATGTCATGAAAACAGTGATCAAGCATCTGATTTATATTTTAATAGGTAAGCACCAAGCGCTTAAATTATTATGAACCTCCTTTCAAAATTTTTTTTCAATTCCACTTTGAGATATGGACTATTTCGAAAAGCTTTTTTTATATCGTAGATATCCAGAAAGGCCTCAGCCACACAAGGCAATTTTTCGCCGAATTAAATTAAATTTAATTAATGATGGATCATTTTCAAAGCACAGGGCTAAAACATATAATAAACGAAATCACGAGAACAATGAGATTGTTGTATTAGCAAGTATTCAGGCCAATCACGCGAATTCATGTAGGCATATTCAGGAAACAGTGGGGGTGTCAAAATCACAAACAATAATAATTTAACAGCAGATAGATATCTAGCAATTTTAAATCAAATACTACCGGATTTATTGGATAACTTGCCGCTAGCAAATCTGCACAATATTTACTTTCAGCAGGACGGTGCTCCTGCCCACAATGCGCAAATTATAAGGCCATTTCTATTTGAAAATTTTCACGATCGCTGGATTGGTACAAATGGACCAGTAAGGTGGCCTGCTAGGTCGCCAGACCTCTCAATATTAGATTTTTTCGTTTGGTCTTACTTAAAAAACAAAATTTACCTGAATCCAGTCAATACGATGGAGCAGCTGCAAAATGCAACCATTGCTCTAAGAAGAATTTGCACTGTGTGCCAATTATGTGTTCGTGAGGGGGGCGGCCATTTTGAACAGTTTTTCTAGTTATGTAGAATTTGTTTAGTATTGTGATTAAGTTTATCAAGATTATTAAGTTTATTTATTTCACAGTAAAAAAATGGTTATTCATTTTTTATGTTGTTTAATTTTGCTTCTGGACACTTTTAATATCTACCCATATTTCCATGGCCAACCTACGTTTTTCTTTTAATATAGCGTTTATAAGGTATAGTTTACGTCAAAAGTGCATAGTGTGATACATCATTTTAAAGAGAAAAAAAAAGGCGAATTTTTTGGAATAAAAAATACAGGGTGTCCCATTTAAAAAATACTAAGTTTGGGCTATATCTCAAAAACGGATTGTCTAAAAATTTGTGCAACTACAACACTGGATTCTACGTAAAAATATCTATCCATAGCAGTTTTTACCATTTCTCTATCTGATAGGGTGTCCGAAATATGATACCACCCCCAAAAGCGCAAAATCTCTATTTCACCCTGTATCTCGGGAACGAAACGATGTGGCACAATTCTGTTTGCGGCATTCAAAGTTTCTCGAAAAAGTGACACAGGGTCGCGAAAACCGCAAAGTTATATCTCTGCTGGTTTCCGAGAAACCCTGTGATTACAAGCAATCTGGGACACAGTGTACATTGTGTGTGTCTGTTCCTTCACGCCTTTGTGGAAGATAGCTGCATCCTAGCACGTGAAAATTTTTAAAATGTGATTTCGATGTTTTTTTGTCTCTTCGGTCTGGTTTACTGACGCGTAATACTGGGGATGAATTGTTAGTCGCGCTGTTAGTTGGTGCTCCGCTATGATATTTTTTAGATATTATTACACGTTATATAGACTTTCTTGCTTTATTAAATAATATTGTTAGGATGAAATAAGTTAGGCTTTGCACTGAGTTTTTGGTAAATAGATTTTGGCATATCTGTAATTGTTTTTTCCGTGTTTAAAATTTAATGCAAACACAGCCATAATGGGTCCGAACAATAATTTTTTTGGACGAAATTTTAGACCCATTTAAGAAATGGTTATAGTCAGCGATATATTGCTAGAACTGTAAATAACTATTCCACGGTACAGTACATCATTGAACGATGGTGAAACAGGTGAATATAAAATAAGGTTAAATCCAGAATGGCTCCAAATAAAATATTTACAAGACACGAAGAAGGTGGATTCTGCAAGAAAATATGTGCTAGGATTTGAAGGCCAATCTCAATTTAGAAACATATGTAATAGAGAAACTATTTGACAAGCTTACAAAATAATAATATGCAATATGCATCGTCGAACAAGAAGAAACAAACCATTAGAGCAAAGTAGATTTTTAGGAGAGTGGTGGGTATCTCAATAGGATACGGACTTCTGGAAGACAGTTATCAGAAAAGGTTACCGTCTGCTTCTACAATGTGGAGGAATTATCATTGTTATAGACTTCTAAGTCTATCGCTGGTGTGGGCAGTATGCATTTTGCTGAGTATAATAAGAATCATGTTTTTAAACATTCTAAGACAGAATTTGACACCTAGAGCAGAAAGAGTGGGCATTGGTGAACATTTTTACTTGAATAACGACAATGATCTTAAGCACACCGTTTACCCAGTACGTCAATATCTAATTTATAACTATCCACCTATTATTAAACTACAGCCCAGCCATTAGATCTCAATATAATTGAGAACTTATAACTAATATTAAAAACTAAGGTACATAGGAGCTCCAGGTTTCGATAATATTTCAGTTAGGGAACTTCAAACAATTTCTGAGTTTATTTTGAAACCACTAATATATCTTATTAATAAAATTTTGCAAAATGGGTACTTTCCTAATTGCTTAAAAATAGGTGTAGTAAAGCCACTTTTTAAAAAAGGAAATAAAACCCAAATGTCAAACTACAGGCCCATTACTTTAATCTCTAACATCGCAAAGATCGTCGAAAAGATTATTAAAAAAAGACTGGTTAAATTTTTGAAAAAATATAATCTTATATCTGAAAGGCAGTTCGGATTTAGAGAGGGATTCTCCACCGATGATGCAATTGCTTTTTTAACAAATAATATAGTTAAAAAAATAGATAATAATAAATCAGTTATATGCATATTCCTCGATTTAGCTAAAGCATTTGATACGGTCAATCATAACATCCTGATTGATTACTTAAGAGACTTGGGCATAAGAGGAAATGCATTAAAATTATTTACAACATACCTTAAACATAGGAGACAAGCGGTTTTGGTGGGAGAGTCATACAGTGACTTTCGGGAAATAAAATTTGGAGTACCTCAGGGCAGCGTCCTGGGACCAGTTTTGTTTTCTATTTATATTAACGGTTTGCTAAACTTGGACAGCACAGACTCTGTATCTTCTTTAGCCGATGATACAGTGATTCTATATGAAGGGGATTCCTGGAATATGGTCAAACATAAAGCTGAAACTGACATGTCGCGCATTAAAATCTGGTTTGATGAAATGTCACTTAACTAGCAAAAATATTAGATACTCCTCAACTCAAAGCCATATACTTTGCTTTAGTAGAATCTCACATACAATATGGAATTGTGGGTTGGGGTGCAACATTCGACAATCACATCAAACCACTCGAAGTAATTCAAAAAATGTTTATAAAAATTATTTATAAAAAAAGAAAAACTTACTCGTCAGATGATTTGTATGGCCAAAGTGGTCTCTTAGACATTAGGCAAATTTATTTAAAAAAAATTCTGATCCGGCAACATAAACAAAAACATATTCTTACAGCAATAATATACACTCACGACACTAGACATAAAAAACAAATGAGTACTAAAACTACAAAAACATCTATGACTCTAGCACAAAGGTCGGATTGGTTTTTGTCAGCATACATATATACCTAAAAACCTCAAAGATTTGAACTCTTTAAATCGTTTTAAGTGTGAGGTAAAAAATTGGCTATGTAGCAAACCAAGACGTGTATTTCATGATATGATAGATTTAAGGTAAATCAGCGCGATCCGAGCGAGCCATGTTTTATTTTCTTTGTTTTTTTGCTCAGAGTATAATGCACAATTGATTGTGATAAGCAATGTATGTACAATATTATTTTAATTTTTAAGTCATGTTTACTAGAAAGATTAATAGTCGCAAATTTGTTAATCATGGATGGTCGTGCACTGGCAAGCTTTTGAAGTATTTGGAACATGCCTCAAACTAGCCCACGGGCTTCTGGGGCTTCCTAATATATTTCCAAAGTTTAAAAGTCGGAGATAACATGATTTATAAATCATGTTGCTATTTTTACTAAATGTTATGTAATTGTTATTTTTTTGTCATTGTTTATATTTTTGTGGAATGCTATTGTTTATATTTTTGTGGAATATATTATTATTATTTACATTTCGAAAAATTAATTAAAATTTGGTAAAATTAATCGATATTCAAACGTTTTGCAATCGGTTTTTGATGATGAGGGGGGTGAAGGAAGACTAACTAAATATATTGTGGATGTTTTCTTAATGTTCATTGTGCATCAATTTAGGGAGTGACCAGAAATTAGAGATACCATGAATGCATTTTCAAAAAAATACCTAAAATAAAGAAGAATTAAATGGCAAAAATGGCGCTCACAAACTGAAAAATGAAAAAAATTAAGACAAAAAATAAATAATATTCTATGTAAAAATTTAAATAATTGTTACAATACTATAAATCTAACTATTGTTGGTTAATATTTAAAATCAATCAACGGAATATTACGATGTAAATATATTAACATATTACCATTTTTTGGAGAAAGTCGGTTCCGTTTTTTCTCAGACGTTTCTTGCCTCCGAAAAAAGTCGTTCACTGAATATTGTGGTTGCTGGCACGGATAAGTACTTATATACATATTTTGATAATATACGAAAGCCTTTCTTGTTATGTTTTCTTTCAATTAATGATACTTATAAGTATTTATTAACTTCGACGTCTACATCGTTGATAATTCCATTCTTTTCTAAAGAACAACAATACAAGCAACTCTTGCTACTAGATTCCAAACAGACATAGACGATTCAGTTTTTTTTCCATAAGACGACTAAGTGGTTCATAATCAAAATGCAAGCCTACGGTAGACTCAAATAGTGGACGCTGCTACAATGCCTGTCTGCGTTTTTGATTTAATTATTCTGATAAATTTAGATTTTATGTGACCTTTCCTGTTTAAGAAACTGCACTTGTATTTTGGATCTAAAATGGTGACAAAAGTAAAGTTAAAATTTAGCTCTATAACTGAAAACCTGTGCTTTAAATTATCTTTTAATGTTTCTCGCATTATATACAAAATATTGTTGGAATAACCTCTGAGAAATTCGACACCTTGATGAAGTGAAATGTTTAGTAATTTCCTCAAATAGCCCAAGCAAGTTCAACAAATGTTAAACTTAAAACCACTGATTTGATGAAAATGACGGTGTATTATAATTAATAATACTAAAGTTGACTATTATAATCGCTTATTTCAAGTAAATAAAACAAATCCTAAAGAAACACGGAACCTAATAAAATCCTCTAGTAATAATCTAAAAAATACTCAGAAAATATCCGCTATATGTAACAACAAAGGAGAAATAATCCTGCATAGGGGTTCGCGAGACCGAGACCGAGACTGAGACTGAATCGGTCTCGGTCTCGGAAAATGTTTACGGTCTCGGTCTCGGTATCGATCTCGATGCTTCGAGACCGAGACCTACTTAGTCTCGGTATCGGTCTCGAAAGTCTCGGTGGTCTCGAAAACAAAATTTTAAAAATATAATTGTTCGCCGAGATGTTATTTAGACAAAAGTACATGGAAGCCTACGTTCGAAACCCAGAGTTTTTCCAGTCTTAAAAATTTAATGTAAAAATCCTAATATTTGAACCTTTCAGTAAAGTAAGAAAAATGTATATTTATATAAAAAATTATTCCAAAAATCTATAATTCGAAATGATGTTGCCAACAGATGGAATCAGTAAATGAAGATATACGGACAATAGTAGGTGTATCAAAATAAATATCACATATTCCTTGTTCTTTGGACATCAACAGAGAAGCCACACATCACTAGAGTTACTTAAATAACCACCACAGAACAATAATTATTTGACATTTTGAAAAATATACAAATGGAATTAGATATATTAAACACAAAATAAGGACACACTGTATAATGTATAACTATAATGCTGCCGAACTCACGCAAGCAACGTGTTGGGCATTCTAGGGACAGACGTTATAATTCAAAAGGTAGAAAACGATCGATGGCCAAGTAAAGCACCCTTAGGTATTCTGCAAACTTTGCTATTTTGAACCAAACTCTTATTACTTTGATGCGTATTTACTTTCTTAACCAGGACCGTTCTTACGGGTCTGCACGTTGTGCTTGCACAAAGGCGGATATGGTTCATAATACTACTTGTGAATCAACTATTTTTGTTCTTTGGTAAATTAACTATAAATTTTAAAAGTGGAGTAGATTTTAGAAGTAAATTTATTTATTAAACAAATATCTACTTGTTCAATTTTTCGCCTCAAAGATCAATCTATAACCTTTTTTGAGAAAATGTACAGGGATAAATATTATATTGTGCCTGCTGAATCACCAATAATATCAAGTTCCTCAAGCGATGATAACTATGACATCGATTATACATCACTATTTGAAAAAAAAAAGTGATTCCGAAAATTGGAGAAAAGAAATAATAGAATATTTGCAACAAAGCGCGCTCCAAAGGGTACAGATATTTTAGAATGGTGTAAAGCACAAGATAAACAATTTCCAAATTTAGCCAAAATGGCAAAAGATCTTTTGTCTACACAGGCGACGTCTGTAGCCATAGAGCGTTTATTTTCACAAGCAGGGTTAATTAATACAAAGCTAAGAAGCATGTTAAATGAAACCTCAAACAAATGCTTATTATGTATTCATTCATGGTATAAAAGTAACTTGAAAAATGAAATTATAAAATATTAGTTTAAATTTTCTGTAATATTTTTAGGTTTATTATATAGGTTTAAATAAAATCTAAAAATATGCTTATAATGTATGTTTAGAAATTAAAATTTTTACTTTGTTATTAGAACAGTTCGTTATTTTTTAAGCGTTGTAGTTAAATTAGCTTTATTGATCATCTATTTAAAATCCTAAGCCAAATTCTACTTTGTGTTTTGTTTGTTGAAAATCTTATCCGTATGTAAATGTATTATTTTTATTATACACATATAGTTAAAAAATTTATATCCATTATTTTCAAATACAAACAAAATCAATACAAAAATATTGTTTTATAAAGCACGTACCTTCTTTAATTAGTAAGCTATCGAAGCGATTAAAGAAGAAAATGTTAAGAAAAATTTTTTTAACATTTTTTTGTTTATTTTAAGTCGGAAAATTTTTAAACAAAAATCACCACAATTACTTCGTCTGTTGGAGACTTTACCGTATCTATACTATATAAGAATATGATATTGCAATGTTTTTAGTTGTTACAGTATATTAATTATTAATTATTTGGAATTTAGTTACTTTCAATAATTAAACATAAAAACCGATTATAAATTTATAAAGATCACAATATCAAAATCCTATATATAGTTGTGATAAAGTGTCTCTCTTTGAGAACAGGGTAACAATTTAAGGTTTTCGACATGTGAAGTGGAATTTCCCTACTAGAATTTCTAAATTTGGGAAATTCTCTTTTATTGGTTATTTATGTCGTTTTTTAAATGACTATTTTACTAGTATCATTGTTATGAGAACATATACAATGCTAGTATAATATAATTGATTGTAAAAAAATTATTTTTTGCATCAATTAATTTGCCCCCAAACATATATTTCTTGAATTATTTTGTCAAAACAAATAATTTACGAACGTTAGTTATTTTGACAAATAAAAATCTTTTTTGGCTTTTTCGCAACTGAATAAAAATATTTAACTTTAAATTAAATTATTCAGTTGCGAAAAAGCCAAAAAAATTTTTGTTTGTCAATCTAAACGCAACAATAATCTGAACACATTAATTATTTTGCTGCTTCACTTTGAGATCGAGACCGAGAGTCTCGATAATTAAGTCTCGGTATCAGTCTCGGTCTCGAACATCAAGTCTCGGTTTCGGTCTCGAAATACTTTTTCAAGTTTCAGTACCGGTCTCGGTCTCATTTCGAGACCGAGACCGATATATATATATATATATATATAATATATATATATATATATATATATACCGAAAATATATTAGCAACTATAGAACCACAGCAATAACTAGCAACTTAAGTAAAATAATTGAGAAATCTATATAACTTCGGCAGGAAGACTATTTGAATTCTAATAAAATAGTTTTCAGATGCGCAGTTTGGTTTTAGGCAGAACCTGAGTACGGAGGATGCTCTCGTTAGGGTAACGGATCACATTTCTCAGAACCCAGATATAGGTAATAAGGGTCTACTATTTTTTCTAAACCTGGCAAAGGCTTTTGACATTGTTTCACACCATATTCTGTTGGACGGAATACATCGTATTAGAATTATGGGAATCCCACATAATTTATTAAAAATATATTTGGACAATCGTATACAGCAAGTAAAAATCGGTGAAACCCTAAGTAAGACACGTCCAATAGGGTGCAGTGTGCCACAGGATACAGTTCTGAGGCCTTTGCTTTGTACAATATATATTGACAACCTTATCCCAATATTGCCTCATGGGAGTGTGGTCTGTTATGCCGACGACATTATAATAATGTTAGAGGATCAAACATGGGATTTAGTCTTTAAGTTCATGTGTTTTAGTTTAAATAAAAAACACTTTCCAGCTAAAAATTTTATAAAAATACACAAGTCGGAGTGTACAAATATGAATAGTTGTGATTGTGAGCAAACGATCTTATCAGCAGATAAAATCAAATATCTGGGTTTGTACTTCGATCCCCATATGAAGTGGAACCATCATATAAAATATGTAACTAGCAACTTCCGGTTAGACAATACCTAACCTAACCTAAGAGATACATAATTAATGTGTATAAAGCATTAGTGGAATCAGTAATGACCTATGGCTTGGTTGTATCGGACTCTGTATGTATTACATTATCATCACTATTAATATTGGCCCAAAAAGGGTTCTTAAAATATCCCTTTTTAAGTCGAGACGATTTTCCTCAGAGCAATTGTTTGACGAAGCTAGGGTTCTAACGCTTAAGGAGCTGTATATAAAACCTATAGCAAATTGATTACTAAAGAATAAATATAAGAAAGCTAGAGTTCAACATAACGTAACAAAAAGACTGTTTAGTTTTAAAAATGTGTATGTCCCGTCTACCGCTTTTAGTGTCATACAACGGTCGCTTTACTATAGTGCACCCAAAATATTCAATATAATACCTAATTATTTAAAACAAAAACCATACAATATTATTAAGAAAAAGTTAACGGTTGCTTGACAGTAAGATTAATAACTATTAGTTCATATTGTCTGCAATAAAAGGTGTTAAAGAAATTAAATTTAATAAAAAAAAATCAACCATAATAATAAATATTATACAACAATTTACATATCAATAAATACAAAACGTAGACTAATCTCGGTCAATCTAAATCAAAAATATAAAAAATAAATATAAATTAGGAAAATTTTTACGAAATAAAAGCACTTACGTACCTGAAGAATACCCAATATTCAAGCGAAACCTAAAAAAAATAAACTTTAAAAATTAATTTTGAATAATAACGATATGAAATATAAAAACTGCAAAAATATATTTATACCCCAATATAACAAACTTGCATGATAAAGTTTTCTTTCAACAAACTATTTTCAGACGATCCCAAAGTTAAAAATACAAAATACTATAGAATAAAAAAAACTACGTCATATTAAATTACTGAAAAGCTATGCAAGATATTTTAGTTAATAACCCAATTAAAAAAAACAATTGCAAAATTCATTTAATTCAGCTCTGTGAGCTGCTACAAATGTTGCCTGATTTATATTAAAAGTAAAGGCATGAGCCTCAAATATAATACAAAAATTAACAATATAGCAACTATAATGACCATCAAAAATTTAATTTGTAATCTATCAGCAGTCTCCTTTCTTTTTTTTGCAACCCCATGTTCGGGAATTCAAAAGGAAATTTATTATAAAAATTACCAAGTTACCTAATATAAAACCAAAAGTATTCAAAAGGGATAATACACTTTTCAAAATAAATTAAATTAAATTACCTATTTAAAAGGGTTTAGTTCGCCCCGGACAGGAAGACTTGTTTCACAACGAGGCAGGAAAATGGCGGCCTGGCCCAACTTCAGAACCAAAAATCCTCTCTTAGCGAGATTACTTGGAGGTTACAAAATATTATAAAATTCACAAATACAAAACCCCAAGTAAATTAGCTCGAAGCTGAGAAGAAATCCCACTAACGGATTCCCAAGAAAAACTTGGATTTTATTTTTCCCAGTTCGCGCTGAAGACCTTTCGATATTACAGGAGACCAGAAAAGTGAAGTGAAAAAGTAGTTCCTTCCTGGAACCAGCTCCGTTCTACCTTCTAGAATTTACTCAACTCGGATGCCGAACTATTATTGGTTAGATTGCCCCAGGTGGCATCAGTGTTGTCAAGAGGAGCTTGGAATGATTTAAAATAGGGATTCCAGGGCAAGAAAAACGACCACTGATTGGTTTAAAATTCAAACGGCAACCATCTGAGAATAAACTTGGCAACAGTTGGGATCTTAGCATGCGCCTATAGAATGAGGGCATATCGGATGCAGCGAGTGACAGCGCAAAGGAAGTGACAAGTCCCATAACCCTAAATTATACTGCGAACTAGGCAAAACGAATAGTAAACAAACATCTATTTTCCAGCTTCCAACACTTAGATAATTAGAATAATAGTTGAAAAAGCTATCCCGAAAAATTAACTTACAATTAAAACACCGAACAAAGCCATGGGGAAATGATTTCAAATGGGGAAGTGGAAAAACTCTGACAACAAAAAGGTACCTAGGCTTAATTTAAATGAAATATTCCCAACAATACAATATAAATAAATTTGTTATTTTACCATTAAAAGTTATTTATTCATAACGAAATAATTTAGGCAATTCACAGAAGACAAAAAATGGTCGAGTAATAATTCAGGGCATAAAAGGGTCTAAATACACATGCAATCAGGAGAAAATGATTGAAAAAGGAAATTTTTAAGGAATTTAATTTGGATTTCCAAAACACTACACAGAACCGATTTAGTTATACCAATATGCAACTGCTACCTAATCCAAAAAAAAGGTATGAATATTGGTTTTAAATCGAGAAATTTTATGTGTTTATAGGCCAAAGTTAAGTGAAAGAATTTGTACTAATATTACTCTTATGTGTTAGATATCCAGGGCCAAAAAGATACAATTAAAATAGGGTAAATTTAAAATAAAGTAATAAGCATGTATTGGCCTAAAAATACTCATATATATCTAACATAGAAATATTTATCAAAGTAACCGTGCTTCATAAATATAAATTCCTACATATCAATATTAATAGAAAATATCGACCTTACACGCAAAAAAAATACAGAAAAGACGTTTGAACCCAAAAATAGAGGTTTGAAGTCGAAAATGCAGCATCCTGACAAGATTATATGTAAGGCCAAAACTTGCATAAAGGAGGTAAAACAGGTTTTCAAGACTGCTAAAATTAAATTCTTATTTACTCTGTAATATTAAGAAATAAATATGTTTAGATGTTATTTGGGTTTTCGTTTTTTTTTAATATTTATAATTTTAATTGACTTGATTGATTGATTATTGAATATATTCTATGAATCTAGGCATCGCCATTAATGTAACAACGTTCGAACTTGCAGTAAAACATTTCTTTAGAACGGGGTCGTGAACTACTTTAGTTTAACAATACCGATAGTTGTTGATAATAATAGGTGGCGCTATACATACCGATTAATCATTATAATATAATCCGGTTTAACAAATGAAATCTTCGCTTGGGTAATCTAACTAAACTATAAAACCAATATATAATTTAAATAAAGCGCACATATCAATTATTAAATATTAACACTGAAATAGTACATTATAAATATTAAACTTAAAGATTAAACTGTATAACAAAACTAGAGTGTTACATTCTGTTTACATTAAATGTTAATGTTTATATTTAATATGATTCCATAAGCTTGTAGTAGTTTCCTTCTTTCCCACACCTATGTTCATCCGTAGTTCCCCGACATACAGGGCGGCGTGACGTCAGTAAAAATAGATAATCCTTTAACTTTGAAATGCATAATTTAAAGACAACCGTATCGGCTAGTAGCGCCGCACATCAGTGGCGGCTCGTGAGTATATTGAAGGGTGAGGCTACATGAGGTTAATTTTGTTTAAATGTGAATAAATTTCCACGTCACCCATGAGGTATTATTCTGCGATGCGTTGACTTTTTTTTTTTTAATGGAGGTCATCGCCAATAGCCCTACTAAACCATTAAAAACTAAACTAAACTCTAAAAAAAGTAAATAAAAAGTAAACAAAACAAGTAAAATATGTACACCTATCGCTAAAATATAGCGGTGATTGCGATAATAAAAACATAATTTAGTTTATTAAAACTTAAAATAAATAGTTGTATGAAATAAGATAAAAAAACTACTTTTTGTACATTAAATCTATACGTCTGTCTTTTAAGGTTGCAAATTTATCTATAATTTGGTCGTAAAAGTTTTGGTCTTCACTAAGTTCTGACAGTAATTCCTGCTCTATTGACATCATTGCTAAACCCGAAAGCCGTTCTTGTGTCATTGTGTTTCTTAGGTAGGTTTTGATCCGTTTAAGACATGAAAAATTTCGTTCGGCCGATACACTTGTTGCGGGAATAGTTAAAACTAAATTAAAAAGCTTATATGCTTCCGCAAAAATTGCTTTAAAATCTTTAAATAACAAAGCTAGACTTTTTTCGACATCTAAATTTGAAAATTGTTCATCTCTATACAATACAGAAAGCTCATTCTTTAATCTATCTCTGTCAAAAATGTTTGGATAATTTTTTAATAAATTATTTAATAAGTCGTCTGGAAAGCATTTAACATATTCCGAATATTTTGTGCAATCGACTAAAGCAAAGAAATTTAAATTATTTAAATTTTCAAACCGCGTCCCTAATTGAAGAATTATACAATCTATTATTTCGAAATATAATATTTTATATTTAGTAAAAATATCAAAGTCGCTAGAACATTGCCCTCGACGTGTGTTAGTTGGCAGAATAGTGGCTTTTTTAGCAATATTGAAAAGTTCTTTGAAATGGTCCTCGTTTCTAAATTCAATAATTCGTTGCTTGGCAAGGTTTATTTGCGAAATGCAGTAATTTATATCTAAATGCTTTAACTGTAATATTTGAAACAGTACATCAGTGCAACTAAAAATTTGTTTATAAATATGCGTTAAAAGGCAAAATTCGAAATCATTAAAATGCTTCAGAAATCCTTTTGCACCATTAATAGATTCTGTTCCAGAACTTAAGTCATTAATAATAGTTTCAAATACTATAATTAAATTGTCCCATTCATTAGCCACTAAGTTTAAAATTTTAGACCGTGTATACCATCGCATTTCTACAGCTCGCGGAATTCTTTTACCTACTATCAGATTAAGCACAAAAGACCGTTTTGGTGATTGGTGGAAATAATTTGGTATTTCTTATAAAGTGGCAAAAAATATACGACTTTGGGTAATCAGTTTTGTTCCCTGTTGTAAAACTAGATTTAATCTGTGGGCGCAAGAATGAGTAAACATAGCTAAAGGAGCAATAGATCTAACTTTTGTTTGAAGCCCATTTATTTCACCTGCCATAACACTAACCCCATCATAACACTGCGCGACCAATTTATTTTTAAAGTCATAAGGCTCTAAGCTGTTTTGTATTAAATGAAAAAGGCTCTCTGCTGTTCTATTATCGCTAACGTCAAAAAATCATAAAAATCTTTCTTTTAAAGATCCGTTGGTCACATACCTAACTGTTATCGAACACTGTGATTTTTCTGTTATATCAGTACTATCATCCGCAATTACGCCAAAAAAACAACAATCGGTGTCATTGATTTCTTTCTTTATATATTCTTGAATATAGTCATGTATGCAACCAATTAGTTCATTTTGTATAGTCTTAGATTGTCCCGTAAAAATATTACTAAATTTAGCACAATGTTCAGTAAGTTCGGCATTTCTTTTTATTAAGCATGCAAATATTTCCTTAAAATTGCCACGGTTAAAAGAATCTGTTGTTTCATTATGACCTCGAAATGCCAAGTCCTGTTTACCCAAAGTAATAGTAACATTAATTAAATAATTTAATAATAAACGGTTTTTTCGAACATTTTCATTATAAACAATTTTATTAAGACTTGCATTTTCTTGTAGTGCATCCGCAATAGTCGCCCTATTTTGCTCCACTCTTGTAAGTGCTACCGAATATTTAATATGCTCTCTTGAACTTTCATGCGATTTTACTGCTCGTGAAAAATTTTTTAAATCCGAATATCCGCCCCCTGAACTCCAATTATTTTTGACGCAACCTAATAAAATACAAGGCCAACAATATAAGCTTTCTTTATAAATACTTCCGCATAGCCACCTATAAGTTTCGTACCAAGATATTTGAAAAGTTCTTGAATATTGTTTACCTTGCCTCTTATCGTTAAATATTGCTAAGATTTTCGGCGTCGGACGGCTACCTAATATCTGTTTCTTTTCAGTTTCGCTTCTTAAAAAAGGCGTTTCAATTAATGAAGCAATAATGTCGTGAATAGGATTCATTTCAAAAGCAAAAAGCAAATACAAAAAATGGAACGCTCCAACTTACCAAATCAAAACAAAACAAAAACTTACTCACTGTATAATATACCCCGGCGTACTTTGTCGCCGCGCAACAAAATAAAAAGTTGCGACATCTTCGAGAGAGCTAGTGTACCTTCGTTCCAAAGAGTATCCTATGTATATACGTTATAATTTTAGTAGTGGCACAACCGTCGTAGGCGTAAGAAGCTTAAGAACGCGACTGTGCTTATCCATACCCCACCGTACCGGTTACGCGACACGTTAATCTTTTCATTTATTTTTGGAATATTTTTCAAAGTAAGTTGGTTTATATTGTATTTTTATAAGTTTGTGTTTATTGAACGTTTTTTCCAGTATGTCATATTATGAGAAAGATCAAGCAAAACTTTTAAAGCTCTGGAAAGACAGCGAGGACGAAAAAACCGCCGAAAATCCTTCAAAAGAAGATGATCAATCCGGTTCAGAAGGGGAGGACTATAACGTCAGCGAACGATCAGCAAATTCAGACACAGAGCAAGAAATAGAGGACGAAGATAATCTACTAAATGAAAACTCCTCAACTATTGAACCTAATAGCGATATAGGGGGTTACTACCTTGGCAAAGATGGTATTACAAAATGGTCTAAGAAACATGGAAACTTGGCTGTAAGAACGAGATCTGAAAATATTATCACGCATTTGCCTGGAGTCAAACGGGCATTTTCAAGTATCAAAGATCCCTTAGAATGCTGGAAATTATTTTTTACCGATGCAATGCTTAACGACGTTGTAAAATATACAAACTACAAGTTGAGAGAAAAAGCACGAAACTAGAATAGACCTGATACACAGCACCTAACAAAAGATACGACACTTGAAGAACTTCAAGCTCTATTAGGCCTTCTTTACATTTCTGGTGTTATAAAGTCGGCAAGGTTAAACATAGATGACTTATGGGCTACAGACGGCTTAGGAGTAGACATTTTTAGAACAACAATGTGCCAAAAACGGTTTAGTATTTTATTACAATGCTTACGATTTGACAACAGTGAAACCAGAGAAGAAAGACGCCAATTAGATAAACTTGCACCCATTAGAGCAATATTTGACATGTTTGTTGAAAATTGTGTGGCAACCTACACTCCTAGTGAATATTTAACTATAGATGAGAAGTTAGAATCGTTTAGAGGGCGTTGCAGCTTTCGGCAGTTCATTCCGAACAAACCCGCCAAATATGGCATTAAGATTTCTGCTTTGGTGGACGCTCGAACATTTTACGTTTTAAACCAGGAAGTGTACGTTGGTAAACAACCAGCTGGCCCATTTGATTTCAGTAACAAACCAGAAGATATTGTTTTACGACTTTGTAAGCCTGTTCAAAAGTCAGGCCGGAACATAACATATGATAATTGGTTTGCAAGCTATTCACTCTCAACCAGATTATTACAAGAACAAAAGCTTACCTCCGTATGCACTTTACGTAAAAATAAAAGAGAAATACCAACCGAACTTTTGCAAATCAAAAACAGGGCTGAAAGGTCATCCATATTTGCTTTCAAGAGAGATGTTACTCTCGTCTCGTATGTTCCTAAGAAGGGTAAGAATGTTTTATTACTATCCACCCTACATCACTGTGATACAATTGATGTAGAAACTGGTAGCGACCAAAAACCAGAGATCATCACCTTTTATAACTTAACGAAAGGAGGTGTAGGTGGCCTTTGACGGTATTTTTTTCCCTACTAAATACGGCATCAATCAATGCTTTTGTAATCTTCAATTCTAATTGCCCAAGCTCCACGAAGCGTCGTCTATTCATGAAAGAGTTGTCGTTGGCATTAATTACACCATATTTGAAGATTCGACAAACTAATCCAGGACTCCCTATTGGACTGAAGAGAAAGATTGGTGAATTTTCTGGATCTTCTGGTTCTTCTAATAAAGAACACAATAGCCAGTCACGGGGCAAAAAGCAGATCAAATCGGGAAGGTGTCACTCCTGTGAACGTAATAAGGATAGAAAATCGTTTTACACTTGTGTTCGGTGCGATCAGTTTGTATGCATGCAACAGTAACTTGTGACACATGTTTTGAACAAAATGCAGCGTAAATTTTGAACTTGTTTTATTTTATAATATGTACCTATTAGTATCTTTGTGTGTATAAGTATTTTTAACAAATTTTTTGTTACCATACACTTTTTAAAAGAATAAGTACCTAGTATTTATCAGAATAAACATTTAAAACGACTTTAATATTATAAATAACAATATTTAATCCATCTACTTTGCTTTATTTTGTTCATACCCCACCGTACCACTTATGTAATTAAGCCCCACCGTACCGTCGCCGGGTTAAAAGACAGAACGCCCTCAATCAGCGATTATCGCAATCTATTTCCTATTTCTTTCTCAGCCGCACGCACCACGTAAAAAGAAGCCGTTGGAATATTTCGCTAGTCATGTGATTTAAATAACCAATAAAAGCATATCCAAGCTACAGATTTATCGCCTCAAGAATGCAATAGAAAACGCGTGCATCGGCAATCGCCATCCCGCTCTGTCGTAATCAGGTGACCGTTGATAAATAGGTCAGAAGTTGAAACTTTCCAAGCTAAAATTATTTTGTCTCATTCGAGAGCACTTTCTTTAGGAATGGGTTTGCACGGATTGCACGGTCGGTTTTTTGATGTGGTCAGAATTTATTTTCTAAAATATTTATTATGGGATTATATTTTGTTTTTTTTTTAATGTTATTATGTTGTAAAACTGTTAAAAAGTATATTTCTAATTGGTAATAGATAAAAAGTTATATAAAAAAATTCTCTTTTCAGTTATTTTGGGGGTGAGGCGCGGCCTCAGAGGCCTACCCTGACGAGCCGCCACTGCCGCACATACGGGCAAATAGCTGTATTAGGTTGACAATAATAGTTTTAAAACATTTTTAATCCTAGTAACACGATAAGCAATAGTCGGTCTTTATCATCTCGAATTATTTCTTTTATTACCGTATCGTAGAAGGCTGTGCCTAAAAACAAAGTTGGCTTGTAAACGAAGCCTTCTTTTGTGTTAAATTGCGTTCCAAATTTTACCGGAATAATTACGTTTGTTTATTGTTGTGTTATTTGAATTTAAAAAAACCTTCATTATGGAGATTGAAACATCAGGTATGTAGTTTAATATTCTAGTGTTAATTTTTCTTTACATTCATAAAATTTGTAAAAATAAAATACCTTTCATAAGACCACTCTTTTGGTTTCAAAAATTCGATACAAATTTACAAAGCAATGATTTCAAAAAAAAGTTCCATTGAGTACAACTGGTATTCTTTAATAACATGAAAGTTAATGCCTTAACGATAAATTTGAGACCAAAAACAGCTCCCCATGTATCCCCCATTGCTGATTACATATTATTTTTTCCAGGTAGTCCCAATGAACCCGCTATACGACGAATACACGAGGTAAATATAAAACGAAACAACGAACTATTTTTGGTGTTGAAAAATAACCAGTTGTTTAAATTATCGTCAACAAAGTGTAATGAACAATTAATAAAGTACATAATGGACAAGTTCAGCATAAGTGAAATATCTGAAAGTATTCCTACACAGTTAAAAAATGTTGTGAAGGTGTTTGTTACGAAACTATTATCGTGGCGTGAATGTAAATACATGTACGAGAGATTTTGTGACAAAAATAAGGCATGGCTAGATACAGAGCTAAAATTGTGTATAGACGTTTTACCACCACATCCAACAAAGTCTACGCAATTCGGTTTTTCAAAAGAAGCCAGGACGACAGTTCTAGCTGCAGTAAACGCCGAAGTGTTGTATCTTTGGTCACGGATCACCCCCCCACCCGAAAAAATATATTTTGCTGCGGAATCAAGCTTAATAAAAGCAGGCAAAAGAATAGCAGCGCAGGTTGTAAAACTTGCCTTAAACAGCACTCCAAAGCGATTAAAAAAAATGAAGGCAATTCATGATGGATCTTCCTTTGCTAAAGTAACATCATATAGTCCTAATGAAGTCTTAGGTCTTATGATAGACTTGAACCTAACTAAGGAGGGATACATAAATATGAGACTTGGAGCTAAGAAAAGAGGTGCTGATATTTATCCTTATTATCATGTTGTTACCAGTGCCAAGTTAAGATGTTATCCACCAAATGTTCAAGCTTCAGAAAATAGGGCAGATGTACCAGTGTAAGACTTACTTGATTTGACTGTTCAGCGACTAGCAGAAGAACAGTCAGAGGTAATCTCGCAAAATATTCCAGAAAGATTCAATACCCTTAATGTTTTGTATAAGTGGGTGGTAGACGGCAGGGGCGGGCGTAACATATATAAGCAGAATTTTACAAGCAACTCGCAATATGCAGATTCAAATATAATTTTACGTACTATTGTGCCCCTCGAAGTATCTATATATCTATATATATGTAAAGGAGAAAATAAGAAAATATTTTGGAAGAACATGAGCCTATCGTTTAACAAGGACTGCCGACCAATTTCATTTAAATTAAAAAAAGAATCGCGCGACAATGCAAAAGAAGAATTCAATATAGTGCAAAATCAAATTTCACATCTTTTACCCACAGTTGTTTCTATAGGAGATAACATTCGTGCACACACCTATATGCACAATGTTAGATGGTAAAACTATTAACCTTTTAACCTTAAGAACTCAGTCATGTAATGTTTGCAAAGCTAGGTTTAAAGATATGAACGACTTAGAAAAAGTGCAAAAAAGAATTTGTGATACAAGCATATACAAATGTGGTATTTCGTATTACATGTCTATCTCAGATGATACGAATTTTTATTACTTATTGCATATAAACTTGAGATTCAAAGCTGGCAGGCTAGAGGAATAAAGGTCAAAGAGAAGGTAAACGAAAGAAAGAAGAAAGTAGTTAATGATTTTTTACTCAGAAATAGGTCTTGTCGTCGATCAATCAAAACAAGGTGGAGGCAATAGTAATGACGGGAATACTACCAAAAATGTTTTCAAAAATCCGGTTTTAGTCGCCCAGATAACTGGAATTGACAAATAACTAATAGAACGCTTTGGGAACATACTTAGTGAAATTTCATGTGGTCACTATGTAAATGAACAGACTTTCAAAAAGTACTGCATAGAAACTGCTAAGAAAGCTATTTTTCTCTTCAGCTGGTACAGGATGAGCGCCACAAGTTGTTGATACATGCCTCTGACATCATCCAATCATTACCTGTACCTCCTGGTCAACTTTCAGAAGATGCTATTGAAGCTGGACATAAAAGTTACAAAATTCTCCGACAGCTTCACTCAAGGGAAACCTCAAGGCTTGCAACTAATTAGGATATATTTAATTGGATGTTAGTAGCCTCTGATCCCGTAATATCATCATCTAGAAAGAAAACCACAAAAATTAAAATGACTTTTAATAAACCAGTACTAAGCAGGTTAAAAACGCCTGATTTTATAATAATAATAAGACGTTTATTAGTTACCAATAAATACAGTTAACGAATTAACTTAAAATAACAATTATTATTATGATAATAATCATGGTAACTAACGGGCCTTGTTTTCAGATTTCAGGGGATGTTCATTCGCCGGATTCTGTTGAGGCCAAAAATATAAGAATTGAAAAAGAAATTTATAAGCAGCTAGCAACAAAACATAGAAGCAAAAGAAGCACACACTAAAAGGAAAATGGAAGATGGATAAGGATAGGGAAAAAGGAAAGTATTAAGTTTCAAATTTAGCATTTTGTGGCATAGACAATCAATTAAATATGGTTTAGAAGAAGTAGTTTGGTTTTTCTCTTGAAAACTTTTTCTGAGACAGTAAAATCATTTATTTCGAATTTGTTTATTAAATGTGCAATTAAATAAGAAAAAGACTTTTTAAAAAATTATTTGTTGTGTGACGGTATAGTTAATAGATTTTTTCGTCTTATATTAAAATTGTGCACATCAGTACGATAAATTATTTTTTTGTGCAAATATGGTGGAGTCTTAAACTTAAGAATTTTATAAAAAAGGACAAGAGCATGTAAGACTCGTCTATTGTGCATATTTAACCAATTTGTGTTCACGTCTTCTTATACCAACAATAAGCCTTAGACAGGAATTTTGGAGTTTTTGTAATCTATTAGCATCGGCATTATCAAGACAAGGTCCATAGATGGTGTCACAGAAGTTTAATGGTGATAACACTAGTGCATCACAAAGCATTTTCTTAATGTTATAGCTCTAAAAGTGCCTTTGCGAAAATATTGTTTTTAAGGCGGAATATCCACTTTTTAGTTTAAGAGTAACATGTTCCTTAAATCTAAGTTTATGATCCATTATGAGTCCCAGATTTTTGGCAGAGTTTTTAAAATCTATTGGATCATTATTTATGTGTAGATTTAAGTTATCTAAAATATTCATTCGATTGTTATCACTACAAAAAAGAATAGCTACTGATTTGGTTAATCTTTACGAGGAGCTTTTGAGTTTCACTATATAAAGTGTCAAAATCCGCGTTAATGCACCTATTGGCCTCGGCTATATCAGTACTTTTAAATGAATAATATACCTGGGTATCATCTGCGTAGCAACGATGGCTACAATATCGAAATGTATTTACTAATTGCGAAGTATAGAGAGTATATAGTAACGGACCGAGAATGCTACCCTGAGGCACCCCAGAGGCAACATTAAGGGCTTTCGACATTTTACCATCAAGTACTACTCTTTGTTTTCTGTCTGACAAAAAAGAAGACACCAGTGCCACCGCAAAATCGCTAAAACCCAGACACTGCAACAAAGCCAATAATATTTCATGGTTGACCATGTCAAAAGCTTGAGTAAAATCCAAAAGAACCAAAACAATAGCTAGATTATTATCAAGGGCTTTAAATAGATCATCCGTTACCTGAGATAATGCGGTTGCACAACCAAAACTTTTACGGAAGCCAGACTGATATTCAGGGATCAAATTACTAATACTTAAATACTCAATTATTTGCTGTTCCATAACTTTTTCTAATAGTTTAGAGAGAACTAGATGAATCGATATTGAACGGATTTGTTTAAATTCAGTAGAATTTTTAACTTTATGGATTATGGAACCGATCGGTAGTGGTGATGAAGATGAGGTCGATGGTGTCGATAATATCGATAATGATAGTGATGATGGACAATCGGAGAGTAATTAAAATGCCTTTTTAACTGCTACACTTATGTATTCATAAGCACGATTAATTTATATATTGTTAAAAATAAAATTTGTTTACCTAATACATATAAATACCTATGAATTGATTGCTTTTTTTAATTCTCACAAACATGCTAAGTCAATGGAAAAAACTACATTTAATTTCTAAATTTTATTTCGGTGATTTTGACAAAATTGTGTGAAAAAAAAATTACTAAATTCTCACAAACATGCTAAGTCAATGGAAAAAACTACATTTAATTTCTAAATTTTATTTCGGTGATTTTGACAAAATTGTGTGAAAAAAAATACTATTTTAATATTAATTAACTAAATTAAAACTTTAAATATCGAATTATGGCCACGTAAATTCGCAATTTGTCCATATGTGCGCCGGTTAGAATCAGGATGGCTTACCGGTTTAAATCATAATTTTGTTGTTTTATTTAATGCCGGATATTATTCGGCCGAATACTCGACCCAGCCGTGAAAAGTACTATTCGCGGCATCACCACCAGAAATCTATGTTAATGACGTATATGTTGATTTTTTACAAATATATTACACCTTTTGAAAATCTAATTTTAATATTCTTATCCATATAAGCTCTGGAGTCCCTCTGTATTTCTAGCTCTACTGGTTTCTGGCGTAGTAATTAAATTATACATAGATTTTAGAATTCGTTTTTTTTACAGTTTTTTCGGTCAACTCAAAACTATTAAAACATTTTTTTATTACGGTTGGACGGCAGAGCTATTAAATATTTGCAAATTTACAAAAATACAAAACTAACAAAAACCACCAAATCACTAGTCATTAATCAATGTACCATTAACTAACTGCCAGGTTTTAAAAATATGTAATTACAACATGTATAATTAAAGGAAAAGGCTCTATTTATATTGAACAACGGTTATGCTCAAACTATGTACATATTTTATATGTGATGAACTATGATCCCCTTAACTTATTTTTGCAAAAAAGAGAGAGTCGATCTAGATTGAATATAAAAAATTGTTCCAACTGAATACAGGGTGTTAGGGGAGTGGTGACGTCCAATACACGAAGAGATTTCTCTCGTGAAAATAATAAGAAAAGTTATATTATAAGGCGCCATCTATTATTCAAATTATAGGTTTTGAAGATGCAGGGTCTTGAAAATATTTTTTTAATTATATTTAATTCTGTATTTCAAAACAATTCAAAATATAAAAAAAATTGCTAGTGGCATACCGAAGCATTTTTCATGCAATTATGAATTTTGAAATTTGAACACTGGCAGAGAACTTGGCATGACCATTATTTAATTGTTAAAAATGTTGGACGACACCGGCTATATTTAAAAAAAAACTTATATTTGTTAGGATCTTTGTTTCATTTGTAATAATAGTTTTTTATTTGTCCAAAAAAGTGACAGAATGTAGACGAAATATCTGACTGTAGGGGCGTTGGATATAAAGTTTATAATTTATTAAAAACTAATACAGCAGCATCGTAACAGCAACGACTCCATAACAACATTTCCAAGAATATAAATTCAGCATTATACTTTAATGGCAAACCCTTAGTTCAGTTGTGTGACCACTACCAAATATTATATGCTAGGCGAGATAATTTTCTTTGTCTCTACCATAAACCTCAATAAAACATAATTATATTTAAAACTGAAAAACCTTACAATAAAAATATGTTTATTCGATAGGTTAGGTAAGGTTAGGTTAAAAGTGAGTGGATAAAACCGACCCTCCACTGCGACTCTGTGGTCTATTGTGGCTCACCCCTATGTTTACACTTCCCCGAGAACAATTCTAAGTCTTCAGTGGGTCTTATTATTGCCTTTGGGGAGGTATTGTTTGTTCTATTATCCTCTTCTTCATAAGAAGGGGGTAAAGGCCTTTGCAGGGGACAGACCTGGCAGTCCAAGCCAATAGTCCAAAATTGCGCGCTTGGCCGTTTCGTTGGATACTCCTAAAGCTGGTTCAGGTCCCACGAATCTCGTCTCTGCTCCTTTCTTTTCTAGAAGGTCCGCAGACTCATTTCCCTTCAAATCTGCATGTCCTGGTATCCAGATAAGAGCGATAAGGCCAGCAAGTGCCTTTTGGCAGTTCCAGACTGTTTTGGATGTACAATGACTCGCTTCAAGTGTTTTAAGCGCCGCTTGACTATCCGAGAATATTTTTATCGTTTTATGTGTTATTTGTTGATCCTGCAACATTTTAACACACAATTCGATAGCATGGACTTCTGCTTGGAATATTGAGGTGTTATTTCCCAGGCTTACTGACAGATCAATCTTCGGTCTTACCCCATGTATTCCAGCTCCTACACCTTTATTGGTTTTTGATAGGAAAGCAAAACTTGAAGAGAAACCTTTAATAAAAATGGGTAAATTTCCTTTACCCGGAACTTCTCTCGTTATCATTTTTCTCCATTTGTTAGGAATATTAAAGTGTGATCCAATTTAGTTCAGTATATATCCTCAGTATATATGAGTTATATATATTGTCTTTTCAAACATTGTAATTGCTCGCCATTTTGTTCCATCATATTGGATTCCTGCTAATATTTTACCAGTTTTTTTCTACCTGTGCCACACTTGACTATTGCGCATAATTTAAAATAAATTTAATAGGTAGTTTTTAAACTCACATATACCGCCCTTTTCTTACGTTATGTTTAATTCGTACCTGTTTATCCCATTTGCACATTTAATTTTTCTGCAAACTGAACAAGATTTCTTTACGTTGACATAAAAAAAAATATGGGAAATATCTGCAGACCAATAGAGTAGTAGGTAAAGACTGATAATATGGGTTTCATGCAGGATCTAGATCTATATATGTGTCCTGAGGATATAACAGTAAAGTTGCGAAACGTCGATAATTAAAAAAAAACTTTTGTTCTTTTTTACTGGATCCTAACCTCAAATATTACACCACTCTAACATAACAACAAGAGGATCGTTAACAAAAACCACTTAAAAACTTAATATCTGGGAAATATCTGCGGCCCAATGGAATAGATAAAGACTGATGATGAGGGTTTCACGCAGGATATAGAATCTATATGTGTCCTGAGGATACAACAATAAAGTTGCGAAACATCGACAATTTAAAAAAAGACGGGATCCTAACCCCGAATAATACATTACTCTAATACAACAACAAGAGGATCGTTAACGAAAGCCATTTAAAAACTCTTATATCTCGGAAATATCTGCGGACCAACGGGGAGGGTAAAGACTGATAATATGGGCTTCATGCAGGGTATATAAAATCTATGTGTCCTGAGGATGCAACAATAAAGTTGCGAAACGTCGAAAATTATAAAAAAAGACTTGTTTTTGTTTTACTGGATCCTAACTCCAAATAAAACACCACTCCAACAAAACGTTTTTAACATTGTTCCGCCATATGGGATTTTTACCAAAATATTACCAGGTCAGCCCATGTGACCCTTAAAGTTTGATCAAAACTTGAAGTCAACCGGGTAAGTAGTAGTTTAAGCTATGCCGCAAACTGGCAGACAGACAGAGGGACCGAAAAAATTGATAACACATGTTTTTGGGCGTCTAGAGAGGCTAAAACGTGAACATATGTAAATCTGAGAAGGTGATTTTTCTACGATTACAAACATTTTATTTGGCCGCCATTTTGTTCCGAAGTTTTGAATTAGTAACACGGTTTTACTAGTTGATCCCTATTCCGCCATCTTATATTCGTACCAAAATTTTACCAGTTGATTCCAACATAATGCTTGAGGTTTGTACAAAATTTGAAATAAACTGGAGAAGCAGTTTTTTAATAATACTAGGCCGTCATTTTGTTTTGCCATATTGGATTTTTACCAAAATATTACCAGGTCATCCCCATTTGACCCTTAATTTATGATCAAAATTTGAAATCAATCGGGTAAATAGCCTTTAGCAATACCGCGAACTAAAAACACACAGACAGACAGCCGGACCGACGGAATTGATAAAACATAATTTTTTGGCATCTAAAACGTAAAGATATGTAAAACCTGAAAGGGCGATTTTCATTTGGCCATTTTGTTCGGCCATCTTGAATAAGTACCACAATTTTATTAGTTGATCTCTACACCACAATTAGTTTTGGCACACAATTACAAAACAAACTATTAAACGGTTTTTTCAGGCTTATTCGTACCAAAATGTTAACAGTTGATTCTAACATAATACTTGATATTTGTGTAAAATTTGAGAAAACAAAAAGTAATTTTTTAACAATAACTTTTTTAACATTTTACTAAGCCGCCATTTTGTATCGCCTTATTGGATTTTTGCTAAAATATTACTAGGTCATCTCCCTTAATTTTTGACCCAAATTTGAAATCAATTGGGTAAGTAGTTTTTTAGCTATGCCGTGAACATACAGACAGATAGACCGATGGAATTGACAAAACATGTTTTTCGACATCTAAGGACCCTGAAACGTGAAGATCGAAGTGTGATTTTTTGTTACGATCACATTACTTCCCTTTTACGAGGGAAGTAAAAATAAACATACAATTTGTTTTAATTGTTTGTGTTGTGAATATGCAGGAGAACTTGATAAACGCCACATTAATTAAATCCGCGATATACATCTTTAGTTAAAATATTCGTTAAAAAGCACGTTTCATCAGTTGTTCGAAAAGATCGTGTGTGAAATTATTCATTTGGACTTTTTAGTTATTCTAAGTGGTTAAGTTGATTTGGATGCAAAACCACATAAAATTTACACAGCAAATTTATAATTTGTTTTACTGTTAAATGTATCTAAATTCATATAACAAAATTTCAAATACGTATGGCCAGAGTATAATATGATATATATTTCTATCAACATGTGTTCGACAAAGCTTCGATATTCAAAATATTTATGCTAATAAGTCTAATTTTTTTTGATACTTGAATATATCATAAAACTAAATTATTTGAAAATATACCTTATTTTAAAAAAAATTGGTTAAAAACATTATTAATGTACATTCTTGTAGAAATAAATATGTACGCTACACGTTTATTCTAATTATTTCTACCAACTACTTTAAGAAAGTCTCTTACAATATTTTACTAAGAAGAGTTAAACAACTGTATGTGAATAGTGTATCAAAACTAAATATCAAAAAAATATAACAAGTACCTCGTTTCCACGGTAATTGTTATATTAAATATTTTTATGAATCTATAACCTTAATTTTTATCATTTTAAGACAATACGTTAAGGCTCTGAAGAGTGACCGAACACTTAGAGTACAAAAGTGCTTGCTAATATTATTATTTTAAGAGAAGTAATCTTCACATTATAAACGCGTTGGTTCTAACTAGTGCTGGCAACTTAAATTGATTTTTCGGTCACCGGTTTTTAAATATATCGTGCGTAATTCCCAAGACAGGTAACCAGTTAACCTATTAGTCGGTTAAGAGTTTAGTCGGGTTTGTTAAGCAAAACCGCCACACCGGTTTCTCGATTAATAGAATAATTGGAGACGATTACCGATGGGTTTCGGTTGATCAGAAACAGATTTAAGTCCAATGTTAATGAGAGCGAGGCTGGCTTATCGATGTAATTTGCCTCTCAACTTCCCGGGAATTTAGTATGTAGAGCTTGTTCCCTCCATACTTCATCAGTTGCTGTGCTTATACCAATTAGTTTAATCAGGTTATCTTCGGACGCAAGTAGTCGCTGTCTTAAGTTCTTTCCTTGGGTTCTGCATAATTTATACATTTTCACTAGTAGTCCCCCACCGCCTGCTCTTCGAAGCAGGTATGGTCATTTAGATCAGCATCATATCACTTCATGATTCCAAAAGGAGTAGGTCAAGGCAAGCTTGGTGTTAAGTATTTTCAGCATCTTCTTTTTGTAATTTTCGTTATATATTTTCTTCAGATAAGCTTGGTCGATTCTGGTGGTAGATTTTCGATGTCCTGAAATCGTGCTACTTGGGTCTCGACTACTTTTTTCTTGATGTTGTTAATGGCGCTTTTGTCAAAACCGAATGTCATGCTGATGTCATAACTAGAGGTCTTTACTGTGTTAATTAGAGAATTGTTCCTTTGTAATTCTTCCCGAAAAGTTTGACGTCGTCAATCACCTTGGAATATTCATTTGGATATTTTTACCTTACTAAAACTGTTGTTATTTACCAAGATATTGATTGTTTATGTGGCCATTGATTCTTTATGTGGCAAAAATTATGAAGACGAACTGGTCCTGGTGCTTTCCAGTTTCTCATCTCTCAATAATCTGAGAAATATTTTCTGCTGTAGCCATTTCGCCGGTTTCCGAGGGGTGTTGTTCAATATCCGTTACCTATTCAGAACCTCTCCTATAATAATAATAATTTTATTTCTTCAATTTAACTAGTGTACATACAAAATACATAAGTAATTTGAGAAAACGTCAAACCAATAAATAATTAAACTAATTTGTATAAATGTAATGTAAATATATACATGTCAAACTCTAAAATAAAAATTACAAACAATATACAAGAATATACAAAAAAAAAGAGGAGACACTCAGCATAAAATATTTAACTCAAGAACTCTTGCACAGTAAAGTAGTTCATTTTATTAAGAATACTTTTAAGTTCACTTTTAAAAATTCTTAAAGTAGCAGCTTGTTTTACATCATTACTTAGTCTATTAAAAAAATTTGCAACCATTATAGACTACGTTTTTTTTGAAAAACTTTCTTTTATGAAAAGCAGGCAATAATAATTCTATATTTCTGGTATTATAATTATGTAAAGTGCGGTTTAATTGGAAGAGGTCCTTATTCTGATAAAAAAATATACAAATTTTTAAAATGTAAATTCCTCCAACCGTTAAAATTTTATATTTCTTGAAATATTCTCGGCAAGAGTCTCTGTAAAAAAGAAACCTGCTCCCCAATTGACTATGCCATAGGAAAGACGACTGTGTATGTTTGCAGTAATTAATTAAAGCTTTTAGTGCTTAGCAATTCTGCCTTAGGTTAACTAAGAGGTTTTCAATGTGATCCAGCCATCGTAAGTTTTCGTGAATAATCTAGGCCCAGCATTACACATGAGTAAGATGATTCTATGAAACAATTAGTTTTGTTTTCGCTAAGATTTACAGTGTATTTTTTGAGACCATTTTTATAAACCATCTCAGTAGTAGTTTTAGGTGAATGAACATCGTTCTTGACGGCATATGACACAACTGTTACACTTGACGAAGTTTGCTCCAAATGAGAAATCAAATCATTAAAAAAAATTAGGTAGAGCAATGGCCCAAGAACTGAGCCCTGTGGCACTTCTTGCTCTATTAATAAAGAAGTACCGTACTAGTACCCGTTAACTAGAACATATTGTATACGTCTATTCAGGTAAGACCTCAGCAGCTTCCCTGCATGTCCTCTTATTCCATATCTTTCTAGTTTAACCAAAAGACTGTTGTGGTTAACCATGTCAAACGCACTAAAAAAATCTACAAACACGCCTAACATAGAGATTTTTATCAACAGCATTAACTATTGTCATTTGAAGTTCACATAGAGCACTTTCAGTACTACGCGATTCCGTAAAACCGTGCTGAGAGTCAGTAGGTTATTTTTGTTCATAAATTTGAATAACTGATTTTTAATATTTATTTCAAAAAGTTTGGATATACTAAATAACAGGCTAATCGGTCTATACTTTGAATATTCATTTTTATCCCCCTTTTTAGGAGGTATGACAGTGGCCAACTTTAACTGTTCCGGGAAAATCGCAAACTCAACAGAGATATTTATAAGATAAGTTAACACTTTGCACAAAATAATTTACATATTTTTAGCGTAGTTTTCTTCTTGGGACCAGATAGAACTCCAGTTGTTTAGACATTTGCTAGCATTTGCTGGGGTTTGCGATTCGCTTTGATGAGAAGTTGGATCTTCCAAAGAAGCTCTTCTGGTCTGCTGTAAACTCTGCTTTTTGTTGCTTCCTTTTCGTCAGCTCGTTATACCTGGGAAGTTGAGGACCCTCTATTTGCCTTAGACTGTTGTCTGAGGCGGTTTTTTAGTTCCACAAGTTTTTGTCGCTGTTCTTCCTGACTGTTTTCCTTGATATTATTCTGCATATATTCGATATCAGTTTTCCTACAGAGTTTATTTATATTTTGTCGTCTCTTTTAAGTCGGTCTGACCTGTTTATTTAATTACCGGTTGGGTTTTGGCATGTAGGTTTTCTGACCATTGATTTCAGTGATGGTAACAGCAGTACAGTATATGGGAAGTCGAGCTTCTTCCAGTATGTGTGATGTAGCCGAATAGTTCCCTAATACCACATTGGCTAAATTGATGGTCTTCTTAGCCTTTGCGATGTTTTAAGTATTGGTAGTGCTGGTCAGTTTAAAGGGTCTGTATAGTAAGAGAGAACGCTTTCAAATTTGTGGTTTTGTGGATTTGGTGCTCCCTCCCGCCCATTTAGTTAATTGCGTTTTTGTGGTACTTCTGGTTGGTTTTGATTAAGAAAGCCTTAGTTAACGACGTTGTCAGTTTCTCGCCTTATGGCTTCTAGTTCTACATTGGTGTGGAACCTTTCTTTGATATGACATTCTTTCGGCCAGCGATGTTCTGCTCTCTTAGGAACTTAGAAACGCTATTTTGTATCCCTTAATGCCTGAATATTCGACTTTTCAGGAAAACGCTAGACAGCTATCCATTTTACTTTTTTAAGCGGAGCACATTTTTCTTCAATGTTCAGATTCCTCTTAAAATTCTAGGCATGTTTCCTATAACATACTATTCATTTGCATAATACGCCCATTGAATAATATACTATAATGGTCCCACAATAACATACCAAGAAGAAAGTGTTTACGTGGTTTATGTGGTATTTCCCTTCCTTTAGAACTGTTTTATTTATCTTATTCAAGCATGTAATATGGAGATCTCATAATCATATAAATTTTCATTTGTAGGAAGGCTCATCACTTTTTCCAGATCGTTCATGGCTCTCTGGGTTGCACCTCATATTCCACAAATTTCAGTTGACGAATTACTAGTTATACTAATTATCTTTCTATATCATTGTGAATTTAAAAGTACGTTGAATATGTATTTTCTGTTGGTCGATAATAGTTGGTTCAACGTTTTGTATCTGCTTTTCTATATTCGATATTTTACGTTTTGATATTTCGGGTGTTTCTTTAATAAAAATTAATTTAATTGGTCTGCAGAAACTCGTAGAAGATGTACCTTGTTCCAAATAAAAGTACCCACTTCAGCGGTCCAACATACGTACAATCTTCAATACACATAAGAAGATTGGACAAAGCTCGCAAACCATTTTCGAAACATGTTGAACCTTTTCAAACAGGAGGAGTAAAAATTCCTTGCTCATGAGGGAGAAACAGTACGCTCAACATCCATTAGACCTAATGAACATGAACGATGTATTAAAAAGAACTAAATTAGATTAGGGAATCTATTGAAATTTTGAAACATTGTAAACTTTAATAGGGATACGAGTTACAGTTAGTGTCTACATCACAGGCGGAAACCGATCTTAACACGCCTGAATCACTCTAAGCTCATTCAGTGTTCAGATCTCATGAAATAAAGATCCCTGAAGATGCTTTGTGTAATCGAAGGCAAAACGTCAAATAGTAATTCCAATTTGAAACGGTCTAATCCCAAGAACCATGTTTAGTTATAGATCTGTTTTAATATACGCTATTTTTTACGCGTTATTATCATATAACGCTTTATCAGTACGCGCCCCTGTATTGAAAAATATTTCTAGCAATTAAAGAAAATTTAAAATTGGCAGGTTTAAAGAGTTTTTACATGGATTAAATTCTTAATTTTAGTATTGAAAATACTATTGGGATCACTTTTATGCGAACTTAACACTGTCTGTCGTAACCTCGACACCGAAACTGCGATAACGTGTTCAGTAAAATAATACGTCTAGATTGTGAGTGCGGACGCACTAAATGAATAAATAAGATAACATTATAATATGAGATCATCGGATTGCCCATGCATAGATGAACAAATACTATATAGAAATAAAATAGTTCATTGTTTCGTGTATGTATGTGTGTAATAAAATTCTGAGTCTTATATTAAAATAAGGTAAATACGGATTGCCAATGCATAGATTAACAAATTTTAGTAAAAACAAAATAGTCCACAGTTTTGTGCATGTGTACAATAAAATTTCGAGTCTTATTAGAATAAGGCAGACATCATTAAATACGTACGGAAATGCACGAAATTATGATTGCAGCCGATTTCAAAACTAATATTTTTTGTATGTATGTTATATTTGAACCGATTTTTACCACAAATTATTTATTTTATTTTAATTTACCAAAACGTCCTAGCTTTTCGATTCATATCTTATTATGTAACTTATCAATGCTAAATAAAAGTAATAATAAATAAATCTAAATATTAAGTTTTAAGGCCATAGGCAAAGGAATTGCTCACACATATGTATATTAATTTAACATCTAAATGTAAATGGAATTAGAATTTAATCACATCCATTGTTTTTTGAAAACATCGGGACAGAGAGAAGGCCGACAAATTAAGAAGAAATATATATCATTTTTGACATAATTAGAATAGTCACATTTAATCCATGTTTAGTAATAATATTAAAATGCTATAAATGCCACAAACTTTGATGGAACAAAATTTTAAAAAATTGGGAATGGAACGATTTTTATCTCTTAATATATTGGATGTTTTATACAGCTATACTATTTAATTTCACGCTCTCTTTCCTGAAATTTCTTCCATTTTCCATTGAAACGTGAAATATAAAAAAAGATGACCTGTGTATCGAAAACGTAAATAGACAAAAAGGAACATGATTATATACTATATACTATAGATGAAAAAATTTAATAAAAACAAGTATTGGAGCGAGGGTGATTACCATTGTTGTGTGTACATTTGAAATCTTTAACAACTTTTTTTGTTGACAGAGGAAAGATAGATATATTAAATTTAGGCCGATTTTTACAATAAAAACTGCATTTGTAATATTTTTAAAATTAATAAAAAGTGTCGTTTTGGGTATAATAAATTAAAATTGTCAAAAGCTTTCGGTCAAACTATACCATTATCAGGACTGACCCTGTAAGTGACAAAATAAAAAATAATAAGTAAAAACAATTAAAAAATATAAAAACTCGTATACAGACTAATATACGACCTTTCACAAAAGTAGGTATTCCTGTGAAAATATAGAAATAGTATTTTTTTATTTGAGTTTTATAGTAAATGTGTAGTTTTTTATGGTGGTTATGGGCCTATTAGGTAGATAATTTAGGCCGCCGTTGCCTTGAACCGAAAATATTAACTATTACAGTGCTAGCGTGACATTTTTTTTCAACAAATGAAAAAAATAGGTTTAACATAAAGAATTAACCTGTGTGTTTATAAGTGCATTAGGGCTCTTCTGAGAATTTCTGTTTATTTCTAAATCCTCATAAGGGTTAAGTTTTAAACCCCTTGAGTTGAGGTTGTGTAAAATTTTGCTGTTTTTTGAAGCAGAAAACTGGTGTTTATTAAACTTAAAGAAGGAGGAGGCATGGATGGTCTATTGAGGTGTTTTTTAATTCTGACCTCTAGGTCTACAAGTCATGTCGACATATATGAGGCATCACAAGAATTAAAGCTAAGTTTATAAACTCCATCTTTTTTGGTGGTCTTTGTTATTGACAAAAAGCGTAGTTGTTTTAAAGACGACCTTGGCTGTGTCGCTACAGCCATTTAAAATGTTAGCTATCTTTTCGGAGCATGATTCTAGAAAAGGAAATGACAAATATTTATTGGGTTTTTTAAAGGTTTAGTGCATTTCAGTTTTTTAAAATTGATTTTATCATTTATTAAGGACTGTATCCGCTATTAATTGCGATTTGCTTAATAAGTTCTAACTCCGCTTGTCGATGCTCAGTTGAAAGAGGGAGTGTCAAAGCTGTATAAATATAGCTATAAAATGAAGACAATTTAAACAAAAAGAATGATTTGAGCTTTCATAAATGAAAAGCAGTATGTGTATTCTGTATACTTAAAAATCCAATCTGCTAGGAAGGTTCGATGGTAAATTTTATGTTGTGTACATGTACAGTGTCACCAGTGGTAAAGTCCGCAACATATGGGAATTTTTTTTATGTTCAGATCTAGGTAAAAATTTGTCTACTACATACGTTTTTTTCTTTATAGGTTTTATCAATCTTTTTTTATATAATATGAAATATAAGCAACTTATTAAATATTACTATTATTTTAGAGATTGCCATGTTTTTTTTATAGATTTTAATAATATTTTTTATATAATATGAAATACAAGCAATTTATTAATATTACAATATTTTAATACCCAAGCTTAAGTTTCTAGATTGCCGCGGTTTTTTGTATAGATTTTAATAATATTTTTTTTTAAATATAAAATATAAGCATTATATATTATACGTATTATTTAATTTGATCCATTTCTTCACCCATCTGATAATAAAATGTCCCTATTTAATAATCATAAAAGATTATAACGTTTAAAAAATAAAACACAGAATAAAACATTATAATTGAAAAGTTGTGTCAGGTATTTTCAATACATAGGATACTTGCGTAAGGTGCAAGATCTGTGAATTTTTTTTATAGTCCGCTCACTGTGTATAACCCTATATATTAAAATTCTCGGACAGAGAGCAATAATGTTCAATAATACTGTGATGTTAATTTTTCTTTCACATTAAATTAAATTTACATAAATTAAGAATTCTATAAACATCAATTCACATATTATTGGCAATACCAGACGGGTCAACCATTCTCTTCTACGTATGTTACAAGTCCCGATTGACCTAGACCATCTGCAGGTTTTTTAACGTGTGTTTAGACGAATAAATAGAGAGATAATTTTTATTAGAATACATTTTATAAAGTGTGTTTACTGTGGTGGTCAGTGGCGTACCGCATAAATTATCGTGAAAGGGGGTTTAGGATCTAGAACTATAGAAAAATTATCTATACATTTTATATAAAAACATGGAAGCGAGGCCGGCATCGACTAAAGACGCCGACAGTCGCCTTTAATTAAATTTATTTTTTTTAATCCAGAATAAAATATAATAAAATTTGAAACAAATCTTATATGGTGAAAATTAAACCTTTACCACAATTCTTGGCAGTAGTGGCAGCAGTGATGCCAGATAACGGAGTGTACCGGAGGGTACATTTCGAGCGAAAATCTGGTGATATGAAAGTTTGCATTAGTTGAATAAACGGTGTAGTAAAAATGCAAGTGTTAAAGAGCATGCTCAACTTGATCAGTGTAAACGGTTGGTCGAATTAAAAGCCGAATGAATGCTAGAGTGTTAAGAGAGTCACGCATTGGCTCAATCTACCGGACTAGGCCCAGTTAGTTGTCTAATATAAAATAGACTTTAGTTCTTCACTCGTGGCAAAGTTTACGGATTAAAATATTCTGTAAACTTTGTTCATGGCAATTGTCGAGAGTCTAGAGAGCTTATAAGTGGAAGCTCATACTCGGGCGCTTGTGTAATAAAACTCGTGTTTTGATTTTATTGACAAATATAGCTTTAATGATGGTTTTATCGAATCTTAACTTAACTTAAAGGCACAGATCCACCTAACAGTATAGGTTTCTAGAAATATTTATAATCAACAGCAACAGCTATGGTACGAACGGGGATCGAACCCAACATCTCTAGATAACTAGTCAATTGCCCTAACCAATTGCGCTATCGTATCACTGATAAGCAATTCGTTAGAAGTTGTACATATTGAAACCCACCAGTATCAACCATTGTTGATCTTGCCAAATATTCTAACTTTACGGCGCGGCGTTCCTGACTTGACGTCAAATCTGACATCGCTATTAGGTACCGTCCATATTAGTAAATTTACAATTTTACGTTATGCCCGTATAAGCCAAATTTTGAATAGAAGTATTTCATCAGTTTGATCAGTTTAAACTGTAGAATATATTTTTAGAAATATTTATAATCAACAACAAGAGTTATGGTACGAGCGGGGATCGAACCCATAAAAAATATATTTCACAGTTTAACCCCATCGATTTCACAGTTTAAAAACAAACTGATAAAATACTTCTATTCAAGTATAGGTTTCGTTAAAAAAAATCTTGTTTTAAAATAAACCTAACCAAGCCTAACCTAACCTAACTTTAAGAACACAAATAATCAACATTTTTTTCTTCAGTGACAAAACGCAATCGTATTTTTAAAACACCACCACATGTAAAATTATAAGTTTTATTAAAAAATCTAAGAAAAAAACCAAAGCGGGATTCCACACGCATCTATTTCATTGCAAGTACAGAATCTTACCGTTGATCCATGAGAACTGTACGAAAAACATCAACAAGCCAGTTACACGCCTATTGTTAGTGTCCGCGCATCCCTCTTTTTTGACCGGAAATTTTTGAAAATTGTGTTTTTTGACCTTCTATGTGCTCCAGCTTAGCAACGATACGTTGGGGAAATACACTTCTATGGGGCTGACCGTAGAGGATAAATGGGCGCTTGTTTTGGCAAAGACCCAATTTTGGTGGGATTTATAATAAGGGGGCAGCGAAGTCTGATATAGGCACTCTTTTCGAAACGCCGATGATTTAAAATACAGGTCGCTTTGTTAATTTTTCGGCGTAGGGCTTTCTTGGATTCCTCGTCCAAAAATCTCGGACAAGCTAGTTAGTGGGCAATATCGAAATAGTCGCAACCCTGACTACTTTGTCATGGTAAAACGGAGGTTCGATGGGGAATATAAAGGAGATTTAAAATCAATATAGGATGCCTATACCTCAAATTCCGAAAAAGCCGTCGAAATGCAAAAAAAAACATACTTTTTCAATTGAAGAGCGGAAATTGTTTATGGGACCTTAAATTTCCCCCGAGGGATTGAAAAATTACATCACCAAAATTACTCTCCGGTTTATACAGGTACAGCCATTTATAAATAAAAAAAAATGCAAAATATTTGTCGTTCACGAGGGCGCCAATTTGAGTGTAGTTCCAGTAAGGAGACTCTAAAGACTTATCGGTTTGCAATATGAATTCTGACGGTACAGTATCAACTAAAACAACATTTTCAGAATATAAAGTGACACTTCCCTTTATAGAGAGTGTTATCAAGAAGATGAGACTGTATTACGTTTAATTGCTGCTGATCTATTAGATAGAATTTGGTAGCTTTTCACTTCTGGTTAAAGTATTGTTTCATGTGGTTAAGTTGCGTGTATAATAACGTTATGACTTATTTAACAATGTCAAGAAGAGTAAGTTACAATCCTGTAGTAAACTTCATAGTAGCATGTATAATATTTAACTAACCTAGGAACTAATTAAGCTGTTCGATCTCAAGTAATGAAAAAGTCGTGTAAGTGTCGCAGCCAAAGTTTTATCTTTGCTTTTTTGGTGTAGATTTTAGTTATAGGTCCAAATGAAATGTTGTTCTTGTGTTTGTTGATATATCTCTGACACCACTAATAGATTTTCTTCGGCTGTGAGATCGATAGAGATCAATCTTTAGATGCCTCTTATTATTATTCGATTGTCTGTTGTAGATTATCAAATTTGTAAACGCACTGAAGTTTCCTTCTTTATTGCTGTCCTCTCTTAACTGAAATTTCAAGTTCGTTTCTTACTTACTTTTCGTCAAAATTCATCCGCCTTTAACCCTTTTGTGTTGTTTCAATTAAGTTGATCATATTTAGTACTCTTCGGTAAAATGCAGGCGTTATTTCTAGCGAGCTCGTGAGAATAGGTTAAGTTAGGTACCTCCTGCTGATTTCTGATTGAAGTGTTCTTCTGACCTTCAGTATTTTTAGTTCGTGTTTCTTTTTAGGAACTGTGCCTAATTTACTACAGGTATCAAGGTATAATTTAATTATCTTTTTTACTTAAAATATATTTTTTATATTATGTATCCAAAAATTCCGTAGACATTTATAGAAGTATATTTTTGTGAAGTTGAGAAAAAGCAAAAAAAACTTTCTTTTCATATCCATTTTAGTTTTGTTTAAAAAATCTGATTAAGGGCCATATGGAGCTAACATAATAACAATAATAGGAAACAAAATCGTGGCCTAACATGTTCTAACTGAAAAGTTTTAATGACCATGTTTGGTTAATATTATCGTACACATTAGCGACATGACTCAATTGTGATATCTCGAATTAAATGTCGCGACCTTATAATAAGCTAAATAGTTATGGCTAAATGATATTCCATATAAGTATTACTTTGGAATGTATCTCAAACACTTTGATTAACAGTACGGAAACGAACTAGTCGTAAAGACGTCGCGTCGCAGAAAGAACAAGTTCTACAAACGTGTCTTCTCCGAGTATTACGAATTTCTATTGACCTATAAAAGCGCCTGGAGGCTTTTACGTTGTTTTCACGTCGCATAAAGGCGGTGTATATAAATAGAGAGTTTTAAGTGAACGATCAACAGTAATCGGAAATCGTTATGCAATAACGGATTAAGCGACAATAACCTGAACTTGATAAAAAGTGTTTAAAATTGCCAATTTTCAGCCTATTATCCTAAAATCTAGTAAAATCTTACAGTTTTAATATTTTGCATTTGTCAGAAGATGTAAGTGATATCGTAATCTTTCTTTACAAAATTTTAAAGTTACTTTACGTTTGTCATTTTCTAGAAAAAATGTCACCTAATTTGATATTGTTTCTCAACTTAATCGCTTTTTGAGTTTGAATAAATATTTGGCATTTAATCCCTAAGTACAAAATTAAACTAGTTAGAAAGAAAAATAGTATATATAATAGGATTATCTTCCTAAATGCCTGTAAGAAAACTGTCTTCGCGAATTGTTATGTATTATGTATTTTCCAAAAATTAAATGTAAACAATTCTACATGGCGGGCTAATCAAAACAAAACAAAGCCGATATTTTATATACCGTTCATTTTAAAAAAATTTCTCGAACCCGTAGATTTTTATGTTTCGGAAAAAAAATTTTGCACATATCATCAGTCTTGTCACTTCAACCCCCTCGCGGGGGTGAGCTCCATCTGTAAAATCTTAAATAGGAATAGGGATCGAGTAATACCTTGTTTTAAAGGTAATTAAATTCTCTTTCCAAAGCATCTTAGTTTTTTAAATTTGATGCAACCGTTTTTAAGACAATGAGTTAAGAACAATGAAAAAAATATACGATTTCTTATTGGTATTGCTCGGTGAAGAAAATGTTGAAACCCGTTGATTTTTATCTCCAAGAAGAAATTGTTTATGCTTATTTTCAACTCAGTCACTTCAACCCAAACTTCATGTGATACCTTATTTTAATAGTCATCAAATTCTGTTTTCAACAGATCGAACATAAAAATAAAGAAATGTTTTTTATATTTCTCATTACATGTATCAAAAAAGTTAATTTAAAGAACAGTTTTAGCGTTTGAAGAAAAAAGTAGTAAGTACTAGTCTTTTCGTAATTAGTCAAATCCTAATATTTTTTGTGCTGTGGAACTCTATGTTTGTGTAAAAAAATTATAAATATTGCAGTTGTTTATCTTCCTTAGATGAGAAGGCTAAAGAGTATTTACATTTAATTTATTTAAATTTAGTATCTCGTAGGGTTTTGTCTGTGACTATTTATTTTTTATCTAATATGGTTTATTTTACTGCAGAAAGAGTATCGCTAATTGAACTCTATTTAAATGATAGATGTGCTGATATTGCAGCACAGGTATTTAATCAAATGAATCCAGATAAACATGTTTACCGAAAAAACATAATTGAAGTGGTAGCAAAGATCTTGAAACTTGATTAAGCTCCAGGGAACTACCTTTAGTGTGTGGCATTTCACGTATGAGTATTCTCAGAATTTTAAAGACACATAAATTTCACCCCTATAAAATTCATCTTGTACAACCACTAAATGAAGATGACTTTGACAGACGTTTGTAATTTTGCGAGATTATGAGTGAACGTGTTTAGTGTTCAATATTAGTTTTTCCGATTAGTGTTTTTTCTAAATTGGACTGTTAATCGTCAACAATTGTCGATATTGGTGTGACGAAAATCCACATCTATTCTATGAGGTTCACTCTCAAAATCTTGAGAAATTAAACGTAGGGATTGAAATGAATATTGAGAAACAATAGAGTGGCCTGCAAGATGACCTAACTTACCCCCTTTAGATTTTTTTTCTCTAGGGCACTCAAAAAGTAAGATTAATTAAAGTTAGCCATAGTCATTAAATAATTTACGTCAGCGGATCATTAATGAATGTCGGGCCATTACACCAGAAATGATTTATAATGTCCAGGATCATTTTGAACAAAATCTCTATATTTTATGGATGCACGAGGCCAACACTTTCATGACTTATTACCATGAACAATAAATAAATAAAATTTACATCTTGTGTCTCATCTTTCTTTGTAATCCTAAACCATACCCATACCATAAAGCTAAGCTTAAAAGGAAATAATTTTTTCCAAAAAAACAATATCATTATATAAAATTAACGTAAAGTTCGATACACATTTATAGTTCTATCTGCATTGTTGACTTATTAACTACTTAACTAACTACTTAATTTTTAAAAATTGCTAGGCTTGACAAAAAAAATTTAATGACTTTTGAAATGAGGTATCACTTGACCTTTAACCCCAGGGGAGTGCAGTCCATGGAAGAAAGAGAAGCAGTGCTTCCCCAAAAAAAATTACAAAACATCTTCTAAAATGTATTTTTTGAAATAGCAAACCATTAATTTAGTTTATATTAAAAATGCTAAAATATTATCTTAATTATCAAGGCCATAATAAATGCAGCCTTGGCTCCGACCGAGCCACAAAATCGAATAGAACCTAGGCGGGCCGCTAGCTTCTCTGCAGCCAAGTCCTGTATGCTTGATTTCCTGTGAATCGAGCCAGAGGTTATTGAACTTTCCCCCGGCTGTTTGCAATTTATGCATTTCAGTCGCGTGATTTAAGTGGGGCGGAAGCTATCTTTGGAGTAGGTTCTTTGTTTGAACGGCTATCTGTGTGTTTCGTGTGATACGTACGTCGCGTCGTGCATGGTGCGATATGGAAGACAATAATACGGACGTGGATATGCAAATACCGTCAATTTCGGCTGTCGGTAATAACGCTGAAAGTGTTGGAGAATTTAATAAGAAGAGTGTGTGTGAATGTGTGGTGTGTGTTTTAATAATAAAGGGATTTTCAACATTAAACCTCGCTGATAAGCTTCAAATAATTTCCAAAGGAAGGGCAAAACCGCCTATGAAAAATTTAACCACAACAATGCAAAACTGTATTAGACATTATTATCCGGAAAAACAATTAGAACAATTTAAATGGCTAACAGGGTGTGAAAATATAAGTAAATTATTTTGTTGGCCATGTTTACTTTTTGAAAATGAAAAAGGTCTCTGGAATAAAACTGGTTTTTCCGATTTAAACAATTTCCATAAAGCTGTAAAAAGACACATTATGTCCAAAGCGCATTTGCAGGTCGTCATAAAAGAAAAAGTCTTCGGTAAAACCAGAAGAACACGCCATTAATAAACAGTTGGAAATTAGTCACCGCCAACACAATGAACTAGTCGATAAAAATAGGCAAATATTAAGAAGACTTATGATGTTGTTTGTTTTCTTGGACAGCACGAATTGGGATTTAGAGGTCATGACGAAACAAGGGTTTCTTCAAATAAAGGAAAAAATAGAAAAAAAAATTGCTTAAAAAATCATTTAGAGCAGGCTAGCGTTTTTCGCGAAACGTCGAATCGAATACAGAATGATTTAATTTCCGCTGTTGCAACCATTATTCGTAAAATAATTAAGCAGGAGATTGGCGAGGCGCGGTTCATTGCCATTGTTTTGGACGAAACAACTGATATCACTAATTTTAGCCAATTTATCTATAGTAATACGCTACGTTAAAACAGACGGAAGTATTCAAGAGCGATTTTTAGGTTTTAAGAATGTGTCCGAAAATCGCACATCATATGCATTATATATCGTAGTTTATAATGTTACTAAAGAAATTAATGGAGAGAAAAAATTAGTTGCTTAAAGCTATGATGGAGCTGCAGTGATGGCAGGACAATTAGGGGATCTGCAAGCTAAAGTTCGAGAAACTTTCCCAAGTGCTGTGTTTGTCCATTGTTTTGCTCACAAATTACATTTAGTTTTATCCCAGTCCATCAATCACATTAAAGGGTTTAAAGTATTTTTCGTTACTTTAAGTGGCATGCTTTTTTTCCAAGTCAACAAAACGTACACAAGCTTTGGAGGACTCCATTGTCGACAAACGATTGCCCAAAGTAGCTCCTGCTAGGTGGAACTATAGTGGAAGACTTGTGTTAACAGTATCTGAAAATCGTGAATCGCTGATTGAACTATTTGAGAATATAATAGAAAATAATGAAACGTGGGACTCAGAAGCAATAAATAGTTCGAGGGGGTTTTTGGACTGTTTGAAACGAGATTTTAATTTTAATTATTTATTGAACATATTTTCAGAAATTTTTCCATTCTCGGACAATGTTTTTAATATATTACAAACTAAAACAAATGATATTGCTTTTTGCCTAAAAAAAGGGGATGATTTTAAGTCCATGTTAAGCCAAAAAAGAGATGACTTTGACCTATTTTGGGAGAAAACGATGACGTTAAATATAGAGCCACAAGCCAAGCGTCTTCGAACAGACAAGGTAGGAGAGGTTCAAACATCATACAGACGACTCTTTTATGAAATAATCGATCAAATTCTCGCGCTTTGCAATTTTGATGCATTTAAAGGAAAAACTTTTCCAGAAGATGCGTTTAAATCTCTTCTTCTTCATTACGACCAGTTCTTTACTGCGATCTGAACTAAAAGTGATTTACGAAACTGATGATATTAGCGCAAAAAATAACGCTACGGAACTAATGCAATTTTTAAAAGACAAGGAGCTGGAAGATGCTCACCGAAGTGTCGAAATTGTGTGAATTAATATTGACAATAGCTGCCACAAGTTCATCAGTAGAACGCAATTTTTCAACACCTAAACATGTAAAAAATTTCGTGAGGAATTCAGCGGGCCAGGAGAGACTTTCGCATATATTGCTGTTGTCCATTGAAAATAAACTTCTCCAAAATATGTCGGAGCATCGATGTTTTTATGATGGCGTCATTGACGAATTTGCAAAAAATGATCAAAGAATCGAATTACATTACAAATAGGTAAGTTTCTAAAAATTGTTTCCCTTTCTTAAAATTTCACCGCACGCCCCTGTTAATCCCATTTAATATTTTAAGGGCTGCAGCTTACCCCTGCGGGAAGTTAAAGTGACTGAGTTGAAAATAAGGGATGCAAAAATCAACGGATCTCAACACTTTTGTCCCCAGCAACGATGTTTTCATTTTTATTGTTCTACCCTTATTTTTTTCAAAATCGGCTGCACCAAATCTGAAAAAAAAAGAGAATTTGATTGCCTTTAAAATAAGGTATGACTCGGCCCCTATTCCCATTTAAGATTCTGGGGTTGGAGCTCACCCTCGCGAGGGGGTAGAAGTGATAAGGTTGTTGATATGGGCAAAATCTTTCCCCCAGAAAATAAAAATAGACGAGTCCGAGCGATTTATTTTAAAACGAACAGTATGTGAAATATCGGCCTTGTTTCGTTTTGATTGGCCCACCATGTGTATTAAAATGAGTAAGGTCCTAAAAAAAATGCTTTTTCTAGTAGTTGTAGATATTTCAAAAATCTATTACTGAGATGTGTCGTGGTGGTAAAAAGGCGTTGATTAGTATTTTACAAACATTGCGAAAAACCCTTAAAAACTAGTAATTTTCCAAATGCTAATATCTTATCCAATTTGCCGTATACCGTGTGTTCGAAATTGGAAAGGAAAGTACTGCGATCTTCAAAACTATAAAAGATAAAAAATTGTCTAAATGGGAAATGTTGTTTTATGTATTTAATTACCAGTTCAATGTCGCTTTGGTAATGACTGTATCTGTTTCGTTTTTGAGATATTTTGAAAACCAAACATTTGTATTTTCGGAAAATTGCTGTAACTTTTTTATTTTAAGATATTTTAAAATCTATAAAAACATTATTAGGACGACTCTTTGCGGGCACTACATCACTGCATCCAGTTTATAATTCTGACGTTTCGATTTTGAGATACCATCATCATCTTGGTTTTTCCTTCTGCTAGCCATTTTGTTTTTTAGCAAACTTAAGAAGAAATGTTTTCCCTTCTTATGCTTTCTAACACTTATAAAAATATTTTATTTTATGTCAAAAAAAAAATTGAGTTGACCATGACTGTTGAAACCATTTTCATTTAGTGCATTCAAGATATCAGGAAGCTTTGATTTTGAAACAAGTGAATATTTTGAAGCTGTTACAAATACAAATATTTTCATTTAATTAAACATTTTATTTTGTTGTTGTCAGAAATTAGTAAGTGTTCAGTGAAATGGCGAATATTTTCTCAGATTTGGGAAAGTTTTTTGTTAATGATGTTAGGACTTATTTTAAAAATCAAGGAAATGCAGAGAGTGCTGCTAACGGTTATTTTCAAAATTTTTCAGAAAGACGTCAATCTGGAATAAAGATTCCCTACACTTGCTACCAACCTGCTTGAATATGGAAGTATTAAAAATCCTGGGACAAAAAAAGCATCAAAAGAAAAATGGCAATCTAGATAGAAACATCCAAGAAAAATTTGGCGAAAATCCTACATCTTCTACATGAATTGCAAACAGAGGACTTAATATTCCGAAGGCAACCATACATGAAGTTTTAAAAGCATCCCGTTATCGTCAATATCAACCCACCCTTGTACAAGGACTACCTGAGGGTGATTTTGAGAGGAAAAAACAATTCTCCAATTGGTATCGAGCTAAATGTCAGGAAAATCTCAATTAAAAAAAATGTTTTATGAATACACTAAATCCATTTTACTAATAAAATTGTGTTGTATTTAATAAACACAATGGTGCAACTATTTAGGGGTAAGTTGCAAATAGAGAAGCTGTTCCACCTATTGAATTCGACAATTTGTGGTTGCAAAAAGATGGATGCCCACTGAAAATCTAGAGAGGTGAAAACATTTTCATCAGAAACTTTTGGTGAAAGAGTTATATCTAATACAGGTCCTATGCGGTGACCTGCCAGGTCTTCAGATGTTACTCCGCTAGAATTTTATTTATGGGGACATGTAAAAATAAAATCTATGAATTTAATCCCCCTGGAAATTTACAATTACTAAAACAGCAGTTTCAGATAAACTATCAAATATTAATCTGAACACAATTCACCACGTTACTAGAACGATTTTAAATAAATGTCAAAAGTTATTAAAAAAAACTGCCGGCATTTTGAATTGTAGCAATAAACTTATTTTGTTACCTACCAGCAATA